>JXCR01143583.1:4715-42316 GCA_002079205.1 Phalaenopsis hybrid cultivar
CCTCAATTCTTGTGTTTATCCTTCGGGACAAATACAGGATTTGAGATGAAGTGCTCTTTCATCTAAACTATGAAAATTATGGGGTCAGTTTGACTTCATCTTTTTCAAAATTAAATTTTTTTAATGTCCTTCCGAAGCGGGCAACGGGATTTCAATTTCAATGACCGACAGCTTCTTACGGGCAAACCCTACACCAAAAATAGTGCCGACAGTCGATCATGAAGGTCTGATCAACCATCAATGTTGGTGTGATTGGCTGCCCCAGCTTGATTGATTGATCAATTTGGTTTGATTGGTCATGATGGTCCGATCAACCATTCAAATAATGTTTGATTGATCATGAAGGTTAGATCAATTGTCCACTTTGGTGTAATTGACCACCTCGACTTGATCAACAAGTCAACTTGGTTTGATCGGTTAAAAAGGTCTAACCAACTTCTTGAATAGGTTTGATTGACTTCTAATATCCGATCATTCGTCTACTTCAGTGTGATTAGCCATCCCAAATCACTTGACAGATCACTTTAGTTTGATAGGGCAAAAAGTGTCGATCAATAATTCAATTTAGAATTGATTGGCCAAGAAGGTATGATCAACTGTTTGCTTTAGTGCGATCAGTCGCCCAATCTCTTTTAAAAAATCAATTTTGTTTGATTGGCTATAAAGGTTTGATCAATCATTCAAATTTGGTATGATCAAACATGCAGGTCCAATCAACCACACAATTTAGCTCGATCGATCGGTCGCCCGAAGGTCAAATTAGCATTATGATCAGTTAGGTTTGATCAGCCCCGCCAACTCGATCGATGCACAAATTTAGTCTAATCGTCCACTTCGACCCTACCAACCCTTCTTGACCATAGCTCTCGGTCGACCATCCTGATCATCCTAAAGAGTCAATTAGCTAAGATCACTTGCATACCACATTTTATGCAAGTATTTTTTGCAATAATTGCATGTGTTTCATGACACTTCGCATATGCATCTCCCTTTGGTTTGATCAACCAAGAAGGGACGATATGCAAAACCAATCACTTTGGTTCCATTGACCATGAAGTTCCAAATAAAAAAACCTATGTCTTGGGTTCGATCGGCCATGAAGGTCTAATTGTTAAAATCAATCAGTTTGTTTCGATCGGCCATGAAGTTCTGATAGGTAAAACCAATCACTTGGGTTCGATCAGCTATGAAGGTTAGATTGGCAAAAAAAATCACATTAGTTCAATTGGCCACAAAAGTCTTATTGGTAAGACTAATCACTTCTTTCTATCAACCAAGAAGGTCTGATTGTTAAAGAAACACACCAATTTGATGGCCATAAAGGTCTAATCAACAACACACTTTTGTTCAATAGGCCACCATGTCAATCATAAAACAAAAGTTTGGTTCAATCCACCATGAAGTTTCAATCAACCACACTTTGGTTTGATCAACCAATCAATTGCATGTTGTGTTACTTTCACGTTCCTTTGCATACTTGTATGCATACAAAAAAAATGATTTTTGTATGTAAAATGATATATTAAACACTATTGCATGACTATCAAATTATGACTTGAGCATTCATTTCCAGGTGGTGTCTATTTGAGCAACAACACATGCAATATTGCCACATACATATGCCATCATATGTGTGTGACTCAATTCTTGCAAATTTTGAATGAGTGGTGCTAGAAATGTAAGCTCATTAGTGTGTGAACCTCTTAAATTGAGAGTATCTAGACTCATCTCTTATGGATCCCGGTTGAATTTCATAAGCAATCCACATTCAGTGTTCAATGGATACCCACTTTAGTGTATCATGTAGCATGATTTCTTGCGCATCACCTAGTGTGTATTGATAGCAAATTAAACTAGTTAGGTGAGTGACCCATGTGTTGATTACAATGCTTTAACAAGCATTACTTGCTGGAAAAATCACGACCTCATCAAAATTAAACTATTTAGGTGAGTGGCCTAAATAGCATTTCTTTCAAAACATTTTGGGTGATAAATAATTGATCTCTTTGATCTTTAGGATGGGATCAAAATCAGTGACCTCATCAAAATCAAATGGGTTTCCTTTACCCCTATTTTTTCATTTAGATACTGGTAAGGACACTTTTGTTAGATGGTGTGATAGGCTAGGGCTAGGATGTCTGGTAGTATTTTTGATGTATCGTTATGGTTCTCTACTGAATTGGTTGCCCTAGCGAGACATTTTTTTGTTTGATGTTTTTTTGTGTTTACAAAGTTTAAGACAGGCAAAATAGTATTTTAGGGGCAATCTTTTTGTAGGGAGCCTTGCCTAAACATATACACGTAAAAAAAGAAGAGCAATTAACAATTTGAAAGCTAATATTTTCAGTAGGTGTTGCTAAAAGCTTCTCTTACTAGGCATGACTCATATACATTGCATGAATATAACCCATGCTAACTTTTCTACAGGTTGAGTTCTTTTTTTATTTTATCATGTAATTGATAGAGTACTTAAGATTGAGTCTACATAAAAAATAAGATACAGACATACGTTCCAAAATGAATGACACATCGAATCACGTGATGAAGATTGGGAACAGAATCTCATGCCCCATACCTTAACTTTAAATTTACATTTATATATAGATGCAGGTTCCAACATTTATATGTGAAGTCCAACCACTTTTCCTGTTTTCTTGGGTTATGTTGTTGACCCAGTTACAGTGGCCTCTTATTCTTTTGTTTCACTTACTTTTACATTCATTATCGTGTTTTCTTTTTTTGCTTTCTTAGTTTGCTATTTTGATTAGGATCTTACAAAAATGTAACCTAGGCTCTCTAAGGATCAAAATGTTTAATTTCAAAATCCTAAAAATAAAATATTCAAGAGAAAATTTAAAATTTAGGTTTAAAATACACCAATTTTCAATTATATAATTTACATTATGCACTTAATTTTCTACATGGCCTTTGGGCCGATTTATAAAATGAGATGCTGATGCGGGTGGATTTAGTGTGTTAATTTTGCAAATATTTTTTAATATTACAAAATACACATGACATATATAATAACAATAATGCAAATTAAAATCATTTAAAAATATATAGAAAAATTTTGCTTATAAGTAAATTCTTATGATTATATTGAAAAGTACAATTTTTAAAACTACAAAAGGTAAAGTGTAAAATTAGAATATTAATTAACAAAGTGAATGCTAATTAAAATGTAGTTAAAAGACAAAGTTAACTAAACAAAATTCTAAACTTTCAAAAGTAAACTTACAAAAACTAACAAAGTTTTTGTGATGGAAAGTTGAAATTTAAGGAAGCATCGTTCCCCTTTACAATGAGTATATGGATTGTGAAGAAATTAAAATCATTTGAAAATATATAGAAAAATTGTTTTATGCTAAATAGGAGCAATACTATTCTTTACCCTCTTTAGAGTGCATAAAGAACATTGACTAATCCAGAGTTTGGTCCCTAATTCCATGGTTAGGCTGGGAGGATATCAGCTACCACTCTAAAGTTCCCTCTATTCTTTCAACTAAGGCCTCACAATCTCGCATCAGTTTCCAATCAACTGAACCAAATTGAGGAATTTAATTTGTCACATTAAAATCTCCAATTTTGCATCCAACTAAGTATTGTTTCGTATCTATTTGCACTCAATCACATGGATGAAATACTCTCCAAAGAAATTAAATGTAATTCTCCCTATGTTTTATAAATCATAGTCCATTCGGAACATATGTTTCTCAACACATTTTAACATTTCAATTGGCCATATCAATAAGTAAATGAAGATCGAAGTTCAAATCATCACATATTATTGACATTAAAAACCATACAAAATAAAATCAATTCTTCATAAAACTATATCTCAAATTAAGGAGAAGGTTAAATAAGACTACTCAGAATTCATTAAAAGGATACGATAAAACATGAATTATATGTATATATAAATAAGTTTACAGAACAAAAGAAATAAAATACACAACTTATCCAAAATCCTTCCCAAGCAAATCCCTAGAAGTTCTCTCCAAGTCTTTCTCTCTTTATAAGTACTCTCAATTCTCTATTAGATGTGTAATGAAGAGGAAATCTCTCACCTTCCCTCTCCTCTAATAATCCTTGATAAAAATCTCGAAGTCATTTACTTTCTCTCTCTCTCAATCTCTTCTTGCCGCCCCCTTTTACACGCCACTCAAACTCTCTTTTTTTCAAGCCCTAGACTTCTATCTCTTTTATCAAAGGCTGTCTCCCTCCAAAATGAATTCAAAACTCCTTCCAAATATCTATCAAAAAGTCAACTCTTTTGAATTTAAAAAACATGTCCATTGATCTAAGAGACATATACCTTCATAAAAGAACATTTCAATGTGTCTAGATGCATTGAATCACTCTAAGGGTTATTTATAACAAGTTTCTATTTGAGAATTAACACAAAATTTGTCTCAAACCGCCTTACTTCGCAAAAAAATTGTCTCTGGAGCACCTTGCACCAAATCTGGTGCATCTTGCGCCAGCTCTCTGTCAAATAAAACATCATGCGCTAATCTAGTGCATCTTGCACCAACTTGCTGAAATCCGTGCTGTTTTTGGTTTTGACACATCTTGCGCTAATTTGGCGCATCATGCGCTAGTTCTCAGTATGGTGGCGCATTTTGTGCCAGAATCCCAAACTTCAATTTTTTGTGTCCAAATTTCATTCTTTTTGTTACTTTTGCTCCAAATAACTATAATTGATATAACTACAATAAAAACATGAAAATACCCTTCTTTAAAGTGCAATATCACCAAAAATAACCCTAAAATGTATACTTTAAATTACATTTTTTTTAGTTCATCAAAATCTTCCAAACTTAAATATTACTTGTCCTCGCTGATTTTTCTTTTCTTTTGTTTTCTCTTCTTTTTTTTACTTTTAGGATCTTTTCAATCCTTTCTTTTCTTTTTCTTTTTCATGTGAGAATTACTATATGTGGATAGCCTTTAATAGTTTTGTACTTCACTATCCTCTTCTTAAAGTCAACACCCTTACCTTTCTTCACTTTCAAAATTCATTTTAGTTTATAATTTTCATAAAGTCTCATTCTTTTCTTCTACATGAAACTCTAAAATACTTAAAACATCAATAATACAATTTCCTTTATTTTAAATAGAAAATCATAGTCTTATCCTATCATACCAAATATCTTTAACTTTAGAATTGACCTTTATTAATAAAAAAATTTACCTAAATTTACCATAATATTTAAAAACATAAGTATAGTCTTTTAAAGTTAACTCTTAATATTCAAGGTCATGCTAAAGTAATTTTTCTTTTAAAAAATATTATTAATTGAGGACAAATAAAATTTAGTTTACTTATTTTTCTTAAAAGTAATTTTCTTCCCTCTCAAACTTAAGTTTTTAAGTAATTTAAAAATGTTTAGTACAAAATTGAGTTGGTGAAAAAAATAGTAAATCCATAAAAATAAAACTAACCTGTAGAGGATTTTTTACTATGATATTGGGCTCTGGTATACTGCAGGTACTACTTTAAAAATATATACAGTCTTTAAAGCATTAAAGAAAATATAATATATTCTGAAGAGATTGCTTAGGATTAAAAACAGAAACAAAAACTGAAAATACTAACAAATGCAGAAAAAATAAAAATCTACAATTTCTACTATAATTTTAAGTTCACAACACAATGAAAATTTTTACAACATCGGTTTCAATTGTTAACCACATAACATTCAATCAACATACGAACAAACAAACAACCAAACAAATAAAATAAACTCTTAAGAATATCAATCTTCATCGTCTTCCTCATCATCATCATCTTCTTCTTCTTCTTCATTTTCATCATGAATAGAAGCATAAGGAGTGAAGCTGGGGCAAGTTGGAAATTCCACATTGGATTAACCCCTAAGATATCTAACCATAACTTTCCTCAAAAGCTATATCATGTTGAACTCTCCTCTGCTTATACTCATCATTTTTAAGCATTTCACGCTTCAATTTATCCAATCAAGTTCTAAATATTAACTATATCCAATTTTTAAATCATGATTTGGTCCATAATGTTCTCAAGTGATGCAGAGTGAGAAGTAGATGCCCCTGCAGCTTATGTAGAGGGTCTATCACTACCTCCACTCCTGGTCTCAACAAACGATTCAACTCTTGGAACTGTATGCCTCATAATAAGACTTTGTAATAGTGGTCCTTTCTCATTTTTGTGGTACTCTACTCTTGATTGCTCACATAGAGTGAAAATTTGGGTAGAGTAACCCAAACAACTAGTTGTAGAGCTCTTAGTTATGCTCCGAGCATGATGAACTATGATAGCACCAACATCTATTGCTTTCAAATTTTGAATGCAATAGTTTAATACATCTCTATCCTTTGTTACATTAGCCAGATGATTTGTGGGCAATAACTTAGAAGAGATGAAGTGGTGCCATACCTTTGACTGTAGAGTCAACATGGAAGCGGAGATGTTAACTTTCTTATACACCAAAATAATATGTTGTTTTAAGTATATATTTTATTCTATTTTTTGTAGTATTAAACTTTAAAGAAGGGTATTTTTAGGTTTTTTGTTGCAGGTATATCAATTTTATGTATTTGGAGCAAAAGTAGCAAAAAAGACAAAATTTGGAGTCAAAACTGTAAATTTTGGGAAACTGGCCCAACATGCACCAAAATGGAGCAAAACGCGCTAATATACAGAGAACTGGTGCGAAATGTGCCAGATTAGTGCAAGATGCACCAAAACCCAAAACAAGGCGGTCTTCAATTTGATAATGCTGGTGTAAGATGCACCAAATTTGGCATAAGATGCGCTAGAGACAACTTTTCTACGGATTATGGCAGCTTGAGATGAATTTTACGCAAATTTTCAAAAGAAAACATGTTATAAACACCCCTTGGAGTGATTCAATGCATCTAGATACTTTGGAAGGTTTATTTATGAAGGGATATGTCTCTTGGATCAATGGACATGTCTTTTGAAATCGAAAGAATTAACTTTTTGATAGAATTTTGGAGAGAATTTTAAATTCTTTTTGGAGGAAGGTAGCCTTTGATAAAAGAGAGGGAAGTCTAAGGCTTGAAGAGATTTTGGAGTGGAGTGTAAAGCGGGGAGGCAAGAAGAGATATAGAGAGAGAAATTCAAGGGCTTGGATATTTTCTTCAAGGATTGTAAGAGGAGAGGGAAGGTGAGAGATTTCTTCTTCATTACACTTCTAAAATTTTAGAGTGCTTGTAAAGAGAGATAGGCTTGGAGAGAACTTCTAGGGATTTTCTTGGGAAGGATTGTGAGATAGGTTGTGTCTTTTATTTCTTTTATTTTGCAAACTTATTTTTATATATGAAATCCATGTTTTATCGTATCCTTCTTATGAATTCTTAGTATTCTTCTTTATCCTTCTCCCTACATTGAGTTATGGCTTTGTGAAGTATTGATTTTGTTTTATATGTTTTTTAATGTCAATAATTTGTGATGATTTGAACTTCGATCTTCATTTACTTTTCGATCTGGCCAATTGAAATGTTAAAATGTGTTGAGAAACATAGGTTCCAAAAGGGCTATGATTTCTACAACATGGGAAGAATCATACTTGATTTCATAAAAGAGTATTTCATCCATGGAGTTGGGTGTAAATAAATAGGGAAATATACTTTATTGGAAGCAGAATTGGAGATTTTAAGGTGACAAATTAATCTCCCCAATTTAGTCCATTTGAATGGAAACTGATGCGAGATTGTTAGCCCTCAAGTAAGGGAGTAGTAGGAGCTCTGGAGTGGTAGCCGGTATCCTTCCAGCCTAACCACAGACTTAGGGACCAAACTTTGGATTACTCAATGTTCTTTATGCATTCAAAAGAGGGTGAGGAATAAGATTGCTCCTATTTGGCACAAAACTATATATATCTATATATTTTTAAATGATTTTACTTTTTTCAAAATCAATATACTCTTTGTAAAATGGAAGGACTCTTTCTTAAATTTAAGCTTTCCATCACAAAAACTTTGTTAATTTTCTTAAGTTTACTTTTGAAAATTTAGCATTTAGTTTAGTTAACTTTATTTTTCAACTGCATTTTAATTAGCATTAACTTGTTACTTAATATTCAAATTTCGCACTTTACTTTTTGTAGTTTTAAAAATTTTACTTTACATTATAATCTTAAGAATTTACTTTTAGGCATTTTCAACTTTCCTGTAAGATTGATATCTAGGACTCCATTAGAGCCCTTTATTACTTCAGCGATAAGCATACTTGAGTTATTTTTAAAGGGGATTTGACAGCTTAAAGATTTTTAAAAGATAAAACTATTTTCACTGAAGTTATTTTTACTGGGATCAATTTACATATTTTCTATTGTATCTGTCGTATTTATTTTGTAATATTGAAAAAAGTTTACAAAATTAATACACTAAATCCACGTGCATCAAGTTTTTGGCGCCATTGTCGGCGAAGTAACATAAAGTATTAGTAAGTTATTTTATAATTTATACTATTTTTTTAACTAATAAAATATAAAGAAAAGTGCTAGTTGTCTAGCTTGAATATTTTTCTTATTTAAGTGAGTTTGCTTATTTTAAATTACTTGTTGTGTTTTTTTATGCATAGTGTAAGATCTGAAAATTTAGTACTTTATGATTCTGTTAACCTCATTTTTGGTTGAGGTTTAGTTTTCCATCCTTGTTGCCTAAGGTCTTGCCATAAGACTTTTCTATTGACTATTCTTAAAAAACTAGAAAGGAACCCTCACCATTAGAAATTCTAAACTCCTTTTTGCTCAACTTGAAGTTCCACATACTAGCCCTAACCTCTAGCACTTAGTAGGTGAGGTCAGTATGGGGGGTCTCAAGGAGAGTCCCTATAGGAATCTTTGACCTTAGTGTTGGCCTGCAGCTAGTTCACTCACCTACACTCACTCTCACCCACAATCACTCACAATCCTAAAATCCAAAATTGTTGACTTTGACCCTTTGGCCTTTTGGGAAACTCATGTAGATGGTCCCCTAGACCCACTAGCCCTAGGCTAGAGTTTAGCTAAGACAAGTACATGGGGGACCCAAATGAGGATCTCATTGGTCTATAGCTCATACATGGTGGTTGACATCCCAATTCTACAAAAAATATTCAATTTGACTTTCTACTCCAAACCTAACCAAATTACCTAAACACCCCAAATCCTAAATTTGGCCAAAATTTCTCAATTCACTCAAAATACCAAAATTTGCCCAAAAACCATTTCAAAATACCCAAATTACCCAAAACCACAAAAAATTCCAAATTACCCTCAAAATTGCCAAAATTACAAAAATACCCTTGGCACCCCAAACTTTCCCAAAACCTCAAAAAATCACTCCAAATGTTTCTAAAACCAATTTGGACCCTCCAATTGAACCCAATTTGGGTAATTTTACCATTTTTATCAAAACCCCTAAATTACCTTTAAGGGCCCAATTTCCCTAAATTCACCTTAAATGTCCATCAATTTTGTCCCAATTTCCCTCAATTTCAATCCTAACTCAAATTCATCTTTCATTTGATCAATATAAATCAAATCCAAGCCTAATTTGCCCATACTTTGAGCTCAATCTTAATCTAAGTCAAACCACCAATTTTGGCCTTATGACCTAATCCCACCAAATTGAACCCCATAACATACTTAGATTACCTGAATTTGGATCCTAAACTCTTCATAACAGTCCTAAACACCAATTTGAACCTTAAATAAGCCTTTTTGAATCCTCAATTTCATTTAATTTCAACCCAAATCCAAAAATCCTAAAATTTGCCCCAAATTGGATATGCCTCCAAATTCCACCAAATTGAATGCCTTAACCCCAAAATCGTCACCCAATTTATGTTGAAAGCTCTTTATTACATTCTTATAGACCATTTTCAATAATCGATTTGAACCTAAATCAACCTTAGCCCAACCTAGACCCAAGTCTAGTCCAACATGCCCAAATTGACCAAAATCCAAAAAACCTTGAAATTGAGCTTCCAATTGGACTCAAAATTATTTCAATCCTTCACCAAAAATCTTCATTACAATCATCTACACAATGTTGTTCAATTAATTGGGCTCAAAGGCATGGTTAGCTTAACCCAAACCTAACTCTTAGCCATTTGAATCCAAATTAGACACATGCACCAAAAATGACTTAGCCATCCTAAAGTCACCAAATTAAGGTCCCCACAGCCACTAAGCACACCCCATAGACAAGGCTATACCCACCTAAACCATCTAAAATGAGCTATGGACCAATTGTCCCTTGTTTTAATAGATTTTACCCCATATTTGGCCTAAACTCAAATATCTCCTTCATCATTTCTTACCTTTGGGGGTTCACCATCATTAAGCACCCCCTGACCTCCCTGAGCCGAGATGTAACTGAAACCTGACCAGCCACCTCCTTAACCACCAGAAATAGCCAGCCCAAGGGAACTCTAGGTGTACAAAACCCAAAATTGAACCTCCCTGACTTGGCTCAATCTCATTGGCCATTGGAGCTTTTCTTCCCTCCACCTCAGCAAGCTTTAGCACCCAACTCCAAGCCATGAGCTCCATCTGGCAGCCATGGCTTTAAATGGAGCTCTCCATAGCCAAAGAGGAGAGTTCTTAGAACCCGAAGGAAACACTGCCAAAATATTACCAGAGCTTCTCCAAACCATCCCAAGTGCAATCCTCTTGCTCTCAGCCACTGATAGCCACCTCACAGAGTCAATTTCTTCACTGAAATTTGACCCAAAACTAGGATAGATCTCTCCACACCTCCACAGTGAAACAAAATCCAATTAATTGTGCACATACCATCCCCACAGTGAAAGAATTTAATTTTCTACAAAAGCCCCCTCTTAAACAGCCTCTAACCTAGCTCTAGACCAACATTTGAAATCGAGCTTGATCGAATTCATACTTATACCATTCACCATTGTTTGAGACTTCATCCAGAGGTTCATTTGTACAAATCTAAGCTACCAAAATCATCTGATTGAGGACTCCCTTCTCAGACAAAAGTATTGAACTCAACCCTAAACTGAGCTTGTTTCAACCATCCATACATATTTACTGTATTTCATATCGTATAAACATGTATAGATGTGTTTTTGTTGAGTAGATGAAGGTTTAGGAACAAACCCCATGCAAGTTGGTTAAGTCCAGGCCAAGATCTTAAGGTTTTAGTGTGAATGGCTCATGGGTTAGGTCACTTGGGGACGATAACGGAGATTCGTTCGACCGCACGTGTATCCAATGGACAGAGGAGATCAAGTCGGATAGATTTGTGGTGTATAAAGTGCGGTCCGCATAGAGGCTGCATGGATGGCAGTGTTAAATGGCGGAGTGACGCATGAAGCGTTCGGAGTGGACGAGGATGAGTTGGCGCCCCGTGGATAAGTAAAAAAATAGAGACTTTTGAATTTTTTTAAATGCCTAAACTTCAAAAATCCATATCATTCTCTAGAATAATCATAAAAATAAAAAAAGCACCCTCTTGCTCAGTGAACGGAGGAGAATAACGTGAAAAAAATAAGATTTATTTTCTCACTCTTTGATTTTTAATTAATTAAATACCCTTTGTGGTATTTTAATTCTCCATGGCTTAAAAGATTTCACCATGGCTTGAATATTTGAGGGTTCGTTCCTCATGACAGGGGCTATGTCTTCTGATTTTTCCAAGGTCAACGTGCATCTCTATGCTTCTAACCCTAATTTTTAAGCTAAGGTGACCATTTTGGCTTATTTTAATTATATAAATCAAAATATCACTTAAATAGTTATGAGAAGAGTTTTAGTAGGTTTCTTGTGGTCAGAGAAATCAAGGAAAAAAATTATGATGCTTTGAATCTTTTTGTGAATTTTTATACTTAGTTAAAGGTAAATACCTTGTATTAATTTGTCTAAATTAAATACATATCAAAAGCTAATAAGATCAACTCCACATTGTTTATAAAAATCATGTCTACCCACTATAAAAAAATCAAAATTATTTGACTTAGTCTAGGCACTAAAATGGATTTCTTAAGGAAACCTTGGTTTTTGTAAAAAAATATTTATATTAAATTAAATATGCTTTGGAAACATATGAAAATTTTTTTTCTGAGTTCCTTGTGATCAGGGACATTTTATAAAAATAAAACCTATTTTTGTGAAAATATTTCATTTTTAAAATATACTTTAAATTAAAATAATAAAAATAATAAAAATAATAAAAATTTTTAAAAATACAAAAATATTGTTCAAAATGAGTGAGAATGTCTCCTGATCACTTAAAATTCATTAGGACATTTTTCCTAATTTTTCTAAGTTAAAAACAAATTTTGAAGGCTTAAAAATGAATTTTTCATATTTTCTCACTAAAATAATTATATTAAAAAAATTAAAAATTACAAAAATATAAAATTTGATTCTCTAAGTTTTCTGAACTCAGAGGAGTCTAATAAAAGTTTAAAAATAATTTTTGTAATTAAAATACTATTTTCTATATAAGTAAATCATGAAAATTAATCTAAAATTAAATAATAAAAATATAAATTTGATTCAAAAAATCATGAAATTTTGTCTAACTATTTCTCTAACCTTAGGAAACCTCTAATAGTTTTTTCATAAATATAAATTTTATTTTGGATGATTAAATAAATTAACTTTGAAAATCCTATTCTCTAAGTTTAAATAATTATCTAAATTAAATCAAATTTTGAGAGGTCCACAGATCCTCCTCTAACATTTTAATTACCTCATGGATATAATACTTTAAACCCTCAAAGTCATTTGAGTTGTGTTTAAAGAGTTATGAGGTGAATTGCCCCAAGGACAAAGTGGTAATTTTAGGACTTTGGTGCTTTAATCAAAATTTAGGGTTAACTGGGGATAAATGGGTAACATTGATCCTAGTAAACATGCTTGCATGATTGAAATACAATGGAGCTAAAAGATAGAAAACCATTCAACATCATTGCACAACATCAACTAAAAACATAGTTCTCCTAATCTTCATGACTTGGAAGTCAACTAATATCAAAAGTTTCTTAAGTGAGAAGCGTAAGCTAAAGAGATGATAATTTACTTTCCTTAAGCCCAAAATTGATGTTAATGTGATCTTTAAATGAAAATACATGTCACTTAACTAAAATCCTAACCTTCACCAAATTCCCCATTATGATTGCTAAGGGCTTGTTAGTGACCTATGCTCGATATCTAAGCTCAATTGATTTGATTTTGAAGATGTCTGGGTTGATAATCAATATATTTAAACACTCTAAGTCCAACTTTACTTGTGGGCACTACAATCTTAGATAACTCAAACTTGCCTTAGGGGCACTCACTCACATAACTCTTAAATGAAACATCACTTGATTAATCGAGCACCCTATCCTTGGGATAATTTAATTTGTAAGTTTCCCTAAGTAATGGGGTAGCCACACTCTAAACTCGGATGGTTAATGGAACAATATGATAAGTTCAGAAATGAACACAAAATAATTCAAGAGATATGCAAAATAGTTCAGGGTCATATCCTGAGCACTTTGGAATCTTTTGGATGTTTTGATGGACAAATTGAACTTATCATATCTTGTCCTAAAATCATCTACTAGGACTTTTTGAGCTCCAACTAAATCATAACTTGGGGTTTGGTAGCTAAACCTTTATCTACTCATGAAATTTAATTTCCTTGCAACAATATATACATGCCTAGCAAGTACTGACCTTTCAGGTAGTGGAACGAGAAGACTCGTTAGGTATGCCTTTACAATGTACAATACATTTTTCTCTTTTACTTTCCGCACTATACTTTCATGCTTACAAAACTTGCAAGTTAAACAATGATGTCACCCTGCATGAAAACTAAAACTGATAGGGTAGCCAGAAAATCAAAACTAAAATCAATCAAGATAAAATTCACCGCCAAAACATTCAAAATATAAAACAACTCAAAATTTAATCACAAACATCACACAAAACAACAATTGCAACTAAATTAAGACGTCTCTATCGGATGATCAGGAATCCCTCGGAGGAGGTAACCTACAGTTGCTAACGGGACTTCTGACGGTCTAAATGAAAGTACAAAATTCATTAAGTTGAGTTTAGTAAGAATAAGTGAATATGATAAAAACTAGTGGTACCGGAACGAGGGTACCGTAGGATCCTAACCGGTGCTGCTCTAGTCAACTTTAACATGCCCCATAACATTCAAAAAACTTTAACCATAAGGCCATCTTATTTGACATCACAACCTGAAACATTAGAAAACTTAAAATTGTCACATCAAGCAGCTTGGAGCTAGCACGGTAGGCAGCACAGCCATCTTCAACAGCAAAACATGTCTTCCCCAGCTAAACCAATTTCCTTCCTTAGAATTAAACAACCAAGCCATAGGACTTCGAGGTAGTTTACTTATGCAACATAAATCCTCACCTTATCTTTAGGCCTTTGTATAGCTCTGTTGTACAATCTAAGCCCTAACTCATCTTAAGATTCTGTGGTTGTCATTCGTCACGACCTAAATCCTCACATCTTCCAGACTATTTGTGTGATTGTTTCATACGAATGTAAGCCCTTACAAATGAAATTGGCAGGATCAAATAATCAAATAATTTCTCCTTAAAACTAAAGCTAAACAATAGGATTGCTTGGGAAGTCACCGAGGTTCTCCTCCGGATCAAATGACATTCCATAGTTCTTTCTCTTTTGGATTGTACAACAAATGTGTCAAATTTGAACTATTCTCATTTCACACCTCTATGTCTGATTTCATTGAAAAGTCCTATCCTTTTGACATCTTTAAAAATAATATTTGCTGATTTTTATCGAGAGTTTACTTAGGTAACTTCAGTTATCTAAGATGTAATTAAATATAATGGCTTGCCCTTATAGGAAGCTTGTCCGAACCCAGCATAATATAAACTTAATTCTTCATTTTAAATTGGAGAACTTGTCGACAAATAAATGGTTTCGCAGACCAAACAGATGTCATATATTTCTTAGTTTATTTGATATAAATTCATCCTCAAGTTTTATGTTTATCCTTCCAAATAGATACAGGGTTTGAGGTATAGTGCTCTTTCATTTAAACTACAAAAAATATGGGGTCAGTTTGATTTCATNGACCTTTTCTAGTTTTCTAAGACTAGTCAGTAGGAAAGTCCTATAGCTAGACATAGGCTACTAAAATTTCGAGACCTCAACCAAAAGTGAGGTCAACAAATGGACCCCCAATAGGTGTGGTGTGCTGGATCTTCTAAGACTAGTCAATAGGAAAGTCCTATGGCTAGACCTAGGCTACTAAAGAAGTTTCTTAGACCCAACAAAAGTGAGGACAACACTTACGGATGAAGATTCTAATTAAGAAGCCCAAGATGATGGGAATGTGAGTTTTTCTGCATCATTGTTAAATCATACTTCAAAGGCATGGCATTTCTTCATTTCCTTGAAATTACTACCTACTATGAAAATTAATAACATCACTAAGGAGAGTTCTATCCTGAACTACTGTATTCAAATTGGAAAACTTGTTGATATTGGAGCCATAATTGTAAAATCAGTTTTGGGTTTGATCGTGAATGGATCTACAACTAGATTGAGACATACATCTACTATTTTCCAACTCTACAGTCAATCGCAAGTACCTTATTAAAGTTGGGAGAAAGTACTACTACCTTAGAAGTCAATGGATCTGGAAGTCTATTGCAGTTGCATTGGAATGGGAGATAAAAATGATTTGAATGTACTAATGGATCAAGGATCCCATAATTCATCACCTATTCAGCCCTAATACAACTCGAGCGCATTTTCAAAGAGAACCAAGAAGATAAAGAAAGAGATGCATAATCTTATGCATGCAATTAAGAATATTTCTGAAATGCTAGATCATCTGGATTGGAGACTCAAGGGACATGTTGAACATACATGGCGTATTGAAGATGGTCTGGTATGTATGTTCAAGAAGCATGCATGGATTGAGGATGAAAATTCAACTGATAAATTTCCATTTATGCCCTTCTACATTATGTATGTGCACTATCGGTCTATAGGAGATATCCAAGAGGATTAGAGTGAAGAAGATGTTTGAAGTTGTTAAGCACAGAATGTTTTGTCTAGTATTGTTTGTTTTAATTTGTTATGTTAGATTATCTTTACCTTCTAATGTTGCACTACCTATGTTTATTGCTTTCAAGTTTGATGTTTATATTTCAGTATTAAGACATTGGTTTGCTTTAGAACATTGAATTTGTTATGTGTTTGCTTGAAAAAATGTTAAGTTGTAATAACGTGGATTTTGTATATAAGTATGAGTTATGTGTTGTGTTGACCTCACTTTTGGCTGAGGTTTAGTTTTCCCTGTTTAGTTTCCTAAGGTCTAGCCATAGGACTTTCCTATTGATTATTCTTAGAAAACCAGAAAAGGAACTCTCACATTTAGAAATTCTAAACTCTTCCTTCCTCAACCTGAATTTCCACATATTGGTCCTAACCTTTAGTGCTTAGTAGGTGGGGTCAGTATGAGGGATCTCAAGAGGAGTCCCCATAGGACTGTTTGACCTTAGGGTTAACCCTAAGTGTTGTTCTGGAGCTAGTTTACTCACTGCACTCACTATCACCTATATCCACTCACAACCCTAAACCCTAATTTGTTGACTTTGATCTCTTGATCTTTTGGGAGACTCATGTAGATGGTCCCCTAGAACCACTAGCCTTACGCTAGGTTTTAGCTAATACTAGTACATAGAGGACCCAAATCGGGATTTCATATGTCCATATCTCATGTAAAGTGGTTGACACCCGAATTCTACCGAAGCTTCCAATTTAGCCTTTTTACCCCCTAGCTTACCAAAATTACTTAAACACCCCCAAATCCAAAATTTGGCCACGAATCCTAAGCTCACCCACAATACCCTAATTTTTTCAAAAATTACTTCAAACCATTTCAAAATACCCAAATTACCCAAAACCACCCAAAATTGCCAAAATTACCAAAATACCTCTAAATTTGCCAAAATTACAAAAAATACCCTTGGTACCCTAAACATTCCCAAAACCTTAAAAATCATCTCAAGTGTCTCTAGAATCATTTTTGACCCTCCAATTGGACACAACTTGGCCAATTTGACCATTTTGAACAAATTGCCTTTAAAGGCCTAATTTCCCCAAATTCATCCCAAACGTCCATCAATTTTGAACCAATTTTCCTTAATTTCAATTCTAAACTCAAATCCACCTTTTTTATGACCAATATAAACCAAATCAAAGCCTAATTGTCCTATGTTTTGAGCTCAATTTTGATCCAAATCAAAACCTCAAATTTTGACCTTATGACTTAATCTCACTTAATTGAACCCTATAGCCTACTCAATTTGCTCCAATTTGAATCCTAAACTTTTTATAACACTCCTAAAGACCAAATTAAAATTTTAATTGGCCTTGGTGAAGCCTCAATTTAACTTATTTTTAACCCAAATTCAAAATCCCCAAATTGGCTGTCTCCAAATTCCACCAAATCAAATGCTCTAACCCCAAAATTGACACCCAATTTATGTTGAAAAGTCTTCATGACATTCATATGGACCATTTTCAACCATAAATTTGGACTTAACCCAACCTTAGTCTGACCTAGACCTAAGTCTAGTCCAGCATGTCCAAATTGACCAAAATCCCAAAATCCTTCAAATTGAGCTTTCAATTGACCTTAAAAATACTTATATCCTTCATCAAAAATCTTCAATACAATCATCTACACAATATTGATCAATTAATTGAGCTCAAATTCATGGCTAGCCTCACCCAAACCCAACTTTTAGCCTTTTTGACCCGAATTGGACCCATGCACCAAAATTAACTTAGCCATCCTAATGTCACCAAATTAAGGTCTCCATAGCCACTAAGCACACCTTATTAACCATTTTAAACCCTCTCAAACCACCCAAGTAAGATATGGACCAATAGGTCCTTAAGTTAAGGGATCTTGTCCCATTTTTGGGCCTTAACCAAAAATCTCTTCCATCATCACTTACCATTGGGAGTAAATTATAATTAAGCCTCCCTCTGACTCACCTGACCTCTGGCCACCACCCTTGGCCCTATCGGCCAACCTAGTGACTGGAAAACACCAAAATTGAGACCCAATTTCAACCCTAGAGGCTAGCTCCTCCCAATGTCTCTTTAGAGCTCCTCAGCCCTCCACCTAAGCATCATTTTACACCCATCAATTAGCCCGAAGCTCCCCCCAAAGCTCCTCTATTTAGTCATCCCCTCCATGGACAAAGAGAGGAGAGTGCCAAAATCCTTGGGGAAACTCTATCCAAGTGCTTTCAGAAACTCTTCAAGAACTCCTAAGCTCATTGCCACCATTTTCCCCGATTGATCCCCACTGTGAAAGCCCAATTTTGAGCTTAAACTTTCAGCTCAAACTAGGACATCTCACCATAGTCCACCAACTCAAATTAATTGTGCACATACCATCCCTAGAGTGAGAGGAGTTGATTCCCCATCAAACCCCCCTCTGAAACAGCCTTTAAGGTAGCTCTAGTGCAACACCTAAAATCTATCTTGATCGAAAACATACCTAAACAATTCACCAAGGCTTGAGACTTCATCTAAAAGTTTGTTAGGCCTAATTGAAGCTAATACAACCATTTGATTGAGGCCTCCCCTCTCAGACAAAGGTATTGAGCTCTAACCCTAGCTCGAGCTTATTTTGATTCTTTATTTGTAATGTCTTGGTTTCATAATTGACTAACCAAATAGATGTGTTCATCTTGTGTAGATAAAGGTTTTGAAACAAACCCCATGCAATTTGGTTGAGTCTAGATGAAGATCTTAAGGTTTTAGTATGAACGGCATATAGGTTAAGTCACTTGGGGATGATAACGAAGAGTCGTCCGATCGCGCGTGTATCCAACCAACGGAGGAGATCAAGCCATATGAGCAAATGATACATGGTGGCATCAAATGAGGAAGCACCGCGTGTGAGTTCGGAGCCGCCGTTGGTTGAGGTGGCGCTGCATGGATAAGTAGAAAAATAGGGATTTTTTAATTATTTTAAATGACTAAACTTCAAAAATACATATCTTTCTCTAGAAAAATCATAAAAATAAAATAAAAATACCCACTTGCTCAGTGAATAGAGGGAAATAATGTGGACTAAAAATAAAAATTATTTTCTTATTTCCTGATTTTTAATGAATTAAATGCCCTCTGTGGTATTTCAATTCTCCATGACTAAATATTACTCACTATTGTTTGAAATTTTGAGGGTTCATTTTTCATGATAGAGGCAATTTCTTCTGATTTTTGCAAGGTCAGAAGACACCTCTATGCTTCTAGTCCTAATTTTCAATCTAAGGTGACTATTTTAGCTATTTTAATTATATAAGTCAAAATATCACTTGGAAATTTATGGAAATAATTTTTATAGGTTTCCAGTGATTAGAGAAGTCTAGGAAAAAATATTGTGATGTTTTAAATTATCTTTATTATTCCATGTTTAATTAAATGCATACACCTTATATTAATTTATGTAAATCATAAACTTATCAAAAACTAACAAATCACTTCCCCACTATCCATAAAAATCATATTTACTCACTGTAAAAAGATCAATATTATTTGACTTAGTCTAAGCACTAAGATGGATTTTTAAGGAAACCTTGTATTTTTGTATAAAAATATTTATATTAAATTAAATAAGCTTAGAAAAATTATGAAAATTGGTACTCTGAGTTCCTTGTGACCAAGCGCATTTAATAAAAATAAAATCCATTTTTGAGAAAATATTTCATTTTTAAAATATATTTTGAATTAAAATTAATTAAAATAATCAAAATTTTCAAAAATACAAAAAATGGTTCAAAATGAGTGGAAATGTCCCCTGATCACTTAGAATTCATTAAGATATTTTTTTCTAATTTTTCTAAGTTAAAATATAAATTTTAAAAGCTTAAAAAAAGATATTTCCATATTTTCTCATTAAGATAATTATAATAAATAAATTAAAAATCACAAAAATACTAAACTTGGTTCTCTGATTTTTTTGAATTCATAGAAGTCTATTAAAAATATAAAAATGATTTTCTTGTAATTAAAACATTATTTTCTATTTAATTTAATCATTGAAATTGATTTAAAATTAAATAATAGTAATAAAAATTTAATTAAAAAAAGCATGAAAGTTTGCCTATGTGTTTCTCTAACCTTAGGAGACCTCTAATAATTTTTCCATAAATACAAACTATATTTTGGATAATTAAATAAATTAACCTATGAAAATCTTATCTTCTAATTTTAAATAATTATCTAAATTAAATTAAAATTTTGAGAGGTCTACAGTTCTCCTCCAACATTATAATTACCTCATGAATATGACACTTTAAACCCTCAAAGGAATTTGAGTTGTGTTTAATGAGTTATGAGGTGAAGTGCCCCAAAGGCAAAGTGGAAATTTTAGTATTTTGTGCCCTAATCAAAATTTAGGATTAACCAAAGGGAAAATGGGCAATTTTGATCTTAATAAACATTTTTGGATGTCTGAAAAACAATGGGATTAAAAGGTAGAAACTTACTCATTACCCTTGCACAACATTTACAAAAACATATTCTTCCCAATCTTCATGACTTGAAAGTCAACTAAGATCGGACGATTCTCGAGTGATGAGCTTAAGACAGAAAGATGGAAATTCACTTTTCTTAAGCCCAAAGTTGAGGATGGTTTGACTATTTGATAAGAATACACGTCACTGAAATTAAAATTTTGATAATCACCATTTCACCTATCATGACTGTTAAGGGCTTAATAGTGACATAGGCTCAATATCTAAACTCAATTGATTGGATTTAAAAGATAACATAATTGGTGATTAACATCTTTAAACACTACAAGCCTAGACTTAATTGTGGGCACCATAATCTCAAATAACCTATACTTGCTTTAAGGGCATCCACTCACAACTTTTAAATGAAACACTAATTGACTAATTCAGTATCATATCCTTGGGATAATTAAATTGTCAATTTTCACTGAGCAACAGGGTAGTCACACTCTAAACTCGGATGGTTAATGGAACAATATGATAAGTTCATAAATGAACTCAAAATAATTCAAGAGATCTTCAAAATAGTTCAACGTAATACCCCGAGCACTTTGAAATCTTTTGGATATTTTGAAGGACAAAGTGAAGTTGTTGTATTTTGTTCTAAAATTCTCCACTAGGATCTTCCAAGACTTAATAAGATCATAGCCTAGGGTTTGGTAACTAAACCTTCATCTACTCTTGCAATTTTAGTCCCTTAAAATATTATATACATGCCTCGCAAGTACTGACCTTTCAAGTGGTGGAACGAGAAGACTCGCTAGGTACACTTTTGCAGTTTACAGTACCGTCTTTTCTTGTACTTTCCATAATGTATTTTTATACTTACAAAACTTGCATGCTAAACAACGATGTTACCCTGCATGAAAACCAAAACTAAAATAAACCAAGATAAAATTCACCGCCACAACATTCGAATTATAAGACAACTCAAAATTTAATCACAAACATCATAAAACAACAACTGCAACTAAATGAAGACATCTCTATCAGATGATCGGGAATCCTGAAGGAGGTAACCTACGGTTGTTAATGAGGCTTCCCATGGTCTAAATGAAAGTATGAAACTCATTAAGTTGAGTTTTGTAAATTCATTTGGACTAAGTGAATCTGATAGAAAATAGTGGTACCAGAATGAGAGAACCGTAGGACCCTAACCGGTGTCACTCTAATATACTTTAAAATGCCCCATAACATTGAAAGAACCATAACCATAGGGACATCTTATTTGACATTATAACTTAACACATTAGAAAACTTAAAGTTTTCACGATGAGGAGCTTGGAGCTAGCATTGTGAGCAATATGGCCATATTCAACAATAAAACATGTCTACACTAGCTAAACCATTCCTTAGAATTAAACAACAAGCCATAGGATCTCAGGGTTATTTGCTTATGCAACATAAATCCTCAACTTATCCATTGGCTTTGTATAGCTCTATCGTACAATATAAGCCCTAACTCATCTTAGGATTATGAGATTGTCGTTAGTAGCGACCTAAATCCTCACATCTTCCAAGCTATTTGTGTGATTATTTCACATAAATGTAAGCCCTAAACTAAAAAAGTTTGGCAGGATGAAACATTTAAATAATTTATCCTCTAAATTTAAACCAAACAATAGGATAGCTTGGGAAGTCACCGAGGTTCTACTCAGAATCTGTGACATCCCCTAGTTCTTTCTTCTTTGGACTCTACAACAAAATGCTCCAAATTTGAGTCATTCCTCTTTTACACCTCTATGTCCGATCTCATTGAAAAGTCCTACCCTTTTGACCTCTTTAAATACAATATTTCCTATTTTTTATCAAGAATTTTCTTAGGTGACTTCGATTATCAAAGATGTAATTAATTATAGGTGTTTGCCCTTATAGGAAGTTTTTCCGAAACTAACTTAATATAAACTCTATTTAATTCTTCAAATTAAATAGGGGAACTTGTCGGCATATAAAATGGTTTTCGCAGACTAAATGGATGTCATATATTTCTTAGTTTATTTGATCAAGCCTCATCCTCAAGTCTTATGTTTATCTTTGGGATAGATACAAGGCTTGAGGTATAACACTCTTTCATTTAAACTATGTAAAAGATGGGGATGGTTTGATTTCATATTTTTCTAAACTATATATATATATATATATATATATATATATATATTAAATTTCCTTCTGAAGCAGACGATGAGATTTTGATTCCGGCAGTCGATAGTTTCCAATGGCCAACTCCTCCAACAAAAAATTGTGCAGACAGATTCTGAGTTAGAAAGAACTATTAGAAAAACTCAAAGACAACAAAAAGAGACAGATCATACTAGCAAAGTGGCTTGCAATTTATTTAATGCTGGAAATGAAAAAGAACATCAACAGATACCTTTTAGAGATTATTTTAATCCTACAGTAGATGAAATTCATTTGAGTTTACAAAACTTTGCTATAGCTGCCAATTCTTTCGAGCTTAAACTTGCTATTATCCAAACGGTACAAAACATTCAGTTTGGGGGAACACCAACTGAAGATCCTAATTTACACCTTGCTATTTTTTCTAGAGTTTTGTGCTACTTTTAAAAATGATGGGGTGTCAAACGAAGCCTTCAGACTTTGACTTTTTGCTTTTTTACTAAGGGATAAAGCTATGACGTGGGTAAACTCTTTAGCTCCTAGATATATCAAAACTTGGGGTGTTTATCACAAAATTTTTTATCTAAATATTTCCCACCTTTAAAAACTGCTAAGCTTAGGAATTATATTACATCTTTTTTGTCAGTTTAAAGGGGAATCAATTTCTGAAGCCTTGGAAAGATTTAAAGATCTCATTAGGAAGTGTCCACACCATGTGTTGCCAGATTGGTTAATAATTTAAACTTTTTATAATGGATTGGTTGGATCTCTTAGATTAATAATTGAAACTGAAGTTCATGGATCATTAATGTCAAAATCATTCGATGAGCATATTCTTTCACTGAAGAGATGGCAACTATTAATTTCCAATGACCTCTAAAAGGGTAAATCCAAAATGATTTTCTAGTATTGATGATTCTGATGCAATATCTATGTTAGTTGCATAAATAGCTATTGTATCAAAGAAGATAGATCAATATGGATTGAGTTATTCTCAAACATCACCTGTGCTTAAGGAAAACTCATTAGGACAAATAGTAGAATCTCAATCTAATTATGAGACCTTAAATGCAATAAAAAATCGTTCTAATAATCCTTATGCCAATTATTGTAGTCCTAGTAGGATGAATCATCCAAATTTTAGTTAGAGTAACAATAACTCTAATGCTGCAAATTCACAATGGGGAAAGAACACTGCAAACCAATTGAGAAACTCCAACAATCAAGGAAATCTAAATTATAAACCTTATTACCCTCCAAGTTTTAATAATTTGTAGAGTTAGGAGAAAAAGAATTCAATGGAAGAATTGATATTGCAAATGGGGAGTCAATTACAAAGTCAATGAGCTGCAATTAGGAACATAGAAAATCAATTGGGATGTATTGCTACCGCACTAAGCAGTAGACCTCTAGGAATGTTGCCTAGTAATGTTGAAGTAAATCTTAAAGATCATAACAAAGAGAAAATTAAGGCTATTCAACTGAGAAGTGCAAAAAAATTAGAAAACATAGTTGAAAAAGCAGTGGAAGTTGAAGTTGAAAAAGATAAGGTGGAAAATAAAAAATCTCGTGAAGATTTTCATTTTGAGTCAGAATGTCCAATTAAACTAATCAAAATCACTGTAGAAAGACCACCACCTCCATTTTCTCAAATATTAAAGCAAAAAAATAGAGATAACCAATTTTCAAAATTTTTAGAATTATTGAGGAAATAAACGATAAACATTCCATTTGTTGAAGCTTTGGAACAAATGTCAAGCTATGCAAAGTTCATGAAGGATATACTTAAGAAGAAAAGGAAGTTTGTAGATAAGAAGACTGTTTCACTCAGTGAAGAGTATAGCGTTATAATTCAGAAAAGGTTTCCTAAAAAACTTAAGGATCCTAGAAGTTTTACAATTCCTTGTACTATTAACAAAAGCTTTTTCTTAAAGCTTTATGTGATTCAAGAGCCAGTATTAATCTTATGCTGTTATCAATTCTTCGAAGGTTGAGTTTTAGGAAATATTTCACCTACAACTGTAACTCTTCAGTTAGTTTATCGTTCAATTACCTATCCTAAAGGAGTAATAGAACATGTTTTGGTAAAAGTTGATAAATTTATCTTTCCAGTGGACTTTAATGTATTAGATATGGCGAAAGATAAAGAAATTTCTATCACATTAGGAAGACCATTTCTTGCCACTAGAAAAGCTTTAATAGATGTGGAGAAAGGGGAACTAACTATGAGAGTTAGTGATCAAAAGGTTACCTTTAATATTAAAAAAACAATGAGATACACTGCTAAAGAGAAAAAGATTGAATACTTCAGAATGGATATTAATAAATATTTAAGCCACGAATATTTCAAAAAGACATTAGAAAGGGAATTTGAAAAGAAATATGTGGAATATCAAGTTGAGGATAAAATTCAAGATGAATCTATGAAAGTGAGTAAAGAATATTTGCATTAAGTTCAGGAAAAAAATTGAAATGTTAGATCCAACAAAAAGTAATAAGAATTTGATTTCATCTATGGAGAAACCTCTTAAACTAGAACTGAAAACACTTCCTACACACTTGAAGTATGCATTATTACGAGATTTTTCTGCATTACATGTTATAGTATCCTCAGAATTAACTGATAAGCAAGAACAACAGTTGTTGGAAACTTTGAGAATATATAAGAAAGCCTTTGGATGGACATTAGCTGATATTAAAAGTATCAATCTTTTTATTTGTATGCATAGAATTTTATTGGAAGATCAATATGAACCAAGAGCTCATCCTCAAAAGAGATTAAATCCTACGATGAAGGAAGTAGTTAAGAAAAAAAATTTAAAATGGTTAGTTGCTGGAATAATATATCCTATTTTCAAATAGTGCTTGGGTAAGTCCAATTCACTGTGTTCCAAAGAAAGGAGGAGTGACTGTAGTGACAGATGAGAATAATGAATTAATACCAACAAGATGAGTCACTGGATGGTGAATCTGCATGGATTATAGAAAATTAAATTTAGCCACCAGGAAGGATCATTTTTCTTTACCCTTTTTGGACCAGATGTTGGATAGGCTGGCTAAGGACATATACTTTTGTTTTCTAGATGGATATACATGTTATCATCAATTACCTATTGCTCTTGAGGATCAAGAAGAAACAACATTTACTAGTCCTTATGAAACTTTTACCTTTCCTGAAATTCCCGTTGGATTATGTAATGCACCTGCAACATTTAAATAAAGTATGATGTTAATTTTCAGTGATTTAAGTGAAAAGGGGATTTAAGTCTTTATGAACAAATTTTTAGTATTTGGAACTTCTTTTGAAATATATCTTAATCATTTAGAGAAAGTTATTAAATGATGTGAAAAGACCAATCTCATATTGAACTAGGAAAAATGTAAATTTAAGTTTACAGGAGGAATTATGTTTTAGCATAAACTTTTAGAAAATGGCATGGAAGTAGATCCTAGAAAAATCCAGGTTATATCAAACCTACCTCCACCGACTAATGTAAGAGGAGTTAGGAGATTTTTATGAATGCTGGATTTTACAAAGATATATTAAATATTTTTAAAAAATTACTAAGTTTATATGCGAACCTCCGGAAAAAGTTACAAAATTTGATTTTAACCAAGATTACCTTAAAGCCTTTGAAACTTTAAGGGAAAAATTGATCACTGCTCCTATAATTGTTTAACCTAATTGGGATAAACCATATGAATTAATGTGAGATGCTAGTGATTATGCAATTGGAGTTCTTTTAGGGCAAAGATATGATAAAATTTTTAAAGTGATATATTATGCTAGTAAAACTATTAATGATGCTCAAATTAACTATAACACCACTGAAATAAATTTATTAGCGATTGTGCATGTTTTTGATAAGTTTAGGTCATTTTTAATTGAAGCTAAGGGTCTGTTTGGCGCAGCTGCAGATTGTCAGCTTTTCAGCTGCAGCTGCGCTGCCCCAGGAAGCAGCNATTGGATCTAGTGGCTTTATGACTTGTTTTGCGAGGCTCACCAAAGCACTCGAACCCACTGAGAAGTACCTGCTAATCGTCTCTGATGAGTGTTGGAATCGTTCCATCGCACCGTGCATTGACTCGTTCTGTGATAATATATAAAGAGTAATCGCCACCACCTCACGGTCAGTCATTCTCATAGACCCATGGAGGCCATGAGAGCCCACTAGTTCTGCTAAAAGATCTGTAAACACTTCTTGTGTCATGCGGAACATGTTGTGAAATCTTGTGGGATGCCCGCCAAGCATTTCTACTACCCATTTGTCTCCAAATTGTGATGATGTGTAACAGGGGGAACGGTCGATGTATGTGTAGTAGTACTCTACGAGCAAGTTGATAGCTGTGTTTCTCCTTCTACGACGTACTTGGTTTGGGTCCATACTGATNTTTCGATTCTGATGACCGACAGCTTCCAACAGGCAACTCCTTAACTAAAATAGTGCCGACATGTTGTTTGTGAAAATTTGGTATTAGTTTGATGTTTAATTATACTTAAAAAGGTTTATTTGAGTCAAATAGATGTTGACGTAAAGCGGTACGGAGCAAATTTCCACAAAGATTGAGATCTGGCGAAATACGCTCTGGCGCATGATACGACAACTTACAGTGCCTTGGCGCATGATTCGCCAATGGTACAAACACGCCAGATTGGCTAAAAAACTCGCAAAATCACACAAAAACCTCTATTTTTGCCACTTGGTCATCTTCCACCTCCAACCTTTAGTTTAGGGCATCACATTGCAGGCTAAGGAAAAGGATTTGGAGGCCAAAAATCATAGATTTTATCTTCTCTTAGTAAGAGCTTCACTTTAACTTAGAAATTTTTTTTATTTTCACCATGGATTTTGAGAGATCCAAAATATGAGGTTTTTGAGGAAAATGCTTGAAGAAAACTCATGGTGAAAAGTTTCTTACCAAATAATCTTGCTTAGAGAGTTAGCTTTGTGATTTAGTAATTTATTTGGAATTTATTTAGATTTTTGTAGAATCTCCAATGGCTCCCCACAAAAAAAAGAGAAAGAACGTTGGGCGAATTTGATCCTTGAAAGTTCGTTAATTTCAAGGCTCAACACTATTACACCACATATATTGAGACCCAAAGATTGATCCAGGAAAGGGCATTTAAGAACCCGGGAGGTGAGGTTGAAAGGTTGATTCTCGTTAGAACATGGGAGTGATTCTGCTACTTCACAACAGTATCAAGCATCACGATGGTTTGGGAGCTCTATGTCAACCTAAGGTTCACTACGGAAGATCATATTCTGGTGAGAGGTACGCAAGTTGGGTTTACCTCCGAAAGGATTAATGCATTATATGGGCTGAGGAATGTCTTCCATGATGAATATGCCACTTTTGTTATCACTGACTCATCACTAGAAGAAATCATTATCATTCTGACTGATGGAAGAGGGGAGTGGAAGATAAAGAATAAAAAAATAGTTAACTTCCCTGCTTCCATGTTGATGCTTCAGTCAAAAGTAAGGCATCACTTCATCTCTGCCACACTTTTACCTACAAATCATCTTGCTGATGTTACAAAGGATCAAGCTATGTTGAACTATTGCATTCAGAACATGAAGACAATAGATTTTGGTGAGCTTATAGTTCATCATGCTCGGAGTATTGTTGGTAGTGCTACTGCTGGAGGCTTGGGATATCCTGCTCTAATTTTCACTTCATGTAAACAATCAGAAGTTGAATCACATAGAAATGAAGAGAGATTACAGCCTTAGAATCCAATTGGGAGGCACATGATTCAAAGAGTAGAATCATTTTTTGAGTTTAGAAGTGGAAGAATGGATAGACCCTCTACAGCTGCTGCAGAGGCATCTACTTCTAGTTTTGCATAGTTGGAGGGTATTATGGACTAGCTCATGATTCAACAATATGACATCATTAATATACAGACTTAGTTGGGCTAGCTAGAGGCAAAGAATTCATATAATGATGAATATCAGCAGAGGAGAGTTCAACATGATATAGATTTTTAAAATGTTATGGTTAGACAGTTCATGGGTGAACCTAATGTGAACATTCCTGCTGGCCCCAGCTTTGTTCCCTATGCTCCCATTCATGATGAAGATGAAGAGGCAAGAGAAGAAGAAGAAGAAGAAGATGATGATGATGGTGAGAAAGGAGATCAGAACTGATAGTTTAGTTTAAGTTTGATTTGATATTATATGTTGTTTATATATTTTTTTGTACTGTGTTGCACTTTTATTTGAGTCTTCTTTGATTTAAGATTTTTATGTTGTGTTGTGGACCTGTAATTTGTAATAGTAATAGTAGACTTTTTACTTTTCAGTTTCTGTTTTAGTATTTTTTATTTGAGTATGTTGAATGTGTAGTATTTTCATTTTTTGTTTTTCAGTTTAGTATTTCTGTTTTAATTCCCAGCAAATTCTTTAGAATATATTATATTTTATTTAATTCTTTAAAGCCTATATGTAGATTAACAGTTAGTATCTACAGTATACAGAACCAATTTCAAGTTCAGAAATCCTCTACAAGTTAGTTTTTATTTTTATGCATTTGTTATTTTCTTTCACCAACTAAAATTTTGTACAAAAATATTTTATCATTTAAAAACTTAAGTTTGGGGGGGGATTTTTCTTTTAAAATGGATAAAACTAAATTTCATTTGTCCTTAAGTAACTGTATTTTTTTAAAATTAATTTAACATGGCCTGGGATATTAAGGTTTAACTTTAAATGACTATACTTATGTTTATAAATATTATAGTAAATTTAGCTAAAAAGTTTTTAATAATAAAGGTTAAATCTAAAGTCAAAGATATTTTGTATGATAGTATAAGACTATGTTTTGCTATTCTAAGAAAAGGAAAATTGTATTTTTAAAGTGTTAAGAATTTTAGAGTTTCATTTTAAGAAGAAAGGAATGAGGCTTTATGAAAAATCATAAACTAGTATGACTTTATTAAGTAAGGATAGGTGTGGAATTTTAACTTTAAGAAGAGGATAGTGCAGTTCAAAACTATTAAAGGCCATCCAGATATAGTAATCCTCACCTGAAAAAGGAAAAAGAAAAAAAAAGGGGGATTAAAAATATCCTAAAAGAAAAAAGAAAAGAAAAAGAAAAGGAAAAGGAAAAAATGGGTGAGGAGAAGCTGCAGGAGATGCCTAATAAAAAATTGGCTTCACTTGAATCAACTTAATGAAGGAGCTTTAATACACTTCCTAAACTTGTATTGAAGTATTAATATCATTCCTAGTAAATTTTTCATGAAGTTCTATTTCATATGAATGTTCTAAATGTTCTTAATATGACAAATTGCAATTCTTCTTGAAATGAATAGAGATTCAGAAATTTTAAATTTTATTACTAGATATTCCTAGACTTGGAGTTTGAACCTAACTTATTAAAGGTTTTCTAAAATTTTTTTTGTTCTATTTATTGAACTAAAGTATAGAAGTGATAAGTTAATCTCTATCCTAAAGTCATTTGCTTTTATGTAATAAAAGTGTCCCTTGAGAACAAGTAACATTTAAGTTTGGGGGATTTTGATACACAAAAATAATATACTGTTTTAAGTACCCTTTTATGCCTATTTTTAGTGATATTGCACTTTAAAGAAATGTTTTTTTTTTTGTTTAGGTATATCATTTTTAGGCATTTGGAGCAAAAATGGCAAAAGGAGCAAAATTTGGAGAAAAAACAGACAATTTTGGGGTTTAACGCATGATGCGCCAAAATCCAAAGCACTGGCATCAAAATTCTGAGTGCGAGTGCATGATGTGTCAGATGTAACCTTTTTGAGACAAATTTTGCACAAATTTTCAAAGGGACACTTGTTCTAAAAACCCCATGAAGTGATTTAACTCATCTAGACACTTTGGAAGGTTCTAATTTGAAGGGATTTGACTCTTGGACTAAAGAGGCGCATCTTTTGAATTCAAAGGTTTAACTTTTAAATTTTAGAGGTTTTGAATTCAAAGGTTTAACTTTTAAATTTTAGAGGTAAATTGAAATCCTTTTCAGAGGAGGCAGCCCAAAATAAAATCAAGTTGGAGAAGAACTTCAAGAAGGGGCAAAAAAAGATAGGTGGCGTGAGAACCAAGAGGGAGAGATAGAGAGACAAAGTCAAAGGGTTAGAGATTGTCTTCTAGAGTTGTAAGAGGAGAGGGAAGGTCAGATATTTATTCTTCATTACACTTATAAGAGAGAATTGAGAGTGCTTGTAAAGAGAGAAAGGCTTGGAGAGAGCTTCTAGGGATTTGCTTGAGAAGGATACTGAGATAAGTTGTATTTTTCATTTCTTTTGATTGTAAACTTATTTTTATATATGAAGTCTGTGTTTTATTGTATCCTTCTCGTGAATTCTAAGAATTCTTCTTTATCATTCTCCCTACTTTGAAGAATGGTTTTGTGAAGAATTGATTTTGTTTTTTATGGCTTTAAATGTAGATAATTTGTGATGATTTGAACTTCAATCTTCATTTTTTTTTTGATCTGACCAATTGAATTGTTAAAATGTGTTAGAAACATATGTTCTAAAAATGGGATATGATTTCTACAGCAAAGAGAGAATCACATTTGATTTCATGGAGAGTGTGTCATCCATGGGATTGGGTGCAAATAAATAGGGAAATATACTTTGTTGGATGTAGAATTGGAAGGTTTTAACGTGACAGATTAGAATCCCCAATTTGATTTAGTTGATTGGAAACTAATAGTAGAATGTCAGTCCTCAGGTGAGGGAGTAGTGGGAGCTCTGGAGTGATAGTTGATATCCTCCCAACCTAACCATAGAATTAGGGACTAAACTCTGGATTAATCAATGTTCTTTATAGCGCTCGGAAGAGGGTAGAGAATAGGATTGCTCCTACTTGGCACAAAACAGTTTTTAAATAAATTTTTCAAATGATTTCAATTTCTTCACAAGACATATTTTTATTGTAAAGGGGAAGGGTGTTTTCTCATACTTGAACTATTCATCAACCAAAAGCTTTGTTTTATTTCAGCAAATTTTACTTTTGAAATTTAGCATCTAGTTTAACTTAACTATTGTAGTTGTACAACTGCATATTTAGTAGCATTTCACTTGATTAGTTTAACTTCAAACTTTGCACTTTACTTTTTTTTATTTTTATTTTAATTTAAGAATATAATATTAATATCTAGCTTATATATATTTCTAGCTTCCCTGTGGGATCGATATCTAGGACTTCATTAGAGCCCTGTATTACTTGAACGATATGTATACTTGCATTATATGTAGAAGAAAATTGGGATTTTATAGAGGTTTTAAAGATAAATTATTTTCATTAAAGTTACATTATTATCTGGGTTACATTGCATACTTATTATTAATTTAATCCCAAGTTTTCGCGGACCACTTATCATCCCCAAACAAACGGTCTAGCAAAAATATCAAATTATGAAATAAAGTAAAATTTAGAAAAATCTGTAAATCCATATAAATAGGATTAGTTTGCTAGCTTAGATACTACACTATGAGCATACGGAATTGCCTATAAGACTCCTATTGGGATGTCCTCATATAAAATTATTTTTGATAAAACATGTTACTTACCAATAGAGTTGGAACATAAAGCATTTTAGGCTATTAAGGAATTTAATTTTAATCTAAAGAATGCTGGTGAGAAAAGATTATTGCAATTCAATGAACTTGAGGAGATTTGAAATGAATTGTAAGATAATGCAAAAATCTATAAAGAGAAATTGAAAATATAGGATTATAAAATAGAACTTTGAACCTCGACAAGAGGTTCTATTATATAATACTATATTGAGATTATTTCTAGGAAATCTGAAATCTAGATGGTTAGGACCATTCAATGTGATCAAAGTCTAACATTACAAAATTTTTGTAATTAAAGATCCTAAAATTGGAAAGATATTTAAAGTTAATGGGCTTCGAATGAAATATTATTATGAAGGGAACATGCCAAAATTTAAAGAAATTTTGTTGTTGAGTCATCCTAAATAAACATTGGTGCGTCGGGCTGGCGATGTTAAACCAAGCACTTGGTGGGAGGAAACCCATATACATACATACATAGATATATATATATATATATACATACATATATATANATGTTGCACTTTTGAAAATCCTACTATCATGGGCACTACCCTCCCAACCAGGCATGATAAATTTGAAACACATATTAAAGTCGCAAACTGCCATGACATTTTGTGTTGTGGATCCACTACGTCCGATAAATGCAACTTTCTCTTCATTTGAAACACGTGCATCAACATGTGTTCCATCTATCGCACCGATGCAATCCTAAACATGTAGCTCTAGTAATTAACTAATTAATGTACTACATTCATTCTATACTTTATTAATACAAGATTAAATCAGTACCTTAAAGAATGGCATGTAGCGTCGATCTTGACGAATCTCTGCAGGCGTTCGTGAAAACGTTGGATCTAGTGGCTTTATGACTTGTTTTGCGAGGCTCACCAAAGCACTCAAACCCACTGAGAAGTACCTGCTAATCGTCTCTGATGAGTGCTGGAATCGTTCCATCGCACCGCGCATTGACTCGTTCTGTGATAATATATAAAGAGTAATCGCCAACACCTCACGGTCAGTCATTCTCATAGACCCATGGAGGCCATGAGAGCCCACTAGTTCTGCTAAAAGATCTGTAAAAACTTCTTGTGTCATGCGGAACATGTTGTGAAATCTTGTGGGATGCCCGCCAAGCATTTCTGCTACCCATTTGTCTCCAAATTGTGATGATGTGTAACAGGGGGAACGGTCGATGTATGTGTTGTAGTACTCTACGAGCAGGTTGATAGCTGCGTTTCTCCTTCTACGACGTACTTGGTTTGGGTCCATTCTGATTTATACTGGACATATTTTGACAAAGAAAAATAGAGTGTTAAACTAATCATCATTTGAAGCAGACCTATATAATCTAACATGTGACAAGCAATAACACAAGCATTTAGTGTAGAGGAGGGGTAGAAAACAAAATAAACTGAAAAGTCTCATTAAACAACAGTTCAAATAACCATGTCTTCTCACAAACTATTAAAGTTAGGACGTAGCAACTAAAAAAAGTTCATTCAATTTTTCTTGCACTCAAAAAAATGTCGTAGATACGACACCCTGCGCTCTTTGGCAATAGCTGTGAAAAAATCTCTTTGCACCGAATCTTGAAGCAGCTCAACAGCGAAGTAGTATAGCTCATCATCCGCTGCAATACTCGGATCCTGCTCTAGAATAGCGACGACCTCATTAATTGATGTTTTCTGTACTTTATGGGGGGCATCATTGGAAGAATCCATTAGGCATGATATCTGGTTTCTGATAGTGGCAGCTCCACCCTTTTTTTTACTCTCGAACCTAGATCGCTTAGAGCGGTTCGTAGATTGAATCTCAGTTGGACCTGCACTTGGAAATTCAGGTGAATCATCTGATAAACTGACAGCAACATTGTCCTGTGTTTCACCAAATCCCGTCTCGCTTGGAGCGCATGCATATTTCCCTGTTGCAACGACACCCCCGAACATTTGGTCTAACTTCTCCTCCAAATCAGGTTCAATCCCACATGTTTTATACTTTTTAGCAGCTGGCACCACCTGGAACAAAAAACCCAAATCATTTTGTTCAGTCCTGAAAGAGAAGTATATTACACAAATTATGAAAAATAAAATTTACTTACCGCGAGCCTCTCTGCCCACCACTCTTCCGAAGCATCAATGGTTCGCTTTATTGGATCCCAACCCAAACCAGTTGAACCACGCTTTAGATCCTTCCAAATTTTCCAATCTTTCTTTAGTTGATCCCATTTGTTTTTCATTTGCAGCCTGTCGTACTCCCGTCCGGTGGAGTCTTTAAAATGTTTAATGATACTATTCCAACCTTCTTTATTGAAAAAGGTTGTCGGTCTATTGCCCAGCTCAATTTCTTTGATACAGAGGTCGCAGAACAACAATTTGATTTCCTTTTCCCAGAGTGCCGGTGAACCATGTTCTTTAGCCTTACCAGCCATGTTACTACTACGACGAAGCAAAGATATGAAACACAACAATATAGTTTTCGATTAAAAAATTGATTAAAGAAAGTAAAAAAAATGAAAAAAGGACACCAAATGTTTACGTGGTTCGGTCAAAATGACCTACATCCACGGCAAAGGAGGCCACAACTTTATTATAGCATCAAAGAAGAAGATACAAAGCTTTCATTCATACAATACACCCTCCCAAAAGCATCAAAAAAACATAATGACTTGCAAATTTCTCCCTTCCCCTTGATTCATACATAGAAATGCAGTAGTAGCAGTTGCCTACACGCCCCTCGGATTCGTACTTCAGCAAACCCAAGCATAGAAATATTATCAATAAACAGTAAAGGGCAGCTGCTGAATATCTGAAGTTTCGGCTTCAGTAAAGCCAAGCAAAGCAACCATCACACTTCCAAAAACCAGGATCCATGAAAGCAAATTATAGAAATATCCAATCTATCAATTTGAAGGTTCAGCTTCAACAAACCAAACCAAAAGGATACCCATCTACTTTGAAGGTTCAAGATTTTCAAGATGCAGCTCCACCAAACAATACCAAAATGTTTAAATCCTCATAAATATTACCAATACACAGCACAGGAAGGCTGCTGAACATGTGAAGGTTCGGCTTCAGCAAACCAAAGCAAAATAACCATCACAGTTCCAAAAAACCCGGCTCCATCATACCAAACTAAAGAAATATCAGAACTATCAATTTGAAGGTTCAGCTTCAACAAACCAAACCAAAGGAAACCCACGTTTATGGTGCATACATGTTGATGTACAAAATCCATTTAAGCCAAACCACGTTGATGTGTTCAAGAAACTAGCCAAACCACGTTGATGTGTTCAAACAAAATCCAGAAAATCCAAACCAAACCAAAAAATCTAAATCCAGAAAATCCATTTAAGACAAACCACATTAATGTGTTCAAACAAATATTCAAGAAACTACCCAAACCTTGGAGCTAAATTCAATTCCCCAGAAAATCTTTTTAAAATTTAAATCCAAAACGAGAATCTTCCATCAGCAGGTGCATACCCAAGCAAAACAGGAAATCAAGCAAAAAAGGAAATGAAGTTCAAATTGGCCATTAACATGGATTCCTGTAGGTTCAGCTTCAGCAAACCCAACCAAAACAGGAAATCAAGTTCAAAAGCCCGGCTCCATCAAACCAGAGAACGAAAAATAAAGAAATTTCAATGTCAAGGTTCAGCTGCAACACACCAAACCACAAGACGAAAACGTAATTACCAAAGGGACTGCAACCCTGTTTTTTTTTCTGAGGAGCCACTTGCCAGATGGGGTTTTGGTAATGAATCAGAACCTTGGGCCCAATTACTATCTAAGATCATTCTATTTGGTTTACTAGCTGTTATCTGGAACGACTATCTCAAATATAGTTGAACTTCTAATCATCTATAGTTTCATTTTGGAATATTTACATACATACCACATGATTCTTATTTATCTGACACCCAACATTTTACTTATAACACTTATGTATCATAAATTTATCAATGAAAAATGCATTCCACAGATAAACTTATGTAGTTACCCAAATTCCATCTAAAATTACATATTTACATACATACCACCCAATTCCTAGGTATTTACAAATCCAACAACAAAACTGTTTTACATTTATGCCACCTAAATCTTTCTCATCACAAAAAAGATATTGCCATCTTGACCTTCCTTTTTTTTAGTATACAGTACCAAGCATTGGTAATGTGACATGTATAAATTGAAGTTTAGGGTATGAGATGTATAGTTGCATAAGAATTGAATGGTATGTGATTCAATCATTCGTATTCTATTTATAGCAATGAGGTTATTAGGTTAAATTAAGCTCATTTGATATCAAACTTAAGCAAAACTTAATTGTGATATCCAATTCGTATTCAAGCCGATAGTTGAATTTATTTGTTTTTTTTTTCTTTTCTCTGCGGTTATTACTTCCCTTGAGTACAATAATTATTTTGTAAATCTTGGTTTACTCATGCATGGACAAGGTGACGAATTGACATAGCAGAATTATTTGGAAATTTGTTTCTTTCAATCCCATGCTCTCAATTGAACTAACCAAAGGGACTGCTTCACTAAATCCAGAAAAAATATCTTTCCTTTTTTCTTTTTCCTTCACAAACTAATCACAAGTTCTACATGAACCAAAGGAAATAAACCAACCCTGTTTTTTTTTCCTTCACAAACTAATCAGAAGTTCTACACGAACCAAAGGAAATAAGGCAATTTATATATTTTTAAAGGCAGCAGCTATAATTCCAACGTGTAATCAATGCATTGAAGGATTGTGAAAGTAAATTATTATTGGTGCAAAGCATGAACTAACCAAAGGGACTGCTTCCCTAAAGCCAGAAAAAACCTCTTTTTTTCTTTTTTTTTCCTTCACAAACTAATCACAAGTTCTACATGAACCAAAAGAAAAAAGCCAACTTTTTTTTTTCCTTCACAAAGTAATCATAAGTTCTACACGAACCATTGGAAATAAGGCATTTTATATATTTTTAAAGGCAGCAGCTCCGCAAGAAACGTATTCATGTATGAAGAAACCAATTCATGTATGAACAAGCCAATTCGAACAACACTTAACACGTTTCTGTGGGAAAACCACAAAACCTGCAAAGCCACAAAACCGCAATGCCACAAAACCACAAAACCGCAAAACCGCAGATCCGAAAAAAAAGTACTGCAAGATCTGCAACTTGGATGGACAATGCCAAAATGATCCCAAATCTAGGTGTACTACTCAGGTAAGAGTTAGATGGAGTAATTTCTCTTGTGCCACAAGAACTACCTAAAGCCATTCTTCGTTAAGAAGCAATAGATCCACGACAGGGAAGGAGGAGAAAAGAGAAATGACAGAAACAGGAAAGAAATGTGAAGG
>JXCR01143585.1:5156-19466 GCA_002079205.1 Phalaenopsis hybrid cultivar
AAGCAAAGTCGCTCTTTTTATTTGACATGAGTCTCTCTCAAAGATAGAGTTATCTTATATATCTATAAAACTAGAAGCTATCATTAAAATAAAGACGAAAAAGGTTCATTTAACTAACTTAAATTATCTCTCTCTTTCAGGATTGATATCAAATCGCCTATATCTACTCACTAATTCATAAGCATCAAATCTCCACTCTTTTATCTTATTAAGCGTAACCGTAGAATCCAACTCCCTTCTTTGATTCACATTGAATAGCATGCTAGTCTATTCTAGTTAATAAATCGAGAGGTATCCTCACAAAAGCTTAGTCCTAATAAAAGAGATGAGGACCATTAAAGGCGATGACTCATAATTTAAAAAAAACAAAAAAAAGTGATTAATACTTGTGACTAACTACCTACTAGCATATCATTTGGAATACTTGTACATCCAAACATTCAAAATACGTTAAAATATAATCATCTGTGCAATAACCTAGTGGAACACTCCGATCAATAAAAAAAGAGAAAATAAAAAAATAATGAACAGGAACCAATATATGAAAAGACGACATTCATTTATATTTTTTACACTTAACGGGATGAGCCAATATGTGGCTAAAACCTATGATGACCAACAACAACAACAACAACAACAACAAAGCCTTAATCCCACTACGTGGGGTCGGCTACATGAATCTTTTTTCTCNCAAGAATTACCACTATGCGTAGATGCATCCAATAAAAACAATCAAATAAAACTTCAATAGAAGCACAATTAGGGCAAGGAAACTAATAATTACGTGCAACATTCTTTTTTTATGTTAGATACAAATAAAACATTAATTAAATTAAAGGTATGAGAGGAAGTAGGTAGAGAGCAGAGTTTTTGGTTTATAAGGTGACTCATGTTGCTTTTCATTGTAAGGATTATTCCAAATATGATTGCTCAAGTAAATGGTGCATGAGATGTTATTTTATTGAGTAATCAAGAGTGTCAATTTCACTAGTGAAATGATAGAATTCAGTTGTCCAGGTGTTGATGAGTACTGTGTCTTAGGATGTGTAACAGAGGGGTAGAAATCTAATTTTGAATTTGAGAAAATGAGAACAAAGGTGGAACACCATTAGGATGTTCGCATTGAACACAAAATGCTTGGCAAAGGCCAAAATTAGTTCGATATGGTGGACGTGTCAAAGTTTTGAGAAAAATAGGTTGAATTCTGAATGGGCTTGATGTCTTTTCCCTTTGCTTTCATTCCATTAAATAATAATCTTAAAATCTATTTTAGGAACAAAATAAAGTGCATAATCTATTTTAAGTAACTTAATGATACATATTCCTAATATAAATATTCAGCTAAAAGGGAAATATATCATAATAAAGTATTGGAAATAATTTAAATAAGGAAGCTCCTAATTATAGAAAACTCGTAATTTAGTTGCCTAATTTTTGTCCTCCTGATTGACATCCCCCCTCAAATTAATGCTAACTGATCAGGAAACAATAATTTACCAACAAGAACATGATAACACTGTCGGGACCAAAAAATTCTCAAATCGTGAATGTCGAAGCCGAAGTTGTCGAAGCCGAGAATTTCAAAGCCTCAGAGACAACTCTTGAACCATAATATGATTTGAGCAAAGAAAAGCAAGAAATCATTTATCATTGTCATCCAGAAATTTGAATCATAGCCACAAGGACCGCTTCCAGTTACACGATCCAAATGTTACCGATCATAGCCCACAATAGGATCCAGTTACACGATCCAGATGCTATCGATTATAGCCTACAAGTAGGATCCGTGTCCTGATCCAAATGCTACTGATCATAGCCCCCAAATAAGAACCAATTACACTACCCATATGCTATCGATCATAGCATACAAGTAGGGTCCACGTCATGATCCAAATGATACCGATCATAGCCCACAAATAAGATCCAGTTACACGATTCAGATGCTATCGATCATAGCCTACAAGTAGGATCCGTGTTCTGATCCAAATGCTACTGATCATAGCCCACAAATAGAATCCAGTTACATGATCTAGATGCTATCGATCATAGCTTACAAAAAGGATTCGTGTCATGATTCAAATGTTACTGATCATAGTCCACGAGTAGGATCTGTGTCTTGTTATACGATCCAAATGCTATTAATTCTTCTTTCGACGACGAGGACGATATATTCCCTGATCTTCACGCCCAAAGTGTTGAAGTCGAGATGTCGAAGTCGTGAATCTAGGAAGGAGTGTTGAAGCCTCCAATCCTTAGGTGCGACGAATAAGTCGAAATCGAAGCGGAGAAAGATGAAGCGGGAGTAGTCGAAAATGCCGCAGAGGCAGCGATGGCTAGCGAAGGAGATTCGAAGCAGACGAAGCTAACGAAGTGAACGAGATCGCTGATTGTGAATGAGACTTAAATCACAAATGAGGTGACAAATGAACAGGATCGCAGATAGCAGTTGTAATCAAACACAGGAGACATAACCAGACACGGGAGATGGAAGAAAAAGAATCGAAGGCGTACGAAGCAGTCGCAGCGGACGAAAATCCTTAGATGGGCGAATCAAGGCGAAGAAATAGTTCCTCCCTTCCCGCCAACGGAGCCTTAACGGTCCTCCAATAACTACCGGCGCTTAGGGCAATTTTGGCTTTGATACCATGTCAAAGTTTTGAGAAAAATAGTCTGAATTCTGAATAGGCTCGATGACTTTTCCCTTTGCTTTCATTCCATTAAATGATAATCTTACAATCTATTTTAAGAACAAAATAAAGTGCATAATCTATTTTAGGTAACTTAATAATACATATTTCTAATCTAAATATTCTGCTAAAAGGGAAATAAATCATAATAAAGATATTGGAAATAATTTAAATAAGGAAGCTCCTAATTATAGAACTCCTAATTTAGCTACCTAATTTCCGTCCTTCCTGATTGACAGGACAATCACAACAAAGTGCATGAGTTGGCTACCCAACAATAGAGGATATGAGGAATATGATATGTATCAGTATTATTTATTGCAGTGAATGGTAGGATGCTTCTTTATTGAGGAGTTTCTCATGGAGTTCATTAAAGAAGATGAATGTCTAGTGGCAATTGGTTGCCTAGAAAAGTGCATGATACTCTAGGCCTAAGACATCAAGAATCTTGCCTATGAGATCTTCAGCATCAATATGATTGCCTACGATGCCAAGTCATCTACATAATTATTGCTCAACTACACTTTTTCAATGATGTAGCAAGTTCCCTTTACATTGTTCTCCAAATGTTCTTTTATTTGCTTCATATCACCTCAGGAAAGTTTGGCGTAGGTATTAGCAATGGAACTCCATAGTTTTTAGGATTTTGTGGAGAGGAAGATAAGAGTTTGACTAAATGTGGTATGGTTGTTGTTCCAAGGAGGGAGAAAAAGTTAAAATAGACATTGACATCTGCATAATTTGTGGCACAATTGCAGACGAGGGATGAGAATGAGTACCATTAATAAATCCTTCTAACTCATATCTTTCAAGAAGAGAAATAACTTGAAATTTTCTTGGGATATAGTTGGGGTTGGAGATAATGGTGATATTGGATAGGTTTTTTATGATGGAACGAGTGATTATGTTCTAAGTGATATTGCATAGTAATGTGGAATGTGGTTGAGTTAAAGGCGACATAGAAAGTCATTTGCTAGAATGTGGTTGATGGAGTTTGATTGCTGCAGCAAGTAGAGAGAAAGTTCTGAATAGCAATGGAGTTTATGAAGCCTAGATACAAGGCAGGACATGAGAACTATAGTGTAAACAGATTAAGACGATGGTGACAAGGAAATGTTAATCCAGTAAGTTTTTGAGCTGGTTCAGGGGTACAGGTAGGCAAGCAAGAACAATAACGGGATTGTGAGGTTTAAAGGAGATTGATGCTCTACTAACATATAAGATTTCATGAAATAATCGATTTATCCTCTCATTAAGTTGCTGAGAATAAGTAGAAGTGAGAAAGGCTATAAAGGGGAGATTGCTCAAAATCAAATGTATGCGTTAAACTTCAGCAGGCATCTACATGAATATATAGTAGATTAAATCAATAACATAACTAATTACAAAAAATATACAGTAATATTAAAGAGATATATATTTCTTTTAACATTATAAACATCAATTGTGTTTGACCCTTTTGTCCTCATGCTCTTTTAACATCAGTTGTAACTAGTCTTCAATATTCTAGTTGCATGTTCTATTAGCATATGCATTTATAATTGCACCCCAACTTAGCATCGCAAAGATGACTTGCTTTTGCAGAACATTTCAGCTTCGATTAATTTGCGACTTATTCTAGCATACATGTAATATTGCACCAAACAATTGTTAAAACAGGGAAAATTTAACAAAGCTGCATAATATGTTGTCATCATGAATTCCTTAATATCGCCCATATCCTTGGTATTGTAATTGTCCTAGATTGAGCATTGCTACTTATATGTACCTCAATCATGGAATCCTAAGATGCTTCAAAACCATAATTTTTATATTAGAAAATGATGGTTTGTATAATAATATCATTCAAAATGAAATAATCCATAAATTGACTTCTTCAAACTTCTAGAATGGATGAGCAAATGACAAATACCAAAATTATATGATGCACTTCATTCTTCAAATAAAAATGGTGCTAATGCATCTAATAAATTAAGTTGATCTTTTGGAAACGTGGATTAATTGAAGATTCCACAATATCGATACCCCAACTATGCTCATAAGCTGAAATAAAGTTTTTTTAGATGAGTTTTCAATGATGAGAGAAACACAGGTTTGTGGTCATCTATGTAAGATAAGGTTTCATAAGACAAAAAAATATATTTTAAGAAAAATTAGTACTAAGGAATGCACTATATCATCTTTCCTTGCAGCCTGGAAACTACCGGATTGAGTTCATTGTGAAAGGTTTATTAAAATCTAATTTAAAGCATTGAGTTCAATGAAAGGTTTCTATAGCTAAATAAGACAGTGCTTTGATATGCATCCCCGGCAAGATTTAATAACGGAGTCATTGATTAAAGTTTAAGTTAAAATGAAGTGAGATAACTATCATGTTGGTTAAATTTGTATAAAATCAGGTAAATTAATATATAATGTACGATAATAAAGTGCAGCAAAATAAATAAGTGTTTTTATGTCCTATGTGATGCAAACTAATAAGGGAGAAAGAAGAATCATAATGTTAGGAATATAAACAAAATTGGATGATAATGCCGGCATTCACTAACTGTGCATATCTTCTGAATTGATGTTGAAAGAAGTTATTAGCATTTTGACATTTAGCAACACAAGCTAACATAAGAAAATAAAATTTGGGCTATGAATGATCCGATTTCGAGCCGAGCTGGGGTCTGCTCAAATGAGTTTGAATGTGGCACAAAATGGGATCATGGCTTGTTGAATTCAATTTCGAGTCAGTTCAGCTCAAAATTTAATCGAGCTCGATCTAGCTCAAAATCAAACCAAAGTAGCTCAAATTGAGTTATTTGGATATATTCTTCGTCGAAAATCAAAATGAGTTGACTCACTTCGATTGAGCCAACTTAAAATGAATGAGCACACATAAATTATTAAAATACTCAAAAAATTACCACTTGTGCATTCTAAAATTTTATTGAGCATTCTATGTATATATATATAATTTATGTAAATTAAAGAAAACTTAGAGCCGATCTCGAGTCAATTCACTTTGGTATATGTATGGCTTGAAATAGACCTGAAAAAAAATTTGATCAATGATTTCAACTCATAGTTCAACTAGCTTACTTCAATACGATTTAGATCCAAGTTAAATATTGAATCAATGTTCAAGTGCTTGGCAATCTCAGAGCTAAATTCTCAGCCCTAAATAAAATAAGCAATTTTATTTTTCACAAGAAGTTAACTTTCCTACCAATTCAATCAATAGAACTGTATAATAGATTTGAACTCATATTTAGAGGTATTTGACAATAACTGATTTTTCTTTCCGAAATAACAAAAATGGTTTTAGGATGTTTGGTAAATGAAAAGACTACAACTGCACAGAAAAGTGCAACCCAATGAAAAAGTTAAACAATTAAGCTATATTAGAACTTACACTTGTTAAAAGCAACTTCGAAAATAATCAAGGCAATTTTTTATTGATAGACCATCTAATATGTGCAAAATCCACTACCCTTTTCTAAATATTCTCATTCCTTTTTAGCTAGCTCGTAAAATACTCTTATAATAGATGGAAGTTGCCAAATTATTTGTTATCAATTAAAATTAAATAGTATTATTAAACAATTGCATCATAAATAATTACTTCATTAGTGCTGGAAATTTAATTCAAATTTTATGTACATAATTAACTAACTACAACAATAACTATAATATTTTGAAATCAGTTTATCCGATTTTCTTTGTTATTGCATAGTGATTCTAATTTTAATTATCTAACCAATTCATGATAATCTCACAACAATTTCTTAGAAAAAAGAAAATTTATTACAATGTTTTAGACAACAATTTTGCCAAAAAACCATATATTTTTCCGGACAAAAAGGAAAAACAAAACATGATGCAAAAGAAAACAGAACCAACTTGTTTTTCAAGTAAACCAAGTTTAGAGCAAATAAATTAAATGTTTAAAAAAACTTTTTATGATAGTGATAGGAAAAAAAAAAGTGGTAAAGCATGAAATTTATCACAGCAAAACATGCATGATGGATAAACCTCAATTGTAAAGGAAATTTTGGTACTCATAAGTGTGTTAGATGAAATAAAGTCCTTGCTTGGGGAAATGAAACTCCATGCAAGGCCCCATCGAGCTGTTTGACCTTGGACAAACTCTGTTGTCTTCACAATAGACACCCCAACCTCACGGAGTTTTGATATTAGAAACTTTAAGTTGGCTTTTTTCCCAACCATAGTTGTGAACCACCTACAACAAGAAAATAGAACAGAAGAACTGGTCACTTGTCCCTGAATAATTCTAAGAATAGATGGCGAAGGACAAGTTACTGAGCGCTTCACCTAAATGAGCCTTTTAGCACAACACTATCCTCAATGATGTGAGAGATAAAAGCTTTTTCTCCACCAGGGAAAACCATCTCTTCTGGTGTCCCTCCACATGAAGTCTTAGGGTTGAGACCGGCTTCCTCAATGCTCTCAAAAAATGGAGGGTTGCACATGCAAAAGTCAAAACTTTCACCATCTTTAACAACACCTACAAGAACAGCTTGTCGTAGGATACCCGATTCCTCCACCTCTTGACACAGAGGCTGAGTCTTCCCAGCAACATACAGCTCGGGATTATTCTCATTGATGATATATCTTCTGCTCGATGTAAAACCACCTGAACTAAATGGATCATTAGCATTCCTAATCTGGATGAGTTCCAAAAGGTGGGGGTTGCTCTCGACATTTTTTGTAGCCCACTCTAGAGCAACATCTGTTACATCTATGAGCAGCATTTCAAACACATCATCAGGCACTTCATCAAACAGGATAAGTACAAAATACGATAGAGAAACGAGAAATCTACCAGACCCAACAAAACTCCATCCCAGTAAAGATGCACCGAGAAGTGGGTAAATACAATTAGCACCAGTCCCAATGTCGAATCCTCTAACTCTGTCATCCGATCCATGTCTTGCGGGTATAAGCTCGGAAGACAGCAGATCACTGATCCAGTGAATATAATTCGATCGATTTGGAACCGTAGGGCAGAGCTGCCCATCAGGAATCCACCTTCAAATTAGCCCATCAAATCTTAAATTCCTCTAAAATAGTCTTTTAAAAAAAAATTAACAGTGAAACCAACAATTTCCCACTAGTTTTCAAATAAAACAAAGGAATCAAACTTACCAGTTGACGGCGTGATCGTGGAGAAGGAGCACGCGGGTGAGCTCGCGGGTGGCGTTGAAGTCTTTCCAGTCGATGGTGGGGCGTCCGGAGCGGGAGAAGAAGACGAAGGGCTCGAAGGAGGAGTAGAGTGATGCGAGTTGCGCGAAGTCCGGTGGATTTTCGGCGTAGCGATTATGAGGATGGATCGACGGCCGATCTTCCCGCCTCCTCTTCTTGCTCAACATTTCTCCGCTTCGTCTGGAACCCTAGAAGGGGTTGAAACCGTTATGGCTTGTCAGCTTCCCGCTCTTCCTAACGATAAAGCGGAGGTCATCCTAAGCGAATCCGGGCAGACGAAAGACAAGATAGAGTAAATTCAGATCATCCCTATGTGCTATTTATTGGTTTGCAGGACTCGAAAGAAGAGGCCAAGGATTTTTTTTTATATATATAATTATTATTATTATTTTGGTATTTTTTTATTTGTTTATCAACTAACAAATAGAAAAAAATATATAGAAGAGAGCGAACAACCAGAACACGAGCTCTAGGAGAAAGCTCAAATAAAGAAACAAACAAAGTTCGAGAAGAAGAAATACATACACAACTTTATCTAACAATAGCTACAATTGGCTTAAACATCACTAAGATGAATAANGGTTGAAACCGTTATGGCTTGTCAGCTTCCCGCTCTTCCTAACGATAAAGCGGAGGTCATCCTAAGCGAATCCGGGCAGACAAAAGACAAGAAAGAGTAAATTCAGATCATCCCTATGTGCTATTTATTGGTTTGCAGGACTCGAAAGGAAAATATCTGCGTTATTCTGGGGGCACAGTGGAGTTATATTCGAATTATACCGGATGTTACAAGGAGGTATAACCCAGATATAACCCCATTGTACCCCTGCGTACATCTTATGTACGCAAATATTTTCCGGAAAGAAGAGGCCAAGGATTTTTTTTTTTATATATATAATTATTATTATTTTGGTATTTTTTTTATTTGTTTATCAACTAACAATTAGAAAAAAATATATAGAAGAGAGCGAACAATCAGGACACGAGCTCTAGGAGAAAGCTCAAATAAAGAAACAAACAAAGTTCAAGAAGAAGAAATACATACACAACTTTATCTAACAATAGCTACAATTGGCTTAAACATCACTAAGATGAATAATCACATGTAAGCAGCAACAAATTGCTCCTTCAACATGTCAAGAAGAATGAAAAAAATTGTATCTCCATCCATTTTTTAAGAATGATAAGGTCAATTGAAAATGAGTGCAATCTCGATTAGTAGCAGCATACTAACAGTGAAGAGTTACCACAGCATCTGCCACAGAGAAGAACTACCAAGCAAACACCCACACAACTAGCAATAACAAATGAGAATGAGAGCATATTTCATTAGCAGCGACAATTCACCATTTAGAAGCTACTAAGCAAGCAGCTCGACAACCTAACATCTGCCACAAAGAAGAACGACCAAACAAACAACTCCACATCTAACAACAACAAATGAGAATGAGAACATCCTCTGCTAACAGCAACAATCCACAATTCAACAATCATTAAGCAAACAACTCCACAACTAACAATAATAATAGAAGAACCTACAAACAAAACAAATAACACAACTCTAAAACCAAAGCAAAAAAAATCAAAGAATGATAAAAATAAAGAAGCTCAACCAAACAAAAGAAGAACAACAACCACAAAGGAGAACAAACCAAAAAAAAATAGCTTACCCGACTAACAAAAGCCACAAAAAATTTATAATCAAAATAAACAAAACAAAGTCATAAACAAAACAGAAAATAAGAAGGTAGAAAGATAAAGATAAAGAGTATAGTCAAAACCTAAAACAATCAAGAGAATCCATCCATATCCAAATAAATAAATCATGGTATACAAATAACATCTACTCTAGCTACCAAGTTGCAAATCAACTAAAAGAACTAAAGAAAAAGCAGCATAAGTGAACCCAACCAAAAGGATATGAGATTGAGATGTTGACTTAAATAAATGTTTAAACTAAACAATTAACGAAGAAAAAATTAAAAAAAAATAAGAATACCAAGATAAAATTTCAATAAGCATTCAACTGTCTAATTAAGGAAATGACATATTATAAATCAACCTAAAAAATACCCTAGGAAACAAACAATCAAAAATAGTACCCATAAAATCTATTTAATATCTAATACAAAGAAAGAACAAAAATAAACTAGAAAGCATAACCAACATTAAAAAAAAACATGAACCATATAAGAAACTACATACTCAAAACCAACGTTAAACAACATTCAAACATCTATAAGATAGAGATCCACATAAACACCAACTAAATTTAACAAAAATCTACTAAAACTAGTGAATAAAGAGAGCAACAAAAAAAATCCAACAGCAAGTCTCTCTCAAAAAGAAACTCGAAAATAGAGAAAGATAACAACCTCCAACTACAGTTAATACAGAAGACAACTCATCATGAACAAAGAAGAACAACTCAAACAACAACAAAAACAACCTTGATAGATACAGTAACAACCAAACCACCAGACAACAACTACACAAACAATTACCAAAGAGAAGAACTATCAATCAAACAACTCCACAACAAACAGTATCAAAAGAAGAACCAAAAAACAAAAAAAAATCCAAAAAAAAACAAATAGGTGAAATAAACTCAACTAAAACAGAAAGAAAAATCAAACCAACCACCAAAACCAGAAAGGCAAAAGAAAAACAATAAATTAGAAAAGTTCCCGATGAAAATAGGCTCTTTTTTTAATTTATAGTTCATACTCTTACAAATAATCATGCAATGAATATAATGAGTTCAAACCAAGGACATGAAAACATAATAAATGAGCCCTATATATACAACAGACTTAAACTTCAAAGTCTAAATTTATTACAATATCACTAATTAGATTTCTTTTTGTGAATGATATAATCTAAATAATGAACCATTACTTTTTCAAAAAGAAAAAATGTCTTTCTAGCTAAGAAATAATCTTCATAATGTAAGAGAATAACTTTTATTAAATAGGTTTATAAAAACTAGCGTTGTTACTTCATCACTGTTCCTTCTGGTTAGTTGGTTTATCCTTTGCGGTTATCTTGATCATCGTTATCAGCCATCAATTCTCTGTCAAGTGTCATTCTTTTTTGTAACATTCAAGAAAAAAGATTGGCGCTTTGAACAATTTTTGGAATTGCTCTTGATATATTTCCATAATTCTCTGTTGAATCCTTTTCTCACTTTTATGAGGGTATTTCTTATGAAAACCTTCATAAATTTCTTTGATGGATAATTTGTCATTAGTAGGAGCTGATGATGAAGATTGTAAAGCTTCGTAAGTTTGAATGAGGGTCTTAATTTGATGAATTTTTTAATTAACATTAAGTCAAGTTTACCATTTAAGTACAAATCGTCTTTGCAAATAAAAGTGATTATGCGTATATTTTCTAGGGTTATAGTTCAAGCCCAAACTCAATCAGTCTGGCAATATATAAATAAAAAAATAAAATTGTGTTGTTACAATAATTTTCTTGGACTAATGCTTCTCATTTTGAGATACGCCTCAACCCATTATATTTAATAATCTTTTAATGATTGATTTGCCTCGAAATATCCTCACCAACGACAAAGCCAAGCTGATATTTCCTTACTAACAACATCTTCTATGAAAATGATGAGCCATGAATGTTTTTGATATGATTTACTAAAATAAATCTTTCATCATTGCCTGGACATAAGTCCAGCAGTTAATTGCAACTTCATATTTTAAACTTGTAGTTAGATAAATAAGTCTCTCTTGATATAGAGTTAAATCTCAATCCTTGTGATGAATAATCTTTTGTATTATACATTTGCAGTAAAAAAAAAACGAGTTGCATCATTTTTGGTATTATCAAAAGTGCACATTTTAACTGAATTAAGATTTTCTTGTAAGTCTCTCTAGTGAATGATGAATAAGGAATAGAGTTGTTTCACAATTATCTTTAAAATATGGCTTTTTTATTATTTATATGATAATCCCTAAGATTTATATCAATAATGTTTTGTTTGATTGGTTTAGTGCATAAATCGGTTCAGATGTTACACCTTCTTTGAATGAAGGAGTAGCTTTAGTAGATGACGATTCTCTTTTTTTTTGTATAGGAAGTAGGAGTAGGAGCTTTTTCATAAAAATATTTTCGTAGGTCAATCGGAACTCATGCAGTTATAGAATTCGTAACATGAATTCCTTGCCCACTGCAAGAGGAAATGCCACTCCTAATGTTAGGATTAAAGGGAGGCATTCAATGCCAATGGCGGGTGATCTACCCTTGAGTATCCCTGTATGAATTCACAGGTTAAGAACTTGGATAGAGTTAGAATTACCCTTAATATATTTAATATCAAAGTCAAAAATAGATAATTAAGCTTGTTAAGTGGCAAAAATCTGTTTAGAAGCAAAATTTTTAACAAATTTCTGTAAAATAAATTTAACAGAAGAGCAATCAACGTGAAATAAAAATTTTTTATTCAAAATATTTTCTTGAAATTCCTTTCAAAACTGATAATATTTCTTTTTAAATAGTGGAATACTTATCTTGGGTAGGATTCTACTTACTAGATGCAAAACAAATTAATTCTTATTTTTTAGAGGAATTAAATTGTTATAGAATGCCACTATAACCTAAGTTAGAGCCATCTGTTTCAATGATTTTAAAGAAATTGGGATTAGTGAGAGTTAATTATGGAAGGTTTTTAACTCTTTGCTTAAATTTTTGGACAACTAATGTATGAAGCTTTGCCCAAGGAGGAGGATTTTTATTTAATCCATCAAATAATGGAGTAGCATCAATTGTTAAATTCTTAAACAACATAGTTTAGAGTTCCAAGAAATCTTTGCAGTTGATTTTTATCAAGAATTTGATCAAGAAATTTGTCAACAAATTCAATACTTCTATTAATAGCAATAATAATAGTATTTGATATGTTGTGTGGGAAAAAAAAATTTAATATGAAATAATTTAATCTTTGGGTCTGAAATGACTAATTCAACTTGTTGGATTATCTACTTAAAAGTTTTTAAATGTTTAAAATATTCTTCAAGTGTTTTTAAGAACATTAAGACACCATTAATGTAAACAATGACGTATTCAAAATGATCTTTAAATTTATCATTCATAATATATTGAAATTCAGAATGAGTATTTTTTAGTCCAAAGGGAATGATATTTCATTCAAAATGCCCAAAGGGTACAGTAAATGGTGTTTTATATATATCTTTTTCTTGATTGGAATTTACCAATAACTCTATTTTAAATCAATTTAGAGAGGATGTGAGCTTTATATATGCAATTAATTAAGGCATTTTTATTAGGGATATGATATCTACTTCATTTTAGAATTTTATTAAGCGGTTTATAATTAATTACAAGCCAAGCTTTACTTTGTTCTTTTTCCCTTGTATCCATAACATAGAATGCAATGCATGAACATGACAAATAAGGGTTTCTTATCAACTTGTTTGATAATAAATCAAAAATTACTACCTTGCATAATGCAGGACAAGATCATTCATCTGATAAGGTCTTGCTTTTATTGGTATAACCATTTCATTAAACCCTTCAATATACGACAGGGCAAGATTATGGATTTTTCTATTCCAAAAAGAAATAGGGTTTTCTCCACAAAATACTCTATTGGAAATATTCAAAAAATTTTGAGTTTTTCAACTAAATATTTTGAGAATTAAGTTGAGTTTTGAGAGTTTTCTAAAAAAATTCTTCTTTTAAATAATCAATGTGTAAGGTTCTATTTTTATTAAGATTTATTTCATTAATAAGTACTTCTTGAGGGTTATTAATGAAATGAAATGTATTATTTTTATCAAAAATGGTATAACTAATGCCATATTGATCAATTTTTTGAATGGGCATTATTTTCAATAGAAAGGGAATACCTGATAAAGTATGTTGGGTAAGATTATGAACAAGTAAAAATGGAGTGATAATGCAAATATTTGATTTAGAAATAGCTGCATTTGAAAGTTTATACTTTATCTGCATTCAATCACCACTAGCAAAGGTTAACCATTGAGTTTTGAGCTAATTATTAACTTTAATATCAACATAAAGCTTAAGACAGGTTTTAACACATGTACTAATAAGATTTTCATATGTAAATATATCATATGGGATATCACCTGTTTGTGGGTTTAAAAATTTTCTTTTTACCGTTTCTATAAACATATTAGATAATCATTTAATAAATTTTTATTTCTAATGAACTGAATTGGCATCGGATAACATCATCATTCTAGCTAAGAATGTAACTTTATACTATCTAAGGTGAGTGAGTGAAACACATCTTAACTATTGGAGAAAAAATCTGGTTACTTCTCATTAGCTAGATACATTTCCTGTGAAATGTTCAAGAATTGCAGTTATTAAAGTGAAAACTGCTTCTTCGTTTGGTTTTGAGGGATCTTCC
>JXCR01143589.1:0-10938 GCA_002079205.1 Phalaenopsis hybrid cultivar
CCCAGGTTGGAAGAACCATCCCAACTTTAACTGGAATAACAATTTGGGTGGTAATAATCAACTATAGGGGAACAGCCAAGTAAACTCATTGGGAAACTAGAACAACTAAGGGAATAATAATTATAGATCTACTTATCCTCCAGGAATCAATAGTAATACACAATTTAAGGATAAGAAGTTGTTTATAGAAGAAGTGGTGTTACAAATGGGTAATCAGTTACAAAGTCAAGGAGCTACAATTAGAAATATTGAGAATCAACTCTGGCAAATCGCAAGTTCATTAAGTAATAGATCCCAAGGAACACTTCCTAGTAGTACTGAATCAAATCCAAAAGACCAGAATAAAGAGCAAGTTAAAGCCATACAACTTAGAAGCAAAAGAGAGTTGAAAAGTAGGATTCAAAAAGAGATTAAAGTAGAGAGAGAAGAAATTGAAGAATCAAAAGTGGACGCTCGGAAAGATTCTGAAAGACCTATTTCTTCACCAAAAATTGATTTAGAAAAACCACCACCTCCATTTCCTTAGAGACTTCGACAACAGAAGTTAGATAAGCAATTTTTAAAATTTATGGAAATATTTAAGAAACTTACAATCAATATTCCATTTATTAAAACCTTAGAATAAATGTCAAGCTATGTAAATTTTATGAAGGATATTCTCAACAGAAAAAGGAAGTTTGAAGATAATGAGACTGTTGCACTTAATGAGGAGTCCAGTGCTATGATTTAGAAGAAACTTCCTGAAAAGCTTAAAGATCCTAGTAGCTTTACAATTCCATGTGCAATAGGAGACAAATTTTATGGGAAAGCTTTATGTGATTTAGGTGAAAGCATTAACCTTGTGTCATTATCAATATTTAAAAGATTGAGATTAGGAGAAATAACCCCTACTACTGTAACTTTGCAGTTAGCAGATCGTTCAATAACCTATCCTAAAGAAGCTATAGAAGATGTCCTAGTGAAAGTTGATCAATTTATCTTTCCTGTTGATTTCATTATGCTAGATATGGAGGAAGATGATACCTATCATTTTGAGGAGACCTTTCTTAGCCACAGGAAGAGCAATGATGATGTGAAAAAAAGGAGATTTAACAATGCGCGTGGGTGAGACATTTCCTATCCGCAGGAAGAGCAATGATAGATGTGCAAAAAGGAGAATTGACAATGCACTTCTATGATCAAACTGTTACTTTTAACATTTTAAAATCAATGAAATACCCTGTAAAAGGTAAAGATGATGAATGCTATAGAATGGATGTTACAAGATATCTAAGTGAATGTCATTTCAAGACTACTTATGAAGAAAAATCTAAAGAAAAAGATTTGGAACATGAGCAAGAAGAGGAATTAGATCAATGTGTAAACCTTTTTAAGGAAGATTCAAATTTTGTTCAAGAAAGTTTTGAAATTTTGGACACAATAGTCAAAGACAAATCATTTTGTCCATATATTGAAAAACCTCCAGAACTTAAGTTGAAATTACTTCCTTAAAATTTAAAATATGCCATTTTAGGAGATTCCTCTACTTTACCTGTTATAATTTTCTCGAAGTTAACAAATTAAGAAGAAGAAAAGCTGATGAAAATTCTAAAAAATTTTAAGAAAGCCTTTGGATGGACAATTGCTGATATTAAAGGAATCAATCCTTCAATTTGTATGCATAGAATTAATCTGGAAGAAAACTGCAACCAAGGGCTGATCCACAAAGGAGATTAAATCCTTTTATGAAAGAGGTTGTTAAGAAAGAAATTTTAAAGTGGTTAGATGTTGGAATTATCTACCCTATTTCAGATAGTGCATGGGTTAGTCCAATTCACTGTGTTCCTAAGAAAGGATGAATAACTGTAGCTGTGAATGAGCATAATGAGTTAATACCTACTAGACAAGTTATAGGGTGATGAATATGCATTGATTATAGAAAATTAAATCTTACCACTAAGAAAGATCATTTTACACTACCCTTTCTAGATCAAATGCTGGATAGAATAGCTGGACATAAATACTTTTATTATTTGGATGGATATACCGGTTATCACCAAATTCAAATATCTCCCGAGGATTAAGAGAAAACAACATTTACCAGTCTTTATGGCACTTTTGCTTTTAGAAAAATGCTCTTTGGTTTATGCAATGCCCCTGCTACATTTCAAAGATGTATGATGTCAATTTTTTGTGATTTAATTGAAAAAGAGATTGAAGTCTTTATGGATAACTTTTCAGTGTTTGGAACTTCATTTGACTCATGTTTAGAACCTGAGAAAAATGCTAATTTATGGTAGCAGGAGGAATTGTATTAGATCATCAAATATCAGAGAATGGTATAGAAGTAGATCCTGCTAAAATTCAAGTGATCGCTAATTTACCTTATTCAACAAATGTAAGAAAAATTGGGAGTTTTTTAGGTCATGCTAGATTCTACAGGCGATATATTAAAGACTTTTCTAAGATTCTTAAGTCTTTATGCCATTTACTGAAGAAAGATGCAATTTTCAATTTTGATGAGGAATGCCTAAAAGCTTTTAAATTATTAAAAGAAAAATTAATCACTACACCAATTATAGTTTCACCAAATTGGGAAAAACCTTTTGAACTTTTGTGTGATGCAAGTGATTATGCTATTGAAGCTGTTTTAGGACAAATATATGATAAACTTTTCAAAGTTATTTACTATGCTAGTAAAACTCTTAATGAAACTCAATTTAATTATGCAACAACTGAAAAAGAGTTATTAGCAATAGTATATGCCTTTGATAAATTTAGATCATATTTGATTGTATTATATAGTGCATACAGATCATTCTTTTATTAAGTACTTAATGAAAAAGAAGGATACTAAACCGAGACTTATAAGATGGATAATTCTTTTACAAGAATTTGATTTTGAAATAGTAAATCAAAAGGGAACTGAAAATAAAATTGATGATTATTTGTCCAGGCTTGAATTAGAAAAATCACTCTGTTTTGAAAAAAAAAATTAATGAACATTTTCTAGATGAAAAATTGTTCACTGTAAATGTGTGGCGTCTTCCATGATATGTCGACATTGTAAACTATATTGTTAGTGATCTTAAACCCTATGGAATGACATACCAACAAATGAGAAAATTTATTTTTGAAGCTAAGACTTATTTTTGGGATGACTCGTACTTATATAAACAAGGAAAAGATTCTGATCATTCGAAGATGTGTACAATTAGAAGAAACTTATGAAATTATCCAAAATCATCATAATTCTAATTTTGTGGGACATTTTGGTGTTAATAAAACAACATACAAAATTCTACAATCTAGATTTTATTGGCCTACAATTTTTAGAAATATTAGTGCTTATATTAAAACTTCTGGTAGATGTCAAAGAGTAGGCAATATTTCTAGAAGAAATGAGATGCCTCTCAATTATATGCTAGAAGTTAAAATATTTGATATTTGGGGATTAGATTTCATGGGACCATTTACACCATCTTTCAGAAATTTATATATTCTGTTAGTAGTGGACTATGTATCCAAATGGATAGAAGTTGTTGCTTTACCTCAATGTGATGCTCAAAGCGTTGCAAAATTTTTGAAAATGAACATATTTTGTAGATTTGGGATGCTAAGAGTTATCATTACTGATAGGGGAAGTCATTTCAGAAATGTCATTATGGAGAAGTTATTAAAGAAATATCATATAAATCATAGGATTGTTACTGCTTATCATCCTCAGACAAGTGGTTTGACAAAATTATCCAATCGGGAAATTAAAAGAATTATGGAAAAATCTGTGAATCCAACAAAAATGGATTGGTCTGTCAAACTTGACTATGCTTTGTGGGCTTATAGAACTGCATATAGAACTCCTATAGGATGTCCCCATATAGGCTAATATTTGAGAAAGCTTTTCACTTACCAGTTGAACTTGAGCATAAAGCATATTGAGCTATTAAAGAGTTCAATTATAATTTAAAATATGCTGGTGAGAAAATATTGTTATGATTAAATGAGCTTGAAGAGATAAGGAATGAATCTTATGAGAGTGCTAAGATTTATAAAGAAACGATGAAGATGTGACATGATCAAAAGATTCTTACTAAAAATTTTCAGTCAGGGCAACAAGTTTTGCTATATAATGCAAGGTTAATTTCCATGCAAACTTAAGTTCAGGTGGATGGGCCCATTTATTGTGATAAAAGTTTATTCTTATGGAGATGTGGATAATAAAGATCCTAATTCTGAGAAAATTTTTAAGGTGAATGGACATAGACTAAAACCTTATTATATAGGGGATCAACATAAATATAATGATGAAATGATGTTGGATCAACCAGAATGAGCACTGGTTACGTCAGGCTGACGACGTAAAACCAAGCGCTTTCTGGGAGGCAACCCATAGCTTTTAGTGTGTTTTTGCTTTGATTATTGTTTTGAGTATGATTAAGAAATTTAAGGTAGTATTTTTGAGTTTATTATGTGCTAGTAATGATTTTTAGACTTTATTTAGTGACCTAGATATGTTAGAATAAGAATTTAGACATTAAGTTGACTGGTGCAAAAATGTGCACTGACGCTTAAGCGCCAGATCCGGTGCTTAAGCGCGACAATTTAATTTTGATTTAAAATTTTGATTTATAGAAGGTATAACTGCAATTTAGTTGGAATAAACGTGTCTTGGCAGTTTCTAGTCATGCCTAGAAGTTATGAGGGGGAAGGTTTGTGAAAGAATTTCACCCCAGATTATTTTTAGCCCTAAAATTCTAAGAAAGAGAGAGATTTAGAGAAAATGTCTTCATGGGAGATGGATTTGAAGAAGAAGGAAGAAGCCATGAGGAAGAAGTTCATTAGTCAAAGTGCACAGGAGATGTATAACAGTTTCTTAGTCGTTAGTATTAAAAGGATATCGGAGAAGATCAACCAGATGGAGAATACTATATCTGTATTATAGACTAAGGTGCTTGAATTGCATGCTCATCTAGAACATATTGGGTGGAATCTTTAGATGCAATTCAACCATACCAATTATATAGAGGAAGCATATAAGGCAATGTTCCTTAAGCAAAAGTGGATCGAAGATGATAGTATTAGAGCTCATCACCACCGTCCATTTTATCAACTCTATATTCCTGTAGAGACAACTGAGAGACAAGAATTCATTCCTTCTAATGAAAAATAGCATTAAGTTAAGTGTTAAGCATTGTGTGTTTGAAGTCATGTTTTTAAGTGTGTTAGTGTTTGTGTCTTGTGTTTAGTGATTGTGTCACTTATGTGTGTAATTGTAAAATGTGTGTTAAGTGTTTTGTACTTAGGAAAATTTTCTCATCCAAGACTATTTGGAGAGAGCTAAATGTGGTTATACTTGTTTGTGAATTAATATAAGTTTGTTTTTGTGAAATTTTGTGTTATTTTTAGCCTCAAAATGAATTAATTATTATGGAGAATTTTGAGAGAGAAGGGAGTTATAGGAAGTAAAAATAGTCATTTAAGTGAAATGAGAACATTGAGGGGTGGTTTACTTAGGCTAATAGAGCATTTTACTTAAATTTAAAAATTTCAAAAATTGTGCACTGGCACCTAAGAGCCACATCTCGCACTTAAGGGCAAGCCAACCCGAGAGGCGAATGCCTAAGCGCCACTTAGCACCGGCTCACGAGAATCAGTTCGCAAACGGTTAAAAGTGAATTTTAAGTCCGATTTCTTGGTGGGATCGAGTGAGATTTGCTCGATCCAAGTTCCTTGAGGTAAGAGCTTTACTTTTATGCAAAAAATTTGGATTTTCACCATATATTTTAAGCACATTTGGAAGATTTTGAAAATTTACTATTCATGGTGAAAAGTGAAAAAAAATCTATGAAAATTGCTTAGAAGTTTAGTTAGTGCTTTTAGAAGTTTAGTTTAGTGATTTAAACTAGATTTTTAAAGTGATTTTTGGAATTTATCAAATTTGTAGAATGACACCAAGAATGAAAAGGAGTAGAGGAAAGAGCCCATTTGATTTGAGCAAATTTGTCAGTTCAAAAGCTCAGGATCAATATAGTGATGCTCTACAGTCACGAAAATTGATTCAGGAGCGATGTTTTAAGAGTCCAGGTGGAGAAGTAGAAGACCTGATAGTCCGCCGATAATGGGACAGTTCTGTTGTTTCTCTGTCGTCGCAGTGATTTATGTTGTAAGGGAGTTTTATGCAAATCTCTCAGAGGATGAGGATGATCGAGTTATGGTTTGAGGGAAGTTGGTACCTTTTACTCCAGAGGTAATCAACTTGTTTTACCATTTACCATCGGAGACTTTGTGTTTTTATGCAAATTATTGTTTACGGAAGCGGAGTTAGATGAGATTATTTCATACTTGACTATTGGGAGAGGACTTTGGAAGATTACCAATGAGAGGAAAGTAAATTTCCCAACTTCAAACTTATGTGCACCTTCAAAGGCCTGACACTAATTCATTTATGTTCGTCTGCTTTCGGCCAATCATCTCAGTGAAGTGACTAGAGAGAGAGCAACGTTGAATTGTTATATTCAGGAGGGAAAGCCCATCAACTTAGGGCCTTTAATCTATCACACTATCACCAGTTCTGCTGCAGCTGCTACCACTGCAGGTATGGAATTTTCTTCCTTGATATTTTCATTATTCAAGCAGGTTGGAGTGAAATATCATAGTTGGGAGGAAGTTCTGTTAGCTCTAAAGCCCATCATGAAGGTGAATGTGAAGACTTATTATGAGCATTCAATTTTTGGTTGGAGAGGAGGATTTTCCAGGAGCTATGGATTAGAGAAGTCTGCTGCATCTTCATCACAACCATCTACTTCTCGTGCTTCTACATCTAGAGGTGATACCAAGATTCATGATGAGTTATTGCAGAAGATGATGGACAATATCAATTTTACCGCTGATAAGGTACAAAATTTAAAGTGTTTTGCAGATCATACAAATAGTTATAATAGAAAGAAGAGTGATTATGAAGAGAAATTTCACTCATCTTTGGAGAGCCTAAATAGAGGTGAACCAAGAGTGCAATTTCTTTCATATCCTGGATATCCTGATTATGAGCTTGCAGAAAAATGGTACAACGATGATTTTAAGGAAGAAGACTAGAGCTGAGAGATTCATTTTATGATTGTAATATGATGTGAACTATGTGGTCTGAGCTTGCTACATTTGCATNTCATGGACGAAGATTATCATGAAAGTATGCATCTCTTGGGGAAATACTTTGAATCTAGATATATTTTGAAGAGAAACCAAGGCACCTTTCAAAAAATTATAAAAGAAAGAAGATTGGGACTTTGAAAGAGGTCCTGAAAGTATTGGAAAGTTTTGAAATTTCTCATTTGAGAGTTAGTTTGGAGAGATTTTCAGACACCACTTTTACTTTTATTTTATCCTTTTTTTTATTTTATTTTGAGTGATTTAAACAAAAGAGAACTAAAGGAACTTCAAGAGCTTGGTGGAGGACTTGAGATAAGTTTTTATCTTTCTGTTTTAAGACAACTTTTGGTTTTAGTTGAAACTTGTTGTTGGTTTGACGATGATTTCTTCTTTTAAACTAAAGTTTGGTTTTATTTTCTCAATGGATTCTGAGTAGTTTTCTTTATCTTTCTTCTTAAAATGATCAGTAATTAAGTTTTGGACGGAAGTTGTGGAAAGTATTTATCTTCAATGATGGAAGAAGTTGTGATGATTTAAATCCATGCACTTCATTTANAAGGAACAACTTTTTATTTACTTTATCCTTTTTAGTATTTTGTTTTGAGTGATTGCAAAAGAGAAGAGATTCAAAGGAAGTTCAAGATTTTGGTGGAGGACTTGAGATAAGTTTTTATCTTTTTTTCTTAGACTACTTTTGGTTCTAATCAAGACTTGTTGTTGGTTTGACAATGATTTCTTCTTTTAAACTAAAGTGTCATTTTATTTTCTCCATGGATTCTGAGTAGTATTCTTTATCTTTCTTCTTAAAATGATAAGTAATTAAGTTTTGAATGGAATTTGTGGAGAGTATTGAACTTCAATGTTGGAAGAAGTTGTGATGATTTAAATCCATGCACTTCATTTACTTCTTGATTTGACCAATCCAGATGTTCTAAAATTTTTGTGAGAACATGTAAGAATCTGGCTAGTATTGTCTCAGTCAACAATTGGAAAGAATCACATGAGGTTGTATGAATGAGAATGTACTGGACTGGTATTGTCTCAGTCAATAATTGGAAAGAATCACATGAGGTTGTATGAATGAGAATGTATTTATTCCAAATGTTAAAATTTGTTGTGAGAACATGTAAGAACCGGGCTGGTATTGTCTCAGTCAACATTTGGAAAGAATCACATGAGGTTGTATGAATGAGAATGTAGTTCATATGATACTGGTATTGTCTCAGTCAACAACTGGAAAGAATCACATGAGGTTGTATGAATGAGAATGTACTTCATATGATTTAGTGCAAATAAGTCTCAGTCAATAATTGGAAAGAATCACATGAGATTGTATGAATGAGAATGTAATTCAGTATTGTCTCAATCAACAATTGGAAAGAATCACATGAGGTTGTATGAATGAGAATGTAATTTATTCTCAGTCAACAATTGGAAAGAATCACATGAGGTTGTATGAATGGGAATGTAGTTCATATGATTATTCAACAAATTAGAAAGAATCACATGAGGTTGTATGAATGAGAATGTAGTTCATATGATTGATTGAAAATAAATAAAAGAATCATATGAGGTTGTATGAATGAGACTGGGCTGGTATTGTCTCAGTCAACAATTAGAAAGAATCAGAATTTTTGTGAGAACATGTAAGAATCTGGCTAGTATTGTCTCAGTCAACAATTGGAAAGAATCACATGAGGTTGTATGAATGAGAATGTACTGGACTGGTATTGTCTCAGTCAATAATTGGAAAGAATCACATGAGGTTGTATGAATGAGAATGTATTCATATGATTAGTTAAATAGGGAAATATTCATTGAAGGGTGTAGAGTTAGAGGACTTTAAAGTGACAGGTTAAACGGTAGGAAAATATTCATTGATGAGTGTAGATTTAGAGGACTTTAAAGTGAGAGGTTAAAGCCCCCATTGGAAATAATCATTGAAGGGTGTAGAGTTAGAAGAATTTAAAGTGACAGGTTAAAACCCCCAACTTGGTTTTAAGAATCACATGAGGTTATATGAATGAGAATGTAGTTCATATGATTGAGTGCAAATAAATAGAAAAATATTCATTGATGTGCGTAGAGTCAGAGGACTTTAAACTGACAGGTTAAAGCACCCAACTTGGTTTATTGTTTTAGGTTCTGATATGAGAATGTTAGCCCCCAGCTGGAGGGAATTGAGGGAACTCTAGAGTGGGAGCTAGTATCTTCTTTGCCTAACCGGTCTTCAGAACTATTCAAACTTTAAATTAGCCACTGTTCTTTATAATATCTCTAGTAAGGGTAAAGAATATTATTGCTCCTATTTGGCACAACACAATTTACATACTTCCATAATAGAATTCATAAACTTATTACTGATTCATGATAAGAAGAAAGATATTTTCATATTAAGTACTTTTTTTCTACAAAAACTTTAATTATCTTTTTACTGTTTCGTTAAAATATCAAAAATACAAAAAATATTTTAATTTTAAATTCCTACAAAAATATAGTTTTTAGTTTAAGTAATTATCTTTTTAAAAATAGAAAAACTTTCTTAAAAGTGCATATTGCATAATCTTTCCTGTGGGTTCGATATTCAGGTCTTAATCAAAAAATCCTATATTACTTGATAACAATACTTATGCTTGCGTAGTAACTATATAAATATATATATATATATATATATATATATATATATATATATATATATATATATNCTAAGTTGGAATACTATGTTTCTAAATCTAAATTTTAGTAACTCCTAAAAAAACTCATATACAAATCATACATATTTGGTTTTTAAAGATTGAAGTGTCACTTGAGGACAAGTAACATTTTAAGTTTAGGGGATTTTGATACACCTAAAATATATAGTGTTTTTAGATATATTTTTATACCTATTTTTGATCTTTATGTACACATTTTTATACCTATTTTTTAGATTATATTGATACACCTAAAATATATAGTGCTTTTCGACACATTTTTATAACTATTTTTGAGATAGATACACCTAAACTATATAGTGTTTTTAGACACATTTTTGTACCTATTTTTTAGATATTACGCTTTAATGGAAGGTATTTTTGCATTTTTTATGCAGATACAAGTAAAAATGGAAAAAAATGCTTAAAAGAGGGAAAAGGATCAAATTTGGAGCAAAAAGGTGAAAAATTGCGCAAAAGAGTTTTGGCGCCTAAGCGCCAGTTCTGGGGCTTAAGCGCCGATTAAACAGAGAAGGCCGCGCTTAAGTGCTGAGACCCCACACTTAAGCGCCAGTGGCAGTTACTCGATGAGTAAAATCAGTTTTCACAAATTTTGAAGAGGTTTTTGAGGCACCCATTGGCTTAATAGGTGGTTGTAACCACCATGAACAAAAATTATCATGACAGGTTGTATCTCTTGGGTAAATACATCAAATCAAGACACATTTTGAAGAGATCCCAAGGCACCTCTTGGAAAAACATAAAAGAAAGAAGAGAAGACTTAGAAAAGAGTCCTGAAAATATTGGCAAGTTTTGAAAGTTCTTTTCTGGGGAGTTAGTTCGGAGAGATTTTAAGGAACAACTTTTTATTTACTTTATCCTTTTTAGTATTTTGTTTTGAGTGATTGCAAAAGAGAAGAGATTCAAAGGAAGTTCAAGATTTTGGTGGAGGACTTGAGATAAGTTTTTATCTTTTTTTCTTAGACTACTTTTGGTTCTAATCAAGACTTGTTGTTGGTTTGACAATGATTTCTTCTTTTAAACTAAAGTGTCATTTTATTTTCTCCATGGATTCTGAGTAGTATTCTTTATCTTTCTTCTTAAAATGATAAGTAATTAA
>JXCR01143589.1:25366-46295 GCA_002079205.1 Phalaenopsis hybrid cultivar
CTATAAAACAACACACAGATGCAAATGTAGCAAGCTCAGACCACATAGTTCACATCATATTACAATCATAATAAAGTCTTCATCCTCAGAATCACCACTGTACCATTTTTCTGCAGGCTCATAATCAAGATATCGAGGATNAACAAACCACATAACATAGTTCAAATCAACACACAGATGCAAATGTAGCAAGCCCAGACCACATAGTTCATATCAATAAAATCTCAGCTCTACTCTTCATCCTCTAAATCAACACTGTACCAGTTTTCTACAGGTTCATAATCAGGATATCAAGGATATGGAGGAAATTGCACTCCTGGTTCACCTCTAATCAGGCTTTCCAAAAATGTGAAATTTCTATTCATAATCGCTCTTCCTTCTATTATGACTATTAGTATGATCTGCAAAACACTCTAAATTTAGTACCTTATCAGCGGTAAAATTGATATTGTCCATCATCTTCCGCAATAACTCATCCTGAGTCTTGGTATCACCTTTAGATGTAGAAGCACGAGAATTAGATGGTCAGGATGAAGATTCAGCAGAGGTAGATGCAGCAGACGTCTCTAATCCATCACTTCTGGAAAATCCTCCTCTCAAATCAAAAATTGAATGCTCAGAATAAGTCTTCACATTCACTTTTGTAATGGACTTTGGAGGTAACATAACTTCCTCCCAACTATCATACTTCACTCCAGCCTGCTTGCTTAATGAAAATAGTAAGAAAACAAATCCCATACCTGCAGTAGTAGTAATAGCAGCTGAACTGATGATAGTGTGATAGATCAAAGCCTCTATGTTGATGGGCTTTCCCTCTAGAATATAATAGTTCAACATTGCTCTCCCTGGTCACTTCACTGAGATGATTGGTCAGAAGAAGATGAGTAGAAAGGAAATAGTGTCAGGCCTTCGAAGGTGCACATAACTTTAAAGTTGGAAAATTTACTCTCCTCTCATTGTTAATCTTCCAAAGTCCTCTCCCAATAGTCAAATCTGAAATAATCTCATCTAACTCCACTTTACTAGGACTATAATTCACATAAAATATAAAGTCTCAGGAGATAAATAGTAAAATAAGTTGATTACCTCTGATGTAAATGGTACCAACTTTCCTCTAACCATAACTCAATCATCTTCAGCCTCTGGGAGATTTGCATAAAACTCCCTCACAACACAAATCACTGCAGCCGTAGAGAAACAACTAAACTGTTCCCACTGTTGGCAGACATCAGGTCTTCTACCTCTCCACCTGGACTCTTGAAACATCACTCCTTAATCAATTTTCATGACTACAGAGCATCACTCTATTGATCCTGAGATTTCAAACTAACAAATTTGCTCGAATCAAATGGGCTCTTTCCTCTACTCCTTTTCATTCTTGTTGTTAGTGTACAAATTTGATAAATTCAAAAAATAACTTTAAAAATCAAGTTTAAATCACAAAACTAAATTTCCAAAAGCACTAACTAAACTTCCCAATCAATTTCCATAGATTTTTCTTCACTTTTCACCATGAATAGTAAATTTTCAAAATCTTTCAAACGTGCACAAAATATATGGTGAAAATCCAAAATTTTTGCATTGAAGTAAAGCTCTTACCTTAAGGAACTTGGATCTAGAAAATCTCATTCAATTCCAACAAAAAATCTTCAAATTCCACTTGCTCTAGCCCTTAAAGTCGTGATTTTGAGTTGGGTAAGATGATATGAGGTGTTAAAATTGGTATTTTCGGGCTTAAAATTCACTTTTAACCGTTCGCAAACAAGTTTTCATGAACTGACGCTTAAGCGCTGGTAAGTGGCACTTAGGCACCTGCCTCTCGGGTTGGCTCACGCTTAAGCGCGAGATGTGGAGCTTAGGCGCCAGTGCACAATTTTTTAAATTTTTAATTGCAAGTAAAATGCACTATTATCCTAAGTAAACTGCCCCTAAATGGTCTCATAGCACTTAAATGACTATTTTTACTTCCTATAACTCCCTTCTCTCACAAAATTCTCCATAATAATTAATTCAAATTGAGGCTAAAAATAACACAAATTTTCACAAAAATAAAATTATATTAATTAAAAAACAATTACAAATACATTTAAACACTTAGTTTTCTCTCCAAATAGTCTTCGATGAGAAAATTTTCCTAAGTATAAAACACTTAACACACATTCACAATTAAACACATAAGTGAGACACACAAAACACAAGACATAAACATTAACACACTTAAAAAAATGACTCCAAACACACAATTCCTAACACTTAACTTAANCTAAAACAACACACAAATGCAAATATAGCAAGCTCGGACCACATAGTTCATATCATATTACAATCATAAAATGAATCTCTCAGCTCTACTCTTCATCCACACCACATAGTTCATATCATATTACAATCATAAAATAAATCTCTCAGCTCTACTCTTCATCCTCTGAATGAACGCTATCCCAAACTTTTACAGGCTCATAATCAGGGTATCTAGGATATGGAGGAAATTGCACTCCTTGGTTACCCATAATGAGGCTCTCCAAAGATGTGTGAAATTTCTCTTGATAATCATTTGTCTTCTATTATACCTATCAGTATGATCTACAAACCGCTCTAAATTTTTTACCCTATCAGCGGTATAGTTAATATTATCCATCATCCTCTACAATAATTGATCTTGGGTCTTAGTAGACTCACCTCTAAATGTAGAAGCACATGAGGTAGATGGTCTAGATGTAGAAGCAGCAGAGGTAGAAGCAACGAATGTCTCCATTCCATAACTCCTAGAAAATCTTCCTCTCCAGTCAAAAATAGAATGCTCAGAATAAGTCTTCACATTCACCTTAGTGATGGGCTTTAGAGGTAACAACACTTCCTCTCAGCTATCATATTTAACTCCAGCCTGCTCACACAAAGAAAAGATTAAGGAAGCAAATCCCAGACCTATAGTAGTAACAGCAGTGGCAGAACTAATGATAGTCTGACAAATCAAAGTTCCTATGTTGATGAGTTTTCCTTCTTGGATACAATAATTTAACATCGCTCTCTCTCTAGTCACTTTACTGAGATGATTTGTTGGTAGCAGACGAGCAGAAATAAAATAGTGCATGGCCTTTGAAGGTGCACATAACTTTGAAGTTGGGAAGTTGACTCTCCTCTCATTAGTGATCTTCCAAAGTCCTCTTTCAATAGTCATGTAAGAAATAATCTCGTCTAACTCTGCTTCAGTCAGACTATAATTTTCATAAAAACATAACGTATCAGGAAGCAGATGATAAAATGAGTTGATTACCTCGGGTGAAAAAGGTATCAACTTTCCTTGAACCATGATTCTATTGTCTTCAGCATCAGAGGGGTTTTCGTAGAACTTCCTAACAACCGAAATAACCGCCACAGCAAAGAAACAACAGAATCGTTCCCACTGTTGACGAATGATCAAATCCTCTACGTCTCCATCAGGATTCCTAAAACACCGCTCATGAATCAGTTTCCGTGATTGCAACGCATCACTGTACCGATCCTGAGCCTTCGAACTAACAAATTTACTCAAATCGAAAGGGCTCTTTCCTTTGCTCCTCTTTGTTCTTGGTGCCATTCTACAAATTTTATAAATTGTAAAAATAACTTCAAAAATCAAGTCTAAATTATTAAACTAAACTTCCAAAGTATAAACTACACTTCACATGCAATTTCCATAGATCATTTTCTCATTTTTCACCATGAGTAGTGAATTTTTGAATTTTTCCAAATGTGTTCAAAATACATAGTGAAAATCCAAAATTTTTGCATAGAAGTAAAGCTCTTACCTCAAGGAACTTGGATCTAGCAAATCTCACTTGAGTCCCCCAAGAAATATTCACTTTATATGTTCCCTAGCCTTCCAAAATTGTGATTTTGAGAGGTTGAAGGTGACGAGAGAAGTAAAAATGGTGATTTTTGGGCCAAAATTTTACTTTTAACCGTTTGCGAACCGGTTTTTGTGAACTAGTGCTTAAGCACGAGTAAATGGCGCTTAGGTGCGTGCCTCTCGAGTTGGCTCGCATGTAAGTGCGAGATGTGGTGCTTATGCGCCAGTGCACAATCTTAAAAAATTTTAAATTAAAGTAAAATGCACTAGTTTCCTAAGTTAACCACCCCTAACTGATCTCATAGCACTTAAATGACTATCTTCAACTTCCTATAACTCCCCTCTCTCTTTAAATTCTCCATAATAACTATTTCAATTCGAGGCTAAAAATAACACAAATTTTTACACAAACAAACTTATATTAATTCACAAACAAGTACAAATACCTTTAAACACTTAATTATCACTCCAAATAGTCTTGAATGAGAAAATTTTTCTAAATATAATACATAACAATCATTTCATAATTAAATAGATATAAGAAGTTATAAATACTAAACGCAAGACTTAAACACTAAACCATTTGAAAACAACAACTTCTAACACACAAATTATAACACTAAACGTAATTTCATTCTTCATTTGAAGGAATAAATTCCTGTCTTTCATTAGTCTCTCCAAGAATATATAATTGATAAAACGGACGGTGATGACGAGCTCTAATACTATCTTCTTCAATCCACTTCTACTTTATGAATATTGTCTTATCTTCTTCCTCTATATAACTTATGTGGCTAAATTGCATCTTTAATTGCCATCCAATATGCTCTAGCCTTGGTCTCCAATAAAGTCATAGTATTCTCAATTTTTTTGATCTTCTCTGATATCCCTTCAATACTAACGGCTAAGAAACCATTATACATCTCTTGTGCACTTTGAATAATGAACCTCTTCCTCATGGTTTCTTCCTTGTGCTTCAAATCCATCTCCAATGAATACATTTTCTCTAAATATCACTTTCTCTTAGACTCTTAGGGCTAGAAATGATCTAGGGTGAAATTCCTTCACAAAACCCCTCTATTTATAGGCCTAAATCCTTCTAATAACTCCTAGACATGTTTAGAAACAACCTTGGCATGTTTTTACAAACTAATTGGCGGTAAACTTTCTAGAATATTAATTTTGCACATGTTTTTAAACTATCGCGCTTAAGCATCGAATCTAGCACTCAAGCGCCAGTGCACATTTTTGAACTAGTCAACTTAACATCCAAGTTCTCATTCTAACATGTTTTAGTCACTAAAATAAAGTCTTAAAATCTTTAGTAACACATAATAGTTTCAAAAATCCTACCCCAATTTTCTTAATCACACACAAAACAACAATTAAAATAAAAATACACTGATAACTATGGCTTGCCTCCCACAAATCGCTTGGTTTTACGTCGTCAGCCCGACGTAACCATTGCATATTCTGGTTGACCCAACATCATTCCATAAATAAATTTATGTCTATGTCCATTAACTTTAAATACTTTCTCAAACTTAAGATCTTTAATATCCATAGCTCCATAAGGATAAACTTTTATAACAACAAATGGGCCTATCCACCTGGACTTAAGTTTGCCTGGAAATAATCTTAACCTTGCATTGTATAGTAAAACTTATTGCCTTGGCTGAAAATTTTTAGTAAGAATCCTTCGATCATGCCACATGTTCATCTTTTCTTTATAAATCTTGGCACTCTCATAAGATTCATTCCTTATCTCTTCAAGCTCATTTAATTGCAATAATATTTTCTCACCAGCATCTTTCAAATTATAATTGAACTCTTTAATCGCTCAATATGCTTTATGCTCAAGTTCAACTGGTAAGTGACAAGCTTTCCTAAATATTAGTTTATATGGGGACATTTTTATAGTTCTTTATGTAGTCCTATAAGCCCACAAAGCATAGTCAAGTTTGACTGACCAGTCCATTTTTGTTGGATTCACAAATTTTTCCATAATTCTTTTAATTTCTCGATTGGATAAATCAACCAAACCACTTGTTTGAGGATGATAAGCAGTAGCGATCCTATGATTTATATTATATTTCTTTAATAACTTCTCCTATATGGCATTTCTGAAATGACTTCCCCCATCAGTAATGATAACTCTCGACATCCCAAATCTACTATGGAATTTCTAAAATGACTTCCCCCATCAGTTATGATAACTCTCGGCATCCCAAATCTACAAAATATTCTATTTTCAAAAATTTTGCAACACTTTGAGCATCACATCTAGGTAACGCAAAAAATTCTATCCATTTGGATACATAGTCCACTACTAACAGAATATATAAATTTTCGAAAGATGGTATAAATGGTCCCATGAAATCTAATCCCCAAACATCAAATATTTCAACTTCTAGCATATAATTGAGGGGCATCTCATTTCTTATAGAAATATTGCCTACTCCTTGACATCTATCACAAGTTTGATATAAGCATTAACATCTTTAAAAATTGTAGGCCAATAGAATCCAGATTGTAAAATTTTGTATGTTGTTTTATCAACACCATTGTAGGCCAATAGAATCCAAATTGTAAAATTTTGTATGTTGTTTTATCAACACCAAAATGATCCCCACAAATCAGAATTATGACACTTTTGGATAATTATTTCATAAGTTTCTTCTAATGGTACTCATCTTCGAATAATTAAATCATTTCCTTGTTTATATAAAAAATGAGTCATCCCAAAAATAAGTCTTAGCTTCAGAAATAAATTTCCTCTTTTGTTGGTATATCATTCCANGTTATCAGGCTCTCCAAAGATGAGCGGAATTTCTCTTCATAATTACTCTTCCTTCTATTATAACTATTAGTATGATCTGTAAAACGCTCTAAACTTTGTACCTTATCAACGGTAAAATTGATATTGTCCATGATCTTCTGCAATAACTCATCCTGAGTCTTAGTATCACCTCTAGATGTAGAAGCACGAGAAGTAGATGGTCGTGATGAAGATGCAACAAACGTCTCTAATCCATAGCTCTTGGAAAATCCTCCTCTCCAGCAAAAAATTGAATGCTCAGAATATGTCTTCACATTCACCTTCGTGATGGGCTTTAGAGGTAATAAAACTTCCTCCCAACTATCGTACTTCACTCCAGCCTGCTCGCATAATGAAAATATCAATGAAGCAAATCCCAACCTGCAGTAGTAGCAGCTATAGCTGAACTGATGATAGTATGATATATCAAAGCCCCTATGTTGATGGGCTTTCCCTCCTGAATATAATAGTTCAACGTTGCTCTCTCTCTGGTCACTTCACTGAGATGATTGGTTGGAAGCAGACGAGCAGAAATGAAGTAGTGTCAGGCCTTTGAAGGTGCACATAACTTTGAAGTTGGGAAATTTACTCTCCTCTCATTGGTTATCTTCTAATGTCCTCTCCCAATAGTCAAGTATGAAATAATCTCGTCTAACTCCACTTCTGTAGGACTATAATTTGCATAAACAAATAAAGTCTCTGATGGTAAATGGTAAAACAAGTTGATTACCTCTGGAATAAAAGGTACCAACTTCCCTCTAACCATAACTCGATTGTCCTCAGCCTTTGGGAGATTTGCATAAAACTCCCTTACAACAGAAATCACCGCGACGACAGAGAAACAACAGAACTATTCCCACTGTCTATGGACTATCAGGTCTTCCACTTCTCCATCTAGACTCTTTAAACATCGCTCCTGAATCAATTTTTTTGACTGTAGACCGTCACTATATCGATCTTGAGTTTTTGAACTGACAAATTTGCTCGAATCAAATGGGCTCTTTCCTCTACTCCTTTTCCTTCTTGGTGCAATTCAATAAATTTGATAAATTCCAAAAATAACTTTAAAAATTAAGTTTAAATCACTAAACTAAACTTCCAAAAGCACTTACTAAACTTCCTAAGCAATTTCCATAGATTTTTCTTTAGTTTCGCCATGAATTGTAAATTTTCAAAATCGTCCAAATGTGCTTAAAATAAATGGTGAAAATCCAAATTTTTTTCATAGAAGTAAAGTTCTTACCTCAAAGAACTTGGATCGAGAAAATCTCACTCGATCCCACCAAGAAATCTTCAAATTCCACTTGGCCTAGCCCTCAAAATCGTGAACTTGAGTTGGGGAAGATGATAGGAGGTGTTAAAAATGGTATTTTCGGACTTAAAAATCACTTTTAACCATTCGTGAACTGATTTTTGTGAATTTACGTTTAAGCGCGGGTAAGTGGCACTTAGGCGCCTGCCTCTCGGGTTGGCTCGTGCTTAAGCGCGAGATGTGACGCTTAGGCGCCAGTGCATAATTTTTGAAATTTTTAATTTTAAGTGAAATGCACTACTAGCCTAAGTAAACCACCCTTAAATGGTCTCAGAGCACTTAAATGACTATTTTTACTTCCTATAACTCCCTTCTCTATCAAAATTCTCCATAATAATTAATTCAATAAAAGGCTAAAAATATCACAAATTTTCACAAAAAACAAACTTATATTAATTCACAAACAAGTACAAACACATTTAACATTAGTTCTCTCTCCCAAATAGTCTTAGATAGGAAAATTTTCCTAAGTACAAAACACTTAACACACATTTACAATTAAACACATAAGTGACACAAACATTAAACACAAGACATAAACGTAAGTACAAAACACTTAACACACATTTACAATTAAACACATAAGTGACACAAACACTAAACGACAAAACACTTAACACACATTTTACAATTACACCCATCAGTGACACAAACACTAAACACAAGACATAAACACTAACACACTTAAAAACATGACTCCAAACACACAATTCCTAACACTTAACTTAATGCCATTCTTCATTAGAAGGAACTAATTCTTGTCACTCAGTTGTCTCTCCAGGAATATAGAGTATATAAAATGGATGGTGGTGACGAGCTCTAATACTATTATCTTCGATCTACCTTCGCTTAAGGAACATCACCTTATCCGCTTCCTCTATATAACTGGTATGGCTGAATTGCATCTTAAGTTGCCACTCAATTTGTTCTAGATGAGCATGCAATTCAAGCACCTTAGTCTCTAATACAGATATAATATTCTCCATCTTGTTGATCATCTCCGATATCCCTTCAATACTAACGGTTAAGAAACTGTTATACATCTCCTGTGCACTTTGACTAAAGAACTTCTTCCTCATGGCTTCTTCATTCTTCTTCAAATCCATCTCCCATGAAGACATTTTCTTTAAATCTCTCTCTCTTACTTAGACTTTTAGGGCTAAAAATAATTCGGGGTGAAATTCCTTCACATACCCCTTCTATTTATAGGCCTAATTCCCCCTCATAATTTCTAGGCACGACTAGAAACTGCCAAGACACTTTTATTCCAACTAAATTGTAGTTATACCTTCTAGAAATCAAAATTTGCACATGTGACTAAACTGCCGCGCTTAAGCGCCGGATCTGGCACTTAAGCGCCAATGCACATTTTTGCACCAGTCAACTTAACGTCCAAATTCTTATTCTTACATGTATAGGTTACTAAATAAAGTCTAAAAATCATTACTAGCACATAATAAACTCAAAAATACTTCCCAAAATTTCTTAATCAGACTCAAAACAACAATCAAAGCAAAAACACACTGATAATTATAGGTTGCTTCCCATAAAGTGCTTGGTTTTATGTCGTCAGCCTGACGTAACCAGAGCTCATTCTTGTTGACCCAACATCATTTTATCATTATATTTATGTTGATCCCCTATATAATTAGATTTTAGTCTATGTCCATTCACTTTAAAAATTTTATCAGAATTATGATCTTTAATATCCACAGCTCCATAATGATAAACTTTTATCACAATAAATGGGCCCATCCACCTGGACTTAAGTTTGTCTGGAAATAATCTTAAACTTGCATAATATAGCAAAACTTATAAATTTGGATCTTCAGTTGGTGATCCCCCAAACTGATTATTTGATACCATTTGGATAATAATGGTTTAAGCTCAAATGAATTAGCCACTACATTAGGTTTTTGAATACTACAATAAAGTTCATCTAGTTTAAGCTCAAATGAATTAGCCACAATAGTAGGTTTTTGAATACTACAATGAAGTTCATCTACGTCAAATGAGTTAGCCACTACAGTAGGTTTTTGAATACTACAATGAAGTTCATCTACAGTAGGGTTGGCTAACTAGCCACTACAGTAGTTTTTGAATACTACAATGAAGTTCATCTACAATAGGGTTGGCATAATCTCTTAAAGGTCTACTGATGAATTTCAACATTTTGATTATTTTGGTCTGCCATTTTTGTAATTTTTTTGGATTTTTCAGATGAATTTTGGCATTTTGATTTTTTTGATTTGACATTTATGTAATTTTTTTGGGTTTTTCAAGATTTTTAATTTCTTTTGGTTTCTCTGATTTTTCTAATAGTTCTTTCTAATTCAGAATCATACGACAGTAGTCCTTTAGAACCTGAACTACGCATACAGTAACATAAACTAAAATAAAACATACAAAATGAGATACAATATTTAAAATTTAAATAAGACTTTCTAAAAATAGAAATTTACTTAGTTTTCTTCCTCGATAATTGTGTCAAAAACTTGATCCCACAATGCCTAATGCTTATGCACAGTATAACAATAGTTCTGATGGTATTTTTCACTTAGATTTCCTTATTTTGCAACAAAATAAAAAAAAATGATCCTGAAGAAAAATAAGAATTTAACTTCTAAATTTATATATATATATATATATATATATATATATATATATATTGGGATACTGTGTAATAATACATATCGTTATCAAGTAATATAGGACTTTTTTATTAAAACCTGAATATCGAACCCACAGGGAAGATTATACAGTATGAATTATTTAGAAAGTTTTTCTATGTTTAAGAAGATAATTACTTAAACTAAAAATGATTTTTTTGTAGGAATTTAAAATTAAAATAATTAGAAGATAACTAAAGTTTTTGTAAAAGAAAAGTACTTAATATGAAAATATCTTTCTTCTTATCATGAATTAGTAATAAGTATAGGAATTCTGTTTTGGAAGTATGCAAATTGTGTTGTGTCAAATAGGAGCAATAATATTCTTTACTGTTACTAGAGATGCTATAAAGAACATTGGATAATTTAAAGTTTGAATAGTTCTGAAGACCGACAAGGTAGGGAAGATACTAGCTCTCACTCTAGAGTTCCCTTGATTCCCTCCACCTGGGGGCTAACAGGCTAGATAGGGAAGATACTAGCTCTCACTCTAGAGTTCCCTCGATTCCCTCCACCTGAGGGCTAACATCCGGTGAAGATACTAGCTCTCACTCTAGAGTTCCCTCGATTCCCTCCACCTGGGGGCTAACATCTCATATCAGATCCTAAAATAATAAACCAAGTTGGGGGCTTTAACCTGTCACTTTAAAGTCCTCTAACTCTACACACATCATTGAATATTTCCCTATTTATTTGCACTCAATCATATGAACTATATTCTCATCAATACAACCTCATGTGGTTCTTTCCAATTGTTGACTGAGACAATAATAGCTCGGTTCTTACATGTTCTCACAACAAATTTTAACATCTGGATTGACCGAATCAAGAAGTAAATGAAGTGCATGGATTTAAATCATGACAACTTTTTCCAATATTAAAGATCAATACTCTCCATAACTTCCATTAAAAACTTAATTACTTATCATTTTAAGGAGAAAGATAAAGAAAACTACTCAGAATCCATGGAGAAAACGAAACCACACTTTCGTTTAAAAGTAGAAATCATTGTCAAACCAACAACAAGTCTCAATTAAAACCCACACTTTAGTTTAAAAGTAGAAATCATTGTCAAACCAACAACAAGTCTCAATTTAAACTAAAAGTAGTCTAAAACAAATGAACTTTAGTTTAGTGGAAGAAATCTTTGTCAAACCAACAACTAGTCTTGATTGAAACCAAAAGTAGTCTAAAACAAAAAGATAAAAACTTATCTCAAGTCCTCCACCAAACTCTTGAAGTTCCTTTGAATCTCTTCTCTTTTACAATCACTCAAAACAAAATAACGAAAAGGATAAAGTAAATAAAAAGTTGTTCCAGAAAATCTCTCCGAACTAACTCCCCAAAAAAGAACTTTCAAAACTTGCCAATATTTTCAAGACTCTTTTCTAAGTCCTCTTTTCTTTATTTTATAGTTTTCCAAGAGGTGTCATGGGATCTCTTCAAAATGTGTTTTGATTTGATGTATTTGCCCAAGAGATGCATCCTTTCATGATAATTTTCATCCATGGTGGTTAAACCACCTATTAAGCTAATGGGTACCTCAAAAACCTCTTTGAAATTCGTGAAAATCGATTTTACTTGTCTAGTAACTGCCGCTGGCGCTTAAGCGCGGGGTCTCGACGCTTAGGCGCGGCCTTCTCTGTTTAACCGGCGCTTAAGCCCGTTTGATTCAAGCAAATTTGTCAGTTCAAAAGCTCAGGATCGATATAGTGACGGTCTACAGTCACGAAAATTGATTCAGGAGCGATGTTTCAAGAGTCCAGGTGGAGAAGTAGAAGACCTGATAGTTCGCCGATAGTGGGAATAGTTCTGTTGTTTCTCTGTCGTCGTAGTGATTTCTATTGTAAGGGAGTTTTATGCAAATCTCCTAGAGGCTGAGGACAATCGAGTTATGGTTAGAGGGAAGTTGGTACCTTTTACTCCAGAGGTAATCAACTTGTTTTACCATTTACCATCGGAGACTATGTTTTTATGTGAATTATAGTCCTACAGAAGCAGAGTTAGACGAGATTATTTCATACTTGACTATTGGGAGAGGACTTTGGAAGATAACCAATGAGAGGAGAGTAAATTTCCCAACTTCAAAGTTATGTGCACTTTGAAGGCCTTACACTACTTCATTTATGCTTGTCTGCTTCCAACCAATCATCTCAGTGAAGTGACTAGAGAGAGAGAGAGCAACATTGAATTATTATATTCAGGAGGGAAAGCCCATCAACATAAGGGCTTTGATCTATCAAACTATCATCAGTCCAGCTACAGCTGCTATAAATATATTTTAGGTGTATCACTCGCTACCCATGCAAACATGCAAATGCAAGTGTAGACATTCATATGATAGAGGTGATGAGTGGATCATGGGACAAAGACTTAGAAAAAGATGAGATTATTGTAGAGACAGCGACCCAAACAAATGCGTGTGTTGTAGCGACAATAACACAGAGATGGGTGTGCCATGGCGGCAGCGGCCTGAGAAAGGTGTGTCGAGGCGACAATGACCAAAATGGATGAGTGTGTCGTGGTGGCAGTGACCTGAGAAAGTGTGTCGTGGTGGAAGTGACCCGAAAGGGATGGGCATGTCGTGGCAGCAATGGCCTGAAGGTGTGCTGAGGCGACAGTGACCAAAAGGGATGGGTGTGCCATGGTGGCAGTGACTCGAGGAAGGTGTGCCATGGCGACAGTGACCAGAGGAGGTGTGCCAAGGTGGCAGTGACTGAACGGAATGGGCGTGACATGGCGGCAACAACCCCTAGGAAAGTGTGCCTAGGCGGCAGTGATCAAAATGGATGGGTGTGTCGTGGCGGCAGTGGCCTGAGGAAGATGTGCCAAGGCGGCAGTGACTCAAAAGGAATGGGTGTGTCGTGTTGGTAGCGACCCAAGGAAATGAGTGTGTCATGAAGGTAGTGACCTAGATATGCAAAATGGTAAGTTAACATGCAAATAACCATGCATACGTACACACATAACATGCAGTGGTGCAAATGGTCGGTCAATCGATCGTGGTGGCCAATAGAACCAAAGTGATCAGTCGATCGGGTCAGGGTGGCCCATCAAACCAAAGTGGGATGCTCACCAGGCTGGTGCAGGCAATCAGAGCGAAGTGAGATGCTCACTGGACCGAGACGGCCGATCGGAGTGAAGTAATATGCTCATCGAGCCGGGGAGGCCGGAAGCAGCGAAGTGAGATGCTCGCTGGGTCGGAATGGTCGGTTGAGGTAAAGTGAAATGCTCACTGGGCCGGAGTGGTTGGTTGGAGCAAAGTGAAGTGCTCGTATGCTCCATGCAAAATGCAATGCAATCTAAAGGAAGCAAACATGTAGATAGCCAACCAGGCTCGTGCCAGTGACCTCATCTGGGAATCCTAAGGTTTGGACCTTTGGATGTGCGGCAACACCACCTTTTGCTCTGGTGAGGAAATGTAAGAAGTTTCTCCCTAGAACTTTGAGGGGGAAACTCTCCATGACGTCATGAAATAGGCTAGCTACAAAGCTTTTCATTTTACAAACTCCTCTAGAATTTGCAAAGTGAGCCAGCTACAAAGCTTCTCTCGCTTTGCCAAGTCCGACCTCCCGACTTCTCCAAGTAAAGCTGGGGAACTCAAAACAAGGGGAGTGAGGGACTCCGACTCATCAGGACTTGTGCTAAGACTCATAACAAAGTAGAGACACTCGGCTCTACGGAGAGTGTTTGGCCATGCACAGGAAGTCCTAACCTGAAGGATAGCTCTAGAAATATCAACGATCCATCATGCAGACACTTCGTTGCGCCAACGCACACACCCCATGTGGGCAATCAAACCCACACGCCTAGACGGCACTAAACCTAAGGCTAGCTAGAAGTTTAGGAGATCTCACCACCATGATGGTTCCGAACGCGTTCTCTTTATACTGAAAGAGAGCCCACACATCGTGTTATCGGTGTTTGATCCGTGCGTCAGTGCACCTTGCAAAATGTGTAAAGGATAATAGAAAGAGCCGATGAGGGTATGAGGGGCCTACTTTCCGGTGAATCTCACAGCAAAACATAGGGAAAGTAGAAAAAATAAATGAGTGAGGTATGCCAATTACCTAAAATAAATAATTTTTGTCATATAAAAATATGACAAAAATGTAGCTTCAAAAAGAGGCGCTCAAAGCCATCAAAAGAGGGGAGCAAAGACGGTGAGGTCACCGGCGGCAAGGAAAGGAAGGGTTGTCCTGCAGAAGAAGGTTACCCAAATGGAGGCCAGACATTCTTCGGCGAGGAAGGTCAGAATGCAGCTGGCCAAAAAGAGGAAGAGGTAACAAAATGTTGGACACAGACTTCCTTGCAAAAAAGAAATGAGCCACGACTTCTAAGGCTTGCTAGCATGATGGAGGAGCTCAGACTGGTGGTTAAAAGTTTTCTGGCAAGGGGAAGATGGTCGACAAGCTTCAGGCATGAAAGGGAGATGGCATTGGCTGAAGGGAAGAATAGGAAGAAGAGCCAGCAGTTGGAGTAAGGACGCCGATGGCTAGAGTAGGAAAATCTAGCGGCTTCATTCACTAGCGAGGAGGAGACTGGCGGGATGCCACTAGTGAGACAGGGAGGCCTTACATGCAGTTGGCCAAGAGGAGAAGGACAACCAATTTCGGTGAGTGAGGAAAGTCCGGCTGCAGGATTCACCGATAAAGAGGGACATCCGGCAAGGCAAGAGGGAGCTCGGGCTAGTGCTTCACAAAGGACTGTGGTGGCTACAGTTCTACTGGCTACCACGGCCGGTCGAACGACCATTTGCATGGACTAAAACATCACACGGTTCAAGAGGCATCGTATGCTAGATGGATAAAGCAGTCTAGCAATCTAAGACGGGTTGATAAGGCCGAGCAAAGTGATCCTCATCATACGCAACATCACGGAACTCTCAAATATCAGAAAATCACAACCAAGCATGGATTAGTTGACCATTTGAAGTAGTCCAAACTAATAGACATACTCCTTGACGAGGTGATGAGAATCAACCAAGTCAAACACGGTGCCTAAGGGGGTCAGATGAATAAAGCGATTCAACCTCATAGTACCTTGCAAACCTGAGTTGGGTAACTCTTACTAGAGAGTTTCTCGAGTGTGAGAATACTTGACTTAAGCATGAACTAATCGGGATAGCATACATCTTAGATTAATGCGGCATGCGACCTGACATGGTGAGTAGAAATGGCCAAGTTGAGTATAAAATAGGACAGGAGGTAGGTATCCTACCTATGCATGCAAAATGATACAGAAGATATGAATCCTGACCCTGCATCAAGCGAGCAAGTATACAACTGAATAGCCTGAGGTAACATGCTTGGAGTATAGTCATACATCCAAGTGTCTTAGCAAAACTTGGATTGGTGATAAAGCCAATACAACATGTTGCTCGACATGGCGTTCAGAACCAACCAAAGTGATTGAGACAAAGACATTGTTACATGACCAGGATGGTCTAACAATAAGAGTGCTTCTGCGAGCACAAGCAAAACAACTTTCACTGGGGATCCATGGATTGGTCATTACACCAATACAACATGGCACTCAATATGGCAAACAGAATCAACCGAAGAAGTCAAAAAAAATAATGGGGTTTTATGACCTAGAATGATCCAACCACCAGGGTGCCTCATGAGCACTAGCGATATAACTCTCGTTGGGGAGTTTTACGGGTGTGAGAATACCCGGCTTAATCATGGACTGACCAAGCTAGCATAGGACTCAGATCAGTATGACATGCGACTAGACATGGTGAAAAGAATCAACCAAGTCAATGGAATTGCTGAAGAGACAATCTCCAAACGTACCTACGGGAAGACTTTTGTTGGGGATACCTTCAAGGTTCCACCAATGTTTTGTGGGGAGTTAAACATCTCATTCTGACGTGGTGAAATAACTTGAACTAATCAGAAGAGGCATCATCAAAAAATGGTGTTGGATGCATAGAGCGATCCAACCTTGTAACACTTATGCATAAACTTAGCAAAGTGACCCTCAGTGGGGATTTCAGGTGATCCCTCTTTGGGAAATATGTACGTCCCTTGCTAGGGAACCTTGTATGCGAGCATAAAGATACTCGTCTTATGCATGGACTAATTGAGGCTACATAGTGTTTGAATTAGTGTGACACACACTTTCAGATGACGAGTAAAGTCAGCCAAATTATTCAAATCACTGTAAAGGTATCAATGAGGGTTGGATGCATAGATGTCTAAACTCAAAGTGTTTTAATAAACCACGACTGAGCGTGGGCTCTGTTGAGGGTTTCCTCTAGAACTAACAAAGTAGTCATTGTCAAGCAGAATGTGATAATCTGATCGGGTATTAAAGATTCTGATTAAGCATGAATTTGCTATATGAGAAAACTCTTTGATTGATACGACATGCCTACTAGTAAAGCAACAAATTACTTGAATCAAGTGGATTGAGTCGTCCAACCCTCATAGAATATCCTAGCTCAAAGTCTGTTAAGCAATACTCTCACTGGGGACTCCTCAAAATTTACACGGTAATTACTAACAGAAGGGTAGCACGAAGTAATTGGACCCAACAATTCGATGAATAAAATGGCTCATCTCAGAAATGCATCTCCCAATGGGGATTCCTCGAAGGCTACTAGAGTTGCTCTTATGTGAGGAAGACTGAAGTAGCCCAATTTGTAGAAGTGGCATTTGTCAACACACCGGACGAGGTGTCCCAACTGGGGTTTTAAATGTGGGTATAAAGGTACTGTGCTTATGCACAGATCGATTAGGTAAGTTTAGTGTTGTAGCCAAATGCATCATGCTACTTCCCGATAAAGCAATAAGGCTTGCTCACATTGTAAGGATGTAGAGATGGGGGTTAGACTATGACGATGGTCTACCCACAAAAATGTCTAGCTTTTAAGCTAAACCACATCAGTAAAAGGATATCAACCACATTCGTTCAAAGTAAGGGGGACAAGCACGTATTCCACATTCATAAGGATGAACGGGAAGTGTATACCAACCATACTCATGACGAGCGAGAGTAGTAGTCTTCGAACCCTGCATAGAGCGGATCAACGAAAGACAAGGTAAGAGTAGTACTTCCACTTTACTTGAAATGTGAGCTGACAATCAAATTAAGAGAGAAACAAAATTTCTCCTACATAAAACTGTAGTGAACTATGAGTGATCTTCTAACATACGTAAGGTGATCACTGATACACCTAAAATATATAGTGTTGTTAGACACAAGTTTATACTTATTTTTGAGATATTACGATTTAATGGAAGGTATTTGTGTGTTTTTCTTTTAGGTACAAGTAAAAAGGTGAAAAATGCTAAAACGAGTGAAAAAGGATCAAATTTGGAGCAAAAATACAAAAATGGTGCAAAAGTGTTTTGGCACCTAAGCGTTAGATCGGGTGCTTAAGAGCCGGTGAAACAGAGAAAGCCATGCCTAAGCGCCAGAAACCCCGCGTTTAAGCGCCAGATGCAGTTATTTGACGGGTTACTTCATTTTGTCGAATTTTGAAGGGACATTTAAGGCACCTATTGGTTAAAGAGGGTGGTTATGACCACTAGAAATGAAAATATGATTAAAAGACTTGTCAAAGGAGGCATCCCTTGGAAAATACATCAAATTAGAACATATTTTGAAGAGATACCAAGGAACCTCTTAGAAAATTATAAAATAAGGAAGTTGAAAGAAAAAGGGGGAGCCCTGAGAAGTTCTTGAAATATTTCGTGAAGAAACTTTTAGAGAGATTTTTCAGGCACCATAAATTTAGTTTATCCTTTTTATTTTTAGTTTTACTGTGAGAGTTAAGAGTGTTGTAAGAGAGAAGTGATTCAATGGAACTTCAAGAGTTTGGTGAAGGATTTGAGATAAGTTTTTATCTTTGTTTTTAAACTACTTTTATTTTTAATTGAGACTTCTTGTTGGTTTGACAATGATTTCTATTTTTAAACTAAACTGTGGTTTTGTTTTCTTCATGGATTTTGAGTAGTTTTATTTATCTTTCTCCTTAAAATGATAATTAATTAAACTGTTGGATGGAAGTTATGGATAGTATTAATCTTTAATGTTGGAAGAAGTTGTGATGATTTAATTCCATGTACTTCATTTACTTCTTGATCTTGCCCATCTAGATGTTAAAATTTGTTGTGAGAACATGCAAGAATCGGGATGGTATTGTCTCAGTCAATAATTGGAAAAAAATCACACGAGGTTGTATGAATGAGAAAGTAATTCATATGATTTAATGCAAATAAATAGGAAAATAATCTTTGAAGGATGTAGAGTTAGAGGACTTTATAGTGACAAGCTAAATCCCACAACTTGGTTTATTGTTTTAGGTTCTGATACAAGATGTTAGCCCATCAGGCGGAGAGAATTGAGGGAACTCTAAAGTGAGAGCTGGTATCTTCCCTGCCTAGCCGGTCTTTTGAACTATTCAAACTTTAAATTAACCAATGTTCTTTATAGCATCTCTAGTAAGGATAAAGAATAATATTGCTCCTATTTGACACAACACAATTTGAATACTTCCACAATAGAATTCCTATACTTATTACTGATTCATGATAAGGAGAAAGATATTTCATATTCAGTGTTTTTCTTTTACATAAACTCAAGTTATATTTAGATGTTGTTTCTGTTCTGTCCAAATATCAAAAATACCAAAAAGAATTGAATTTTAATTACTGTAAAAATATCTATAGTTTAAGTAATTGTATTTTTGAAATAGAAAATTTGTTATTTAGAAGTGCATATTGTGAACACTCTCTATGGGTTCGATATTCGGGGCTTAATCAAAAGGTCCTATATTACTTGATAGTGATATGTATACTTGTGTAGTATCCCAATATATATATATATANTTTTGTTTGTCATTTGAGTGTTTATTTTGGATTTTTCAAGATTTTTAATTTTTTTGGTTTTTCTGATTTTTTAAATAGTTCTTTCTAATTCAGAATCGTAGGGTACTAGGCATTCAGAACCTGAACTACACATACACTAACATAAAATAAAATAAAATAAAATAAAACATAAAAAATAAGATACAATATTTAAAGATTAAATAAGACTTTCTAAAAATAGAAATTTACTTAGTTTTCTTCCTCGGCAACAACGCCAAAAACTTGATCTCCATACTTAATGCTTATGCACAATATAACAATAGTTCAGATAGTATTTTCACTTAAATTTCCTTATTTTGCAACAAAACCAAAAGCTTGATCCTGAAGAAAAATAAGAATTTAACTTTTTAACTTATATATATTAATATTGGGATACTACGCAAGTATACGTATCATTATAAACTAATATAGAACTTTTTGATTAAGACGTGAATATAAAACCAATAGAGAAGATTAGGCAATATGCACTTTTTAGAAAGTTTTTCTATTTTTAAAAAGATAATTACTTAAACTAAAAATGATTTTTGCANTCTTTTTTTTCTTCTTCTTCTTTTTCTTTTTCAGGCAAGAATTACTATATCTGGATAGACCTTTAATGATTTTGAATTTCACTTCTACTTTCCTAAAGTAAAGTCTTGATATAAAACTTTTACTTATAAATACAATGATAGCTTTGAAAATCATTTTAATAAAAAAAAATTTAAGTAGTAAAAATAAAAGTCTAAATTATCTAAATTTTTTAAAAATACAATCTTTCTTACAAAAGATAGTCATTTATATTAATCATTTTCTTTACTAAAAATTTTTAACTTAATGTTTTTCTTCATTACTTAAAATATTAAATAAATTTTCTTACTCATTTCTAAAATCAAATTTTACTTCCCTAATATAACTTCATATACATAATCAATTTTTCTTTTAAAATCAAATATACTTGTAGTACATTTGAGAACAAATAAAGTTTCAGTTTTGAAAATATTTTTCATCCTCCCAAACTTAAATTTTTAATAGATTAAACTGTTCAGCATTAGATATATATATAAGCAGGAATGGAAATTTAAAAATGACATGTTAACAGGAATTTTAAACCTTATTGATACAAATATAAAACTAAAAAATAGGAGTAAAGATATTTTTTTGTCAAATTTTCTATATTTTCATTTTACTTTAACTTGTAGAGATTCAAATAGACTTCTAAACAGTGGGTATAAACATAGAAACAAACATACATAGTACTGACATCACAATCTTAACATAAAGACATACTTGCAAACATGATAAAAGAAAAATAAAGAGTAACAGTTTCTGAATTTCAAGTTTAAGATCTAAGCTAGCAAGATTTTCTACTTTATAATAGATATTAAATTAAGTTAAGTTCTAAACTAACTAAATCACAATACTAAACACGAAACAACAGTTACT
>JXCR01143589.1:50165-108656 GCA_002079205.1 Phalaenopsis hybrid cultivar
TCACATGAAATCTAATCCCCAAACATCAAATATTTCAACTTCTAGCATATAATTGAGGGGCATCTAATTTCTTCTAAAAATATTGCCTAACCTTTGACATCTATCACAAGTTTTGATATAAGCATTAACATCTCTAAAAATTGTAGGCCAATAAAATTCATATTGTAGAATTTTGTATGCTGTTTTATCAACACCAAAATGCCCCCCAAAATCAGAATTATGAAATTTTTGGATAATTTCATAAGTTTCTTCTAATGATACACATCTTTGAATGATCAGATGCTTTCCTTATTTATATAAATATGGGTCATCCAAAAAATAAGTCTTAGCTTCACAAATAAATTTCCTCATTTGTTGGTATGTCATTCCATAGCGTTTAAGATTACTAACGATATAGTTCACAATGTCAGTATACCACGGAACACACCACTCATATATAGTGAACAATTTTTCATCTGAAAAATATTCATTGATTTCTTTTTCAAAACAAAGTAGTTTTTCTAATTCAAGCATGGACAAATGATCAGCAATTTGATTTTCAGTTCCCTTCCGATCTACTATTTCAAAATCAAATTCTTGTAAAAGAAGAATCCATCTTATAAGTCTCGATTTAGTATCCTTCTTTTTCAATAAGTACTTTATAGCAGAATGATCTGTATGCACTATAAAATGAGTTCCAATCAAATATGATCTAAATTTATCAAAGGCATATACTATTGCTAATAACTTTTTTTCAGCTATTGTATAATTAATTTGAGTTTCATTAGGAGTTTTACTAGCATAGTAAATAATTTTTAAAATTTTATCATATCTTTGTCCTAAAACAGCTCTAATAGCATAATCACTTACATCACACATAAGTTCAAAAGGTTTTTCCCAATTTGGTGAAACTATAATTAGTGTGGTGATTAATTTTTCTTTTAATAATTTAAAATCTTTTAGGCATTCCTCATCAAAATTAAAAATTGCATCTTTCTCCAGTAAATGGCATAAAGGTTTAGCAATCTTAGAAAAGTCCTTAATATATCTCCTGTAGAATCCAACTTGTCCTAAAAAACTCCAAATTTACCTAACATTTGTTGGATAAGGAAAATTAGCGATCACTTGAATTTTAACAGGATCTACTTCCATAGCATTTTCTGATATTTGATGACCTAATACAATTCCTACTGCTACCATAAATTGGCATTTTTCCCAGTTAAGGAATAAATTTGTTTCTTCATATTGCTTAAGAACTTTAGATCAATGTTCTAAACATGAGTCAAATGNATAATTTTATTCATCTAGTAACTGCCACTAGTACTTAAGCGCGGGTTCTCGGCGCTTAGGCGCGGCCTTCTCTGTTTAATCAGTGCTTAAGCACCAGATCTTGCACTTAAAACACCAAAACTCTTTTGCACAAATTTTCACCTTTTTGTTCTAAATTTGATTCTTTTTCACTCTTTTAAGCATTTTTTCCATTTTTATATGTATCTACAAGAAAAAACACAAAAATACATTTCATTAAAGCGCAATATCTGAAAAATAGGTATAAAAATGTGTCTAAAAATACTATATATTTTTTTTGTATCAGTTTAGAAAGCAATTTTTATTTGCTGACAAGTTCCTTTATTTAATAAAAAGAATTAAATAGGGTTTATATTAAGCTATGTTTAGAAAAGCTTCCCATATGTGCAAGCCCCTATAGTTAATTACATCTTAGATAACCAAAGTCACCTAAGAAAACTCTCGATAAAAATCAGGGAATATTATCTTCAAAGAGGTCAAAAGGATATGACTTTTCAACGAGATCAGATAAAGATGTGTGAATGGCAAATTGCTAAAATTTGGAACATTTTATTGTAGAATCTAAAGGAGGAAGAACTAGAGGATGCCATAGATCTGAAGGAGAACCTCGGTGACTTCCTAATTTATCATATTGTTTGGTTTCAATTTAGAGGAGAAATATATAAATGTTTCATCCTATATATTTTATTAGTTAGGGCTAGCATTCATGTGAAACGATCGCAAAAATAGCCTGGAAGATGTGAGGATTTAGGTCATGACAAACAACAACCTCGGAATCTTAAGACAAGTTAGGGCTTATATTATACAACAGAGCTGTACAAAGGCATAAAGATGAGGTGAGGATTTATGTTGCATAAGCAAACAACCCCGAAATCCTATGGCTTTGTTGTTTAATTTTAAGGAATGAATAATTTAGCTGGGGAAGACATGTTTTTCTATCGAAGATGACCATGCTGCCCACAATACTAGCTCCAAGCTCCTTACCATGGCGAGTTTAAGTTTTCTAATGTGTTAAGTTATAATGTCAAATCAAATGTCCCTATGGTTATGGTTCTTTAAATATTATGGGGCAAGTTAAAGTTGATTAAAGTGACACCGGTTAGGATCCTACGGTTCCTTCATTCTGGTACCTCTATTTTCTTTTAAACTCACTTAGTCCAAATGAATTTATTAAACTCAACTTAATGAATTCCGTACTTTCATTTAGACTGTGGGAAGTCTCGTTAGCAACCATAGGTTACCTCCTTTGAGGGCGTCGTGATCATCTGATAAAGACTACTTAATTTAGTTGTAATTTTTGTTTTGTGATGTTTGCAATTAAATTTTGAGTTGTCTTATATTTTGAATGTTGTGGTGGTAAATTTTATCTTGGTTTAATTTAGGTTTGATTTTGGTTTTGCGGCTATCCTTGCAGTTTTTTATTTTCATGCAGGGTGTCATCATTGTTTAACATGCAAATTTTATAAGCATAAAAGTACAATATGGAAAATATAAGAAAAGACGGTACTACAAACTATAAAAGCGTACCTGACAGGTCTTCTCATTCCACCACCTGAAAGGTTAGTACTTGCAAGATATGTAGACAATGTTGCAGGAAAGTTTAACTAGCAAGAGTAGATGAAAGTTTAGCTACCAAACTTCAAGCTATGATTTTATTGAAGCTTAGGAGATCCTAGTAGATGGTTTTAGAACAAAAATATGACAAGTCTAATTTGCTCTTCAGAATGTCCAATAAATTTCAAAAAGCTCGAGGCATGATCCCGGGCCATTTTGAAGAACTCTTGAAATATTCTGAGTTCATTTTTAGACTTATCACATTATTCCATTAATCATCCGAGGTTGAAGGTGTGACTACCCCATTACTTAGTGAAACTTGACAATTTAATTAACCCAAGGATAGGATACTCGATTAGTAAATTGATGTTTCATTTAAAAGTTATGTGAGTGGGTGCCGTTAAGGCAAGTCTAGGTTATTTAAGATTATGATGCCCACAATTAAGGTCAGGCTTGTAGTGGTTAAAGATGTTAATCACCAATTATGTTATCTTCTAAATCTGATCAATTGAGTTTAGACATTGATCCTAGGTCACTACTAAGCCTTTAATAATCATGAAAGGTGAAATGGTGATTACTAAATTTTTGCTTTCAGGTGATATGTATTTTTATCCAATGGTTAAATTATCCTCAACTTTGGGATTAAGAGAAGTAAATAATAATCTTTCTGGCTTAAGCTCCTATCTTAAGAATTATTTGGTTTCAATTAATTTCCAAGTCATGAAGAATACAAGATTTATAATCTTTTTGACATTGTGCAAAGGTGGTGAGTGGGTTTCTACCTTTTATTCCCATTGTGTTTCAATCATCCAAACATATTAATTAAGATCAAAATTACCAATTTTACCTTGGTTAATCCTAAATTTTGATTAAGGCACCAAAGTCTAAAATTACCACTTTGCCCTTAGGGCACTTCATCTCATAACTCATTAAACACAACTCAAATGACTTTGAGGGTTCAAAGCATCATATCCATGAGGTTATTAAAGTATTAGAGGAGAATATGTGGATTTTCAAAATTTAATTTACTTTAGATAATTATTTAAATTTAGAAAATAGTATTTTCAAAAGTTGATTTATTTAGCTTTCCCAAATAAAGTTTTTTGTTATGGTAAAATTATTAGAGGTTTTCTTAGGTGAGAGAAATACTTAGGGAAAATGTCATGGTTTCTTGAATTAATTTATTATAGTTATTTTAAGTGGAAAATAATGAAAACCCTTAAGCCTTTAAAAATTATTTTTAATTCATGAAAAACTAGGAAAAATATTTTATGAGTTCAAAGTGATCAGAGAGTAATTAGACACATTTTGAAATATTTTGGTATGTTTGGGATTTTTAATTATTTTTAATTATTTTAAATCCAAAATGAAGCTAAAAAATCAAGTATTTTACTAAAAATAACTTTTATTTTTCCTAAGTGCCTCTGATCACAAAGAATTCAGAAAACCACTTTTCATAATTTTCTCAAGTGTATTTAATTTATTATAATTATTTTTGTACAAAAATACAAGGTTTCCTTAGAAAATCCATTTTAATATTGGAACTTTATCAAATAATTTTATAATTTTATAATGAATAAACATGATTTTTATGAACAGTGTGGGATTGATTTTGTTAATTTTTACTAAGTATTTAATTTACATGAATTATTACAAGATATTTACAATTAATTAATTATAGAAATTCCCATGATAGGTAAAAACATTGTGACATTTTTCTTAGACTTCTCTAATCATAGGAAACCTACTAAAACTATTCTGATAAATTTCTAAGTGATATTTTGATTTATATAGTTAAAAGAAGCCAAAATGGCCACTTTAGCTTGAAAATTAGGTCTAGAAGCATAGAGAAGCCCTATGAGCTTGGAAAAATCAGAATACATGGCCTCTGTGATTAGAAATGAACCCTCAAAGGTTCAAGCCATGGTGATCAATATTTAATCATGGAGAATTAAAATACTACAGAGGGTATTTAATTCATTAAAAATCAGAGAATAAGAAAATAATTTTTATTTTTATTCCACATTATTCTCCTCTATGCACTGAGTAAGAGGGTATTTTTATTTTATTTTTATGATTTTTCTAGAGAAAGATATGCATTTTTAAAGTTTAGATATTAAATATAATTAAAAAAATCTCATATTTTTCTACTTATCCACGCGGCGCCACCTCAACCTCGTCCGCTCCGAAGGCTCCACGCATTGTTCTGCCATTTGACGCCGCCAACCACATAAGCTCCATGCAGATCGCACTTTATGCACTGAGAGTCTGTCTGGCTTGATCTCCTTTGTCCATTGGATACATGTGTGATCAGACGACTCTCCGTTATCGTCCTCAAGTGACTTAACCCATGATCCGTTCACACTAAAACCTTAATATCCCTACCTAGACTCAACCAAATCACATGGGGTTTATTACTAAACCTTCATCTACTCAAGACAAGTACATCTATATGGTTTATATGGTATGAAATGCAGTAAATACGTATGGAGAGTCGAAACAAGCTCGATTTAGGGTTAGAGTTCAATACCTTTGTCTGAGAGGGGAGGCCTCAATCTGATGGTTGTGGTAGCTTTGATTGGGTCCAATGTACCTCCAGATGAGGTCCCAAGCTTTGGTGAATGGTCTAGGTATGAATTTGATCAAAGTGGTTTTCAAGTGTTGATTTAGAGCTAGATTAGAGGCTGTCTGAGAGGGGGACTTTGTGGGGAATCAGCTTCTTTCACTATGTGGATGGTGTGTGCACAATTAATTAGATTTTGGTTCATTGTGGAGGTGTGGAAAGATCTGTCCTAATTTTAGGGCAAATTTCAGTGAAGAAATTGGCTCTGTGGGGTGGTTACAGTGGCTGAGAGCAAGGGGATTGAACTTGGGATGGTTTGAAGAAGCTCTGGTGAGATTTTGGTAGAGTTTCCTTAAGGTTTCAAGCACTCTTCTATTTGGTTGTGGAGAGATCCATTTAAAGCCATGGCTAACTGGTGGAGCTCTGAGCTTGGAGTTGGGCGCTAAAGCTTGTTGAGGTGGAGGGAAGAAAAGCTCTAATGGCCAATGAGAGTGAGCCAAGTCAGGCAGGTTCAATTTTAGCCACTTAGGGCTCCCTTGGGCTGGCTGTTTCTGGTGGCTGAGGAAGTGGCTAGCCAGGGTTCAATCACTTCTTGGCTCAGGGAGGTCAGGGGGTGCTTAATGATGTTTAACCCTCAAGGGTAAGCAATGATGAAGGAGATATTTCAAATTTAGGCCAAATATGGGGTGAAATCCCTTAAATCAAGAGACCATTGGTCCATAGCATATTTTGGCTGGTTTAAGTGGGTCTAACTTGGTCCATTAGGTGCATTTGGTGGCTGTGGTGTCATCTAATTTGTGGCTTAGGCATGGCCAAGTTAATTTTGGTGCATGGATCCAATTTGGGTCCAAATGGCTAAAAGTTGGGTTTGGGTTAGGCTAGCCATGATTTTGATCTCAATTTATTGATCAAAATTGTGTAAATGATTGTCATGAAAATTTTTGGTGAAGGATTGAAATGATTTTGATTTCAATTGAAAGCTCAATTTGAAGGATTTTAGGATTTTGGTCAATTTGGGCATGTTGGACTAGGCTTGGGTCTAGGTTGGACTAAGGTTGGGATAAGTCCAAATTTATGGTTGAAAATGGTCCATAGGAATGTCATGAAGTGTTTTCAACTTAAATTGGGTGTCAATTTTGGGGTTAGGGCATTCAATTTGGTGGAATTTGGAGACAACCAATTTGGGGCAAANAAGGTAACACCACTTCCTCCCAGCTATCATATTTAACACTAGCCTGCTCACACAAAGAAAAGATCAAGGAAGCAAATCCCATACCTGCAGTAGTAACGCAAGTGACAGAACTGATGATAGTCTGACAAATCAAAGCTCCTATGTTGATGAGCTTTCCTTCCTGGATACAATAATTTAACGTCACTCTCTCTCTAGTCACTTCATTAAGATGATTTTTTGGTAGCAGACGAGCAGAAATAAAATAGTGCTAGGCCTTTGAAGGTGCACATAAATTTGAAGTTAGGAAATTGACTCTCCTCTCATTAGTGATCTTCCAAAGTCCTCTCCCAATAGTCAAGTAAAAAATAATCTCGTCTAACTCCGCTTTAGTCGGACTATAATTTGAATAAAAACATAACATATTAGGTGGGAGATGATAAAACAAGTTGATTACCTCCGATGTAAAAGGTATCAACTTTCCTCGAACCATGACTCTATTGTCTAAAGCCTCAGGGAGGTTTGCATAGAACTCCCTAACAACAGAAATAAAAACCACAACAGAGAACAACAGAATCATTCTCACTGTCGGCAAACGATCAAATCCTCTACGTCTCCACGTGGATTCCTAAAACACCTTCTCCCTACTTTGAGATATGGTTTTGTGAAGAATAAATTTTGTTCTCCACTGTTTTAAATGAAAATAATTTGTGATGATTTGAACACCGATCTTCACTTACTTTTCGATATAGCCAATTGAAATGTTTAAACTTATTGAGAGACATATGTTCTTAAAAGAGATATGATTTTTAAAATATAGGGAGAATCACATTTGATTTCTTGGGAGAGTATGTCATCCATGGGATTTGGTGCAAATAAATAGGAAAATATACTTTGTTGGATGTAGAATTGGAGATTTTAGTTACAGATTAAAATCCCCAATTTGGTCCAGTTGATTGGAAACTAATACGAGATTGTTAGCCGTTAGGGGAGGGAGTAGTGGGAGCTCTGGAGTGGCAGCCAGTATCCTCCCAGCCTACCACAGAATTAAGGACTAAACTCTGGATTAGTCAATGTTCTTTATAACACTTGGAAGAGGGTAAAGAAAAGGATTGCTCTTATTTGACACAAAAAAAAAATTTATAAATATTTTCAAATGATTTCAATTTCTTCGCAATCCATATAATCATTGTAAATGGGAAGGATGCCTTCTTAAATTTGAACTTTCCATCACAACAAAAAATTTGTTTAATTTTCATAATTTTACTTTTGAAAGTTTAGTTTAACTTATGTAGTCTTACATCTACATTTTAATTAACATTCACTTGAGTAGTTAATTTTCAAACTTCGCACTTTACTTTTAGTTTTGTTTTTATTTTTGTTATAAAATAATTTTCATAATTTACTTTAGAATTTTCTAACTTCTCTGTGGGATCGATATCTATGACTCCATTAGAGCCCTTTATTACTTGAGCGATACGTATACTTGCGTTGATTTTAAAGGGGATTTGGAAGTTTAAAAAGAGTTTTAAAAGATAGATTATCTTCATAAAAAAGTATTTTTTGTTGGGATTATATTACATATTTATTATATATCTGTCGTGTGTAATTTTGTAATATTGAAAAATATTTGTAAAATTCTCGCACTAAATTTGCCCGCATCATATCCCCTACTACTGTAACTTTGCAATTAGCAGATCATTCAATAACATATCCTAAGGGAGTTTTAGAAGATGTTTTAGTGAAAATGGATGGATTTATCTTTCTTGTTGATTTCATTGTGCTAGATATGGAGGAAGATAAGTAGATACCTATTATTTTGGGGAGACCTTTCCTAGCTACATGAAAAGTAATGATAAATGTGCAGAAAGGAGAATTAATTATGCATGTCAGTTATCAAATAATTACTTTTAATATTTCAAAATCAATGAAGTATCATGCAAAAGTTAAAGGCGATGAATGTTACAGAATGGATAAAATAAGATATCAGAGTGAATGTTATTTCAAAATAATTTATGAAGAGAAATATGAAGTGAAAGAGTTATAACACAAGAAAAAAGAGGAGTTAGAGCAATTTGAAGATTTTTATAAGGAAGATTCAAATTATGTTCGAAAAAGTTTTGAAGTTTTGGGCCCGACAAAAAAAGATAAATCTTTTTGTCCATCGATTGAAAAACCTCATGAACTTGAATTGAAGTTATATCTTGAACATTTAAAATATGATTTTTTTGGTGATTCCTCAACATTACTAGTTATAATTTCCTCAAATTTAACTATAGAAGAAGAAGAGAGTTTAATAAAAGCTTTAAAGAATTATAAGAAAGTCGTTGGATGGACAAATTAATGATATTAAAGGCATCAGTCCTTCAATTTGTATGCATAAAATTCATATGAAGGATAACTCCAAACCCAGTGCTGATCCTCAAAGAAGATTGAATCTTGTTTTGAAAGAAGTTATTAAGAAAGAAGTTTTAAAGTGTTTAGATGTTGGAATCATCTACCCAATTTTATGTAGTGCATGAGTTAGTCCAACTTATTGTGTTCCTAAGAAAAGAGGAGTGAGTGTGACTATGAATGAACATAATGAGTTAATACCAACAAGATAAGTCATAGGGTGGTGAATATATATTGATTGTAGAAAATTTAAATCTCGTCACTGGGAAAGACCATTTTCTACTTCCCTTTATAGATCAAATGTTGGATACACTAGTTGAGCATAAATACTATGGTTTTTTGGATGGATATATTGGCTATCGCCAAATATAAATAGTTCTTGAGAATTAAGAGAAAATAAATTTTACTAGTTTTTATGGTACATTTAATTTTAGAAGAATGTCATTTGGTTTATGTAATGCCCCTACTATGTTTTAAAGATGTATGATGGCTATTTTCTGTGATTTAATTAAAAAAAGAATTAAATTTCTTATGGAAGATTTTTTAGTGTTTGAAACTTCATTTAAATCATGTTTAGAACATTTATCAAAAGTTATTAAGCACTATGAAGAAATAAATTTAGTCCTTAATTGAGAAAAGTGTCAATTTATGGTAGCAGGAGGAATTGTTTTAGGACATCTTATATTAAAAAATGACATGGAAATAGACTCTGCAAAAATTCAAGTGATCGCTAATTTACCTCACCCAACAAATGTGAGAGAAATTAGGAGTTTTTAGGACATGCAGGATTCTACAGACTATATATTAAAGTCTTTTAAAAAATTGCTAGCCTCTGTCTTTTGCATGAAAAATATGTAATTTTTAATTTTGATAAGGAGTGCCTAAAAGCTTTTGAGTTGTTAAAAAAAAATTAGTCACTACACCAAATATTATTTGACCAAATTGGGATAAACCTTTTAAATTAATGTGTGATGCAAGTGATTATGTTATTGAAGTTGTTTTAGGATAAAAGCATGATAATGTTTTCAAAGTAATTTATTATGCCAGTAGAGCTCCTAATGAAGCTCAAATTAATTATACCTCAACTGAGAAAGAGTTATTACCAATAGTATATGCTTTTGATAATTTTAGATGATATTTAATTGGAACAAAATGTATTGTGCATATAAATCATTTTGTTATTAAATATTTAATGAAGAAGAAGGATGTAAAGCCAAAACTGAAATGATGGATTCTTCTTATGCAAGAATTTGACTTTAAAATAGTATATAGGAAGGGAGCTGAGAATCATATTGTTGATCATCTGTCTAGGCTTGAATTAAAAAAAATCACTCTATTTTAAAAAAAAAGAAATTAATGAATTTTTTTCAGATGAAGAATTGTTCAATATTAATAAGTGACGTGTTCCATGGTATGCTGACATTGTAAACTTTATTGTTAATGATATTATACCCTATGGTCTGACATACCAACAGAAAAAGGAATTTTTTATCTGAAGCTAAGACTTATTTTTGGGATGACCCATTTTTACATAAACAAGAAAATGATCTAATTATTTAAAGATGTGTGCCTTTAGAATAAACTTATGAAATTATCAAAAAATGTCATAATTTTGATTTTGGGGGACATTTTGGCTTTGATAAAACAACATACAAAATTTTGCAATTTGGATTTTATTGACCTATAATCTTTAGGGATGTTAACGCTTATATCAAAACTTGTGATTGATATCAACGAGTAGGCAATATTTTTTAGAGAAATGTAATGTACCTCAATTATGTATTGGAAGTTGAGATATTTGATGTTTAGAGATTAGATTTCATGAGACCATTTATACCATCTTCCAAAAATTTATATATATTGATAGTAATAGACTATATATCCAAATGGATAGAAATTGTTGCTTTACCTCGATGTGATGGTCAATGTGTTGCAAAGTTTTAAAGAATGAATACATTTTGTATATTTAGGATGTCGAGAGCGATCATAACTGACAGGGGAAGTCATTTTAGATATTCAATAATCGAGAAATTCTTAAAGAAATACATATCAACTGTCGAATGGCTACTGCTTATCATCCTCAAACAAGTTGGTTGACTGAATTATCCAATCGTAAAAATGAAAGAATATTGGAAAAATCTACGAATCCAACAAAAATGGATTGGTCAGTCAAACTTGATTATGTTTTGTAGGCTTATAGGACTTCATATAGAACACCTATAAGAATGTCCCCATATAGCCTAATATTTGGGAAAATTTGACATTTACCAGTGAAAATTGAGTATAAAGCATATTTGGATATTAAGGAATTTAATCATAATTTAAAGGATGCTGGTGAGAAAAGACTATTATAATTAAATGAGTTTGAAGAGATAATGAATGAATCTTATGAGAGTGCTAAGATTTATAAATAAAAGATGAAGATATGACATGATCAGAGGCTTCTTACTAAAAATTTTGAGCCAGGGCAACAAGTTTTGTTATATATTGCAAGATTAAGATTATTTCTAGGAAAACTTAAGCCCAGTTGGATGGGCCCATTTGTTGTGATAAACATTTATCCCTATCGAGCTGTGGATATCAAAGATCCTAAAACTGAGAAAATATTCAAAGTAAATGGTCACCAACTAAAACCAAATTATTTAGGGGATCAACTTAAATTAAATGATCCCAGAATAAGAGGTGGTTATGTCAGGCTGATGACGTTAAACCAAGCGCTTTGTGGGAGACAACTCATAGTTATCAATGTATTTTTATTTTGAATGTTATGTTGTTGTGTTTGATTAAGAAAAATGTGGTAGTATTTTAAAGATATAATGATTTATTAATGATTATAAGACCTTAATTGATGACATAGAAATGTTAGAATGAGTATTTGGACGTTAAGCAGACCTGTGCTAAATTAAGCATCGACGTTTAAGCGCGATAGTTAACAAAACGTGCTAAATTATGTTTCTAAAAGAATTAAACATGGTTTAGTGGGTTTAAACGTAGGTTAGTGGTTTGTGAACTTGTGTAGTGGGTCTAGGCTTGGTCCAAAGACTATAAAAATTAGGGAATGAAGAGAATTTTCAGCCCACTTCAATTTTCACCCTAAAGACTAAGTGAAGAGTGAGACATCTTGGAAAACTGTTTTCTTGGGAGATTGATATGAAGAAGAAAGAAGAAGCCATGAAGAAAAAGTTCCTTAGTCAAAGTGCTACAACAGTTTTCTAGCTGTTATTATAGAAGAAATAACTGAGAAGATTGCAAAGATTGAGGTTGACGTGGCTTTAATTGAAGCAAAGGTGAATGAGACTAACGCACATTTGGAGCATATTGGATGGCAACTTAAGATGCAAATTAGCTATACAATTTTTATAGAAGAAGCGAATAAGGCTATGTACTTGAAAAACAAATGGACTGTAGAAGACTCAACTAGAGTTCTTCATCATCGTTGGTTCTATCAGATTTATATTCCAAATTCCTCAAGAGAAACAATTGAAAGGATGGAGTACGTTCCACCGGAAGTAGAATGGAATTAAGTTCTAGAGTCTATTTATTTGTTTGATGTTAGTGTTTGTTTGTTTTAGGTGCCTTGATGTTACTGTTAAGTTTTTTTTAAGTGTTTTTATTGTCGAGTTTGTTTAGTATTTGAAGTATGTGTTTAGGAATTGTCTCATCCAAGACTTTTTGGATTGAGAAATTATGTATCACAAGTGTTTGTATTTGTTTGTGAATTAATATAAGTATTTGTTTGTGTGTAAAATTATGTGTTAATTTGTGTTGAATCGAATTTGTGAAAATCGCTGAATTTTGAGAAAGAGGAGAGTTGAAGGGGAAAAAAATAGTTATTAAAATGTATAAGCCATTTAGGGGTGGTTGACTTAGGCTAGATGTGCATTTTACTTAAAATAAAAAAATATCAAAACTTGTGCACAAGCGCCTAAGCATCAAAAACCCCGCTCTTAAGCACTAGACTACTCGAGAGGTAGGCACTTAAGCACTGAACCAGTTGCGCTTAAGCGCCAATTCACTTAAACATGTTTGCAAATGGTTAAAAGTGAAAATTTGAGTAAAAAAACACCATTTTTACCCTGACCGTCATCTTCTTCCTCTGGATTTCACAATTTTGTGACCTAGGGCTCCTTCTAGAGTGAAGATTTTGTTATGGAATCAAACCAAATTTGCAAGATTTCATTTTCTCAAGGTAAGAGCTTCACTTCTATGTAATTTTTTATTTTCACAATTTATTTTGAGTACATTGGGGATTTATCCAAAAATCACTATTCATGATGAAAACTGGAGAAAAATCTATGGAAAATACATGGAATATATAGTTTAAGCTTTTAGAAGTTGATTTTAGTGATTTATACTTGAATTTAGGATTTATTGTGAATTTTATGTGATTTTTAGAAATGGCTGCAAGAATAAAGAGGAGCAAGGGGAAGTCCCACTTTGATTCTAGTAAGTTTGTTAGTTTGAAAGCTCAGGATAGATATACTGAAACTCTGTAATCAAGAAAATTGATTTCTGAGCCATGTATCAAATATCCAGGTGGAGCAGTGAAAGATTTAATAGTTTACCTACAGTGGGAATGATTTTGTTGTTTTTCTGTTGTGGCTGTAATTTTTGTGGTTTGGGAGTTCTATCCTAATCTCCCTGAAGCTGAGGAAGATCAAGTTATGGTTAAAGGAAAATCAGTATCTTTTTCCCTTGAGGTAATAAATTTGTTTTTCTAGCTACCCCTTAGTGTATTGTGTTTTTATTTGAATTATAATCCAACTGAAGATGAATTACATGAGATCTTATCTTCATTGACTGCAGGAAAACGACTATGGAAAATAACAAATGAAAGGAGAGTAAATTTCCCTATGCCAAAGCTTGATGCCACATCAAAAGCGTGTCACCTTTTTATTTGAGCTCGCCTACTCCCTACCAATCACCTCAGTGAAGTTACGAGAGACAGAGCCACTTTGAACAATTGCATTTAATAGTTTAAGTTGATTGATATTGGATCTTTGATCTATCAGATGATCATCAATTCTACTACAGCTGCCACAACTGTAGATTTGGGATTCACATCCTTATACTTTTCTTTATGTGAGCAAGGTGGCGTTAGATTTGATAGTTAGGAGAAGATTCTGTAGCTTCTAAAGCCTATCACGAGCATTAATGTGAAATCTTTTTTACAACATTTGATATTTGGTTGTAGAGGAGGATTTTCTAGAAGTTTAGGTGCTTCTACATCTCATGCTTCTACTTTACGTACATCTACGTCACAATCAGTCTACTAGTTCTAATTCACAGGCTCAATTAATGCAAAGGATGTTAGATAACATCAATTATACTTCGGATAAGGTACTAAATTTGGAGAACTATGTAGGTCATATAGATGGTTATATGAAGAGACACTATGACTATGAAGAAAAACTTTCACACATCTTTGGAAGGCCTTATCAGAGGCAACCAAAGTGTAGTTTTTCCATCATAACCACAATACCCTTCATATGAGCCTACTACTTTTTCCGACAGTGATAATGATGATGATGAGGAAGAGGAGGATTTATTTGAGTAGTTTAATTTTTAATTGTAAACTTTATATGGTATAGTTGTATTGAACTGATACTTTGTTTTGTGTTGTACTTGATTAGAATGCTACTATTGTTTGTGTTTTCTTATGTTTTCTTAAATACTGTTGTGATGTATTTATGTTGTTGTGAGTAGTTATATTTTGGTTTTGTGGTAGTCATTGTGTTAACTATGTTATCTAGTGCATTTTGTTAGTTTGTGTTGAACTTGATCCTGGATATTAGGAAGGTTTAGAATATTACTAACTTTCACTTAAGAACTTCATATTTAATTTTCAATTTACTACCATGTATTTTCTTTATATTATAGTTGTGAGTTTCTATTAGTGTGTTTATTTGCTTTTATGTTATCCTCCACTTTATAGAAGTCTGACAAATCTCATATATGTTAAGATAAGTTAAAATTTGATCAATTATTTTTCTCCTATTTTTCATTTTTGTACTTGGATATTTAGTGTATGAAAATTTTTGTAAGCATGTTATTTTTAGTTTTCATTACTTTCTCTACATAAATATGATGCTAAAATTTTTTATCTTACTAAAAATTTAAGTTTGGGGGGATGAAAAATAAGTTTTAAAGCTTGAATTTATTTGTTCTCAAATTTACTACAAACAAATTTGATTTTAATTGGAAAGAAATGATTATGTATATGAAGTTATATTAGGGAAATTTTTTTTTAAATATAGAAATGAGTAAGAAAATTTAGTTGAAACCTATAGCAATGAAGAAAAAGTTAAAGTTTAAAATTTTTAGTGTAGAAATGATAAATATTGTTTAACTATCTTTAGTAAGAGAAATTGTATTTTTGAAAAATATAGAGGAGTTAGAATTTTATTTTCAATATTTAATTTTTTTTTATTAGAAATAATTTTTAAAACTATTATTATATTTTTAAATAAAGGATATATATCAAAACTTTGCTTAGGAAAGGAGGAGTGAAATTTAAAATAATTAAATGTCTATCCAGATATAGTAATCCTCACCTAAAAAATTAAAAGAACAAAAAATAAAAAAAAAAGAAAAAGAAAGTTGAAATAAGGAGAAGAAGCTTGAGGATTAGTGTCTAATTAAAAATTTATTCCACATCCGAACTTTTTAAAGTATAAGACTTGAAAAACACTTAAGCTTAAGGATATAATAGCATAAGTATAATTACTCTTAATAAAAATCTTTAAGTGGAGAATATAGAATGCCTAAACTCTATATTTAAAGAATTTATAAGTATTTCTGAATAGATAGGAACTCATATTTTCAGACTTCTTTACATTAAAGGTTTCTAAACTCTAAGTTGGTCTCATTTACTAAAGTTTTTTCTAAATTGGACAACTATATTTCTAGATAAAAAAATTAGAATATCCTAAAGAAGCTCATTTACATAATCAACTTCTTTTGGTTTTGAAAGATTGGAGTGTCACTTGAGGACAAGTAACATTTTAAGTTTGGAGAATTTGGTACACTTAAAATATATAGCATTTATGTACACATTTTTATACCTATTTTTGAGGATATTGCACTTTAATGGAAGGTATTTGTGTGTTTTTTTTTAGGTACAACTAAATAGATGAAAAATGATAAAAGGAGTGAAAAATGATCAAATTTGGAGCAAAAATGAAGAAGGTGTCCAAAAGAACTATGGCTCCTAAGAGCTCAAGACTGGCGCTTAAGCGTAAGGATAATAGAGAAAGTTGTGCTTAAGCGCCACATAGCTCGCGCTGAAGCATCAGAGGTAGTTACTTGATGATTCAATGAATTTAGACGAATTTTTGAAGGGATTTTTGAAGCAACTATTGGTGAAAATGTGGGTTATGGTTAATTGACACAAAAATACATTCAAATGGCTTTGAAAGGAGGCAACCCTTGGAAGATTCATTTAATGTGGACACATTTTGATGAGACACCAAAACACCTTTGGAAAATTAAAAAAGAGGAGTTGGATTGGATTGCAGTCTCCCCTCCTCAAGGAGACTCAATTAGCCGTCGACGCTTATCTCTCATAGATTAATTAGGATAATTTTAGAGAGAAGGAAGGGATGAGTTGTAGAGTGTTAGTGGAGAGTATTGTAACAGAAAGAAAGAGAAAATATTAAAAGGAACTTTAAGAGTTTGGTGGAGAGGAATTTGAGATAAGTTTTTATCTTTGTGACTACATTTGATTTTAATTTAGACTTCTTGTTTGTTTACATGATTTCTACTTTTAAACTTAAGTGTGGTTGTGTTTTCTCCATTAATTTTGAGTAGTTTTCTTTATCTTTTTCCTTAAAATGATAAGTAATTAATTGTTGGATGGAAGTTGTGTGAAGTATCAATCTTTAATAATGGAATAAGTTGTGATGTTTTAAACTTTGTACTTCATTTAATTCTTGATTGGCCAATTACGATGTTAAAATCTATTGTGAGAACATGTATGATCCGAAATTGTATTACCTCAGTCAACTAATGGTGAAAATCACATGAGATTGTATGGATGAGAATGTAATTCATATGATTGAGTGCAAATAAATAGAAAAATAAACTCTGAAGGGTGTAGAGTTAGAGAACATTAGAGTAACAAACTAAATCCCTTAAATTGGCTTATAGTTTTTGGTATTGATACGAGATGTTAGCCCCCAGGTGGAGGGAGAAGAGGGAACTCTAGAATGAGAACTAGTATATTTCCTACCTAGCTCGTCTTAAAGACTATTGACCGCGACTTTATATATGCTTAAAAATATAAGTAATTAATACTGCTGCTAAAAGATTTAATTCCTCAGCAATTGCACCAAAACTTAATAACAATTATAGATTCGATAAAGGTGTATGTATAAAATATTCAATAATTGTAAAGTCATACTTATCAACGCAAGTGTAAGTATCACTCAAGTAATACAGGGCTCTAATAGAGTCCTAGATATCGATCCCACAAGGAGTAATATTAGAACTACAAACTAAGACTTTAGAAAAGCAATACTTTAATCACAACAATAGAATTCAATCTGCTTATCTGTCACTAATAGGCAATTGAAATAAATATGTAATTTAATAACTATTAAATAACTAAATATATTAATGAGGTTTTTAATGTGATATTCAATATATAAAAAAAACATCCTTATCCTTGTCAAGAAATTATAGTGAATGGATAAAGTGAATTAGTTCAAATTATACTGTGTCAAATAGGAGCATACCTATTCTTTACCCTTTGTTCCAGGCATAAAGAACACTGACTAATCCTACGCTTGTTTATTGAATCTGCGGCTAGGCTGGGAGGATATCAGCTCTCACTTTGGAGCTCCCACGTTCCCCTCGCCTGAGGGCTAACATCTACCTTTCAACACCCAAACGATAGGACCGAATTGGGAATTTTAGTCTCTCACTCTAAAATCTCCAATTCTACGCCCGATAATTTTATTTCTCTTTTTATTTGTACCTAACTTCCAAGGGCTTTGACCTCCCTGAATCTTGGATGTAATCACCACTTTAGTTGGAAAACTCAACATATTTTAACAAATCAATAGGCCAGATTGAATGTAAATTAAGATCGAAGTGAAAATATCATCACAATTTCCTTAACATTTTTTGTGGCTCAACCAATTCAAATCACCATTTCACAAATCTCTAGACAAGGAGAAAGACAGAAATCTACTCAGATCTCATGAGGAAAACACAAAAAAACTCAGAATTTATATATAAAATCAAAGTCATACAAACTACAACAATAAATAAACTTATCTCTAATTTCTCCCCAAGAAAACTCCTCGAAGTTCCTCTGAATCTCTTCCTTTCTTTAGAGCACACAGAATTCCTCTTCGAAGCGGCAAGGAGGAAGAAATCTCTCACTTTCTCTCCACTCTTACAATCTCTCGAAGAATTCCTCACAATTTAGACTCTCTAAACTTTTTTACACTTCAATTTGAAGCCTCCCCCTCCTCTATGTTTAACCAAAGTCTTCTGTTTAAAGATGTGGATGAGTTTTCCCAAGAGTTGCCTAAGCATCCCTTCAAAATTTGTCCTCATCCAAAGCCTAGTTGGACATAACCGTCGAGCTCGTAGTCGGCGGCCTCGAGGGTGCCGTTGGCTGACCTTCTTAATGAATTAATTCTGGAGTCTCGGGAAAATCTCGCCGTCGATGGGGTCGATGGCGCCGTCGGCGCCCTAGTTCAATTCTTCACATTTTGGTTCTTTTCGCTCCAAATTTGCTCTTTTTTGCATCTTTTTTCTCCAATGACCCTATTTCATCAATCCTGCAACAAAACATCAAAAATACATTTCTTTAAAATGCAATATCATAAAAAATAATATAAAATAGGTATGAAAATCTTAACATATTTTTCTTTGGTCAAAATCTCCCAAACTTAACTATTACTTGTCCTTAAGTAATTTTAGTACTATATAAAAGTTATGATCTATTGTAGTAAAGTTTTAATTCAGAAATACTATAAGTTTGATTTAGATTAATATCATAGTGATAATTTCAGAAAACATTCAAGTAATTAAATTAACTCTGTAGCTATCAGATTATCTAGTCATCAAGTTTAAGAGTTCTAGTCTTTTATTCATTTCAAAAATGACTATATGTTGAAATATGAAGTCACGTAGAATATTCAAATGTGAGGAAATTCATGAGAACCCTACTAGTAAAAGATCTATTCCATAAATATAAGTTCAGGAATGTATTTAGATTTTCCCTTTAGGTAGGTCCAGTGAAGCCAATTTTTGATTAGACATATCGTCAAGCTTCTCCTCACTTTCATTTTTTTTTCTTTCTTTCTTTTCTCTCTTTTTTCATTTGAATTGTTTTTAATCCTTTCTTTTTTTTCTTTCTTCAAGTGAGGATTACTACATCTGGATAACCTTTAACGATTTTGAACATCACCTTTCTTTTCCTAAATTTGAAACTCAAAGCATTTCATTACCTTATAAATATTTCATAGCTTTTACATCATTGAGCCCAAATCTTTTCTTCTCAAATGAAAGATTTTTAATACTTCAAAACATATTTTCCTTTACTTTAAATAGTTAACTATAATCTTATTCTCTTATATTAAATATCTTAAGTTACAAAATTAATTTTCATTACAAAAATTTTTTTTTAAATCTACCATAATATTTAAATAGCTACAAAAATATAGTTACCTGAATTAAATTCACTACATAAAATCATATAAATAATTTTTGAAAACAATTAAATAGAGGACATCTAATAGTTAATCTTTTTCTTCCCTCCCCCAAACTTAAATATTTAAATATGAAATAATACAGGTGGAAAGAAAAACTCTAAATATGAATCATACCCCAGTATTTTAGGCATTTTCATCATTCTGAAATTTTTGCAGGCCTTCTCAAAATTTCTACTTTACCAGGTCTGTAATATTAAGAGCTTTCTACACATATAAATCATTAGAAAAATTGTTGGGTAATGAAATTTTGAAATAAATATAAAAGTAAAACATTTTACAAGCACAACATTTCCTAACAAAATTACAATACTAAATAGAACAATTAAAATTAAAATGTGAAATAAAAATCACATTACATTCCAAAATACTACTCAACATTTATTATACTACACATGTAAATTTAACTATAACACTAACTTTATAACAAAAATTAAAAATCATCCAAGTACAACATAATAATAAAAATGAACGTCCAAATATAAACATCCATTTCTATTACAAAAGATCACAGAAATAAAAGTACACAAACAAGTATATCAATTTTATCAAATATCAAAATCCCAAACTATGTCTTCGTCTCCTTGATCAACAGGTGGATCGGGCTGATACTGAGTATATGGGGCGGGCACTCCGGGAAAGGAACATCAGGCTCACCTTTGTAGTGTCGGGCCTGAGCTTCGTAATAAGCTACCTCAAAATTTGAATGCCTCTTAAGGTACTCACTATCATAATCGTGAACGTTCTAAACCTCCAATCCTTTCACTTATCAATTCTATGCTCTTTCGCTGCACGGTCAACTCATTCATCAAATCAGTCAAAGTAGGGAAACTAGAAGGTGGAAGGTCATAACTTGTAGAGGGGACATCTCTACTTAAGCCGGTCAACTGATAAGTCGGTAACAGAGTGGAGGAAATAAAATAGTGTCACGCCTTAGAGGTGGCATTCAACATGGAAGCAGAAAAATTTACTCGTTCTCATTGTTTAATCTTCCACGTTCCTTTCCCATCAGTGAGAAAGTTGATCACATCATTTAGAGGGTCTTCCATCGTACTAAAGGATTCATAATGATAGTTATAAGAGTCTGGGACTTCGTAAAAGGTGTTGATGCGGGTGGCATTAAGTTCAATAGGAAATCCCTGCACTTGAACGATTCCATTAGAATAGATTACATTGGCGTAGAATTCTTTCACAACATTTGCATCAGCTTTATTGGTAGTGTAACAAAAGTTTTCTCACCTCCATCGGCAATAACTCGTTCAATTTCTCCTCCTGGACTCTCAAAAACTCGATCTTGTATACACTTATTTCCTTTAAATAGTGAAGTAAATATTGATTGAGCCATAACATTGACGAAGAGAGAGTCGTTGAACTCAATTCGTCTCTTTTAACGTGGAGCCATTTCAATCTAATCAAATTATAGAAAAATTCCAAAATATACTTCNTGTCTCTCCAGGAATATAGAGTTGATAAAATGGACGGAGGTGACGAGCTCTAATACTATCATCTTCGATCCACTTCTGCTTAAGGAACATTGCCTTATCCACTTCCTCTAGAAAACTGGTATGGCTGAATTGCATCCTAAGTTGCCACCCAATATGTTCTAGATGAGCATGCAATTCAAGCACCTTAGTCTCTAATACAGATATAGTATTCTCCATCTGGTTGATCTTCTCAGATATCCCTTCAAACTAAAGGCTAAGAAACCGTTACACATCTCCCGTGCACTTTGACTAATGAACTTCTTCTTCATGGCTTCTTCCTTCTTCTTAAAATACATCTCCCATGAAGACATTTTCTCTAAATCCCTCTCTTTCTCAGACTTTTAGGGCTAAAAATAATCTGGGGTGAAATTCCATCACAAACCCCTTCTATTTATAGGCCTAATTCCCCCTCATAACTTTTAAACACGACTAGAAACTGCCAAGACATGTTTATTCCAATGAAATTGCAATTATACCTTCTAGAAATTGAAATTTGCACATGTGATTAAGCTGTCGCGCTTAAGCGCCGGACCTAGCGCTTAAGCGCCAGTACATATTTTTGCACCATTCAACTTAATTTCTAAATTCTTATTCTAACATGTTTAGGTTACTAAATAAAGTCTAAAAATCATTAATAGCACATAATAAATTCAAAAATACTACCCCAAATTTCTTAATCAGACTCATAACAACAATCAAAGCAAAAACACACTGATAACTATGAGTTGTCTCCCACAAAGCACTTGAGTTTACGTCGTCAGCTCGATGTAACCAGTGCTCATTCTGGTTGACCCAACATATTTCCATCATTTTATTTATGCCGATCCCCTATATAATAAAGTTTCAGTCTATATCCATTAACTTTAAAAATTTTCTCAGAATTAGGATCTTTAATATCCATAGCTCCATAAGGATAAACTTTTATAACAACAAATGAACCCATCCACCTAGACTTAAGTTTGCCTAGAAATAATCTTATCCTTGCATTAAATAGCAAAACTTGTTGCCCTGACTGAAAATTTTTAATAAGAAACTTTCGATCATGCCACATTTTCATCTTTTCTTTATAAATCTTAGCACTCTCATAAGATTCATTCCTTATCTCTTCAAGCTCGTATCAATATTTTCTCACCAGCATCTTTTAAATTGTAATTGAACTCTTTCATAGCCCAATATGCTTGATGCTCAAGTTTTACCGGTAAGTGACAAACTTTCCCAAATATTAGCCTATATGGGGACAATCCTATAGGACTTCTAAATGCAGTCCTATAAGCCCATAAAGCATAGCCAAGTTTGACTGACCAATCTATTTTTGTTGGATTCACTGATTTTTTTATAATTATTTTAATTTTTCGATTGGATAATTCAGCCAAACCACTTGTCTGAGGATGATAAGCAGTAGCACCGATTGGATAATTCAGCTAAACCACTTGTCTAAGGATGATAAGCAGTAGCAATCCTATGATTTATATGATATTTCTTTAATAACTTTTCCAAACTCTCGGCATCCCAAATCTATAAAACATGTTCGTTATCAAAAAAATTTCAACGCTTTGAGTGTCACATCGAGGTAAAGCAATAAGTTCTATCCATTTGGATACATAGTCCACTGCTAACAGAAAATGGTCTCGTGAAATGTAATCCCTAAACATCAATTAATTCATCTTCTAGCATATAATTGAGTGGCATCTCATTTCTTCTAGAAATATTGCCTACTCTTTGACATCTATCACAAGTTTTGATATAAGCATTAACATCTCTAAAAATTGTAGGCCAATAAAATCTAGATTGTAGAATTTTGTATGCTATTTTTTTTATCAACACCAAAATGTCCCCCAAAATCAGAATTATGACATTTTTGAATAATTTCATAAGTTTCTTCTAATGGTACACATCTTCGAATTATCAAATCATTTCCTTGTTTATATAAATATGGGTCATCCCAAAAAAAAGTCGTAGCTTCAGAAATAACTTTCCTCATTTATTGGTATGTCATTCCATAGGATTTAAGATCACTAACAATATAGTTCACAATGTCGGCATACCACGGAACACACTACTCATTTACAGTGAACAATTTTTCATATGGGAAATGTTCATTAATTTCTTTTTCAAAATAGAGTGGTTTTTCTAATTCAAGCCTGGACAATTGATCAGCAATTTTATTTTCAGTTCCCTTCTGATCTACTATTTTAAAATCAAATTCTTGTAAAAGAAGAATCCATCTTATAAGTCTCGGTTTAGTATCCTTCTTTTTCATATAGTTCACAATGTCGGCATACCACGGAACACGCCACTATATAATGAGTTCCAATCAAATATGATCTAAATTTATCAAAGGCATATACTATTGCTAATAACTCTTTTTCAATTGTTGTATAATGAATTTGAGTTTCATTAAGAGTTTTACTAGCATAGTAAATAACTTTTAAAATTTTATCATATCATCCTAAAATAGCTCCAATAGCATTATCACTTGCATCACACATAAGTTCAAAAGGTTTTCCCTAATTTGGTGAAACTATAATTGGTGCAGTGATTAATTTTTCTTTTAATAATTTAAAAGCTTTTATGCATTTCTCATCAAAATTGAAAATTGTATCTTTCTTCAGTAAATGGCATAAAGGCTTAACAATCTTAGAGAAGTCCTTAATATATCGCTTGTAGAATCCATCATGTCCTAAAAAACTCTTAATTTCCCTTACATTTATTGGAGAAGGTAAATTAGCAATCACTTGAATTTTAGCAGGATATACTTCCATACCATTTTTTGATATTTGATGGCCTAATACAATTCCTCCTCCTACCATAAGTTGACATTTTTGCCTGTTAAGGACTAAATTTTTTTCTTCACAGCGCTTAAGAACTTTAGATAAATGTTCTAAATATGAGTCAAATGAAGTTCTAAACCCTGAAAAGTCTTTCATAAAGACTTTAATCTCTTTTTCAAATAAATCACAAAAAAATTGTCATCATACATCTTTCAAATGTAGCAGGGGCATTACATAAACTAAATGGCATTCTTCTAAAAGAAAAAGTACCATAAGGACTGGTAAATGTTGTTTTCTCTTGCTCCTCAAGAAATATTTGAATTTGATGATAACTGGTATATCCATCCAGAAAATAAAAGCATTTATGCCAAGCTAGTCTATCCACCATTTGATCTAAAAAGGGTATTGGAAAAGGATATTTCCTAGTGGCAAGATTTAATTTTCTATAATCAATGCATATTCACCACCCTGTAACTCTCATTATGTTCATTTATAGTTACAGTTACTCCCTTCTTTCTTAGGAACACAGAGAATTGGACTAACCCATGCACTATCTGAAGTAGGGTAGATAATTTTTGGGAACACAGTGAATTGGACTAACACATGCACTATCTGAAATAGAGTAAATAATTTCAGCATCTACCTCTTTAAAATTTCTTTCTTAACAACCTCTTTCATAACAGGATTTAATCTCCTTTGTGGATCAGCCTTGGGTTTGTAGTTTTCTTCCAGATTAATTCTATGCGTACAAATTAAAGGACTGATTTTTTTAGTATCAGCAATTGTCCATCTAAATGCTTTCTTAAAATTTTTCAGAATTTTCATCAGCTTTTCTTCTTCTTCCTTTGTTAACTTCGAGCAAATTATAACAGGTAAAGTAGATGAATCACCTAAAAAGGCATGTTTTAAATGTTCAAGAAGTAATTTCAACTCAAGTTTTGGAGGTTTTTCAATAGATGGACAAAATGATTTATCTTTATCTATCGTTTCCAAAATTTCAAAGCTTTCTTGAACATAACTTGAATCTTCCTTAAAAAGGTTTACACATTGATCTAATTCCTCTTCTTTCACATGTTCCAAATCTTTTTCTTTAGATTTTTCTTCATATAGTCATGAAATGACATTCACTCAGATATCTTGTAACATCCATTCTATAGCATTAATCATCTTTATCTTTTGCAGGATATTTCATTCATTTTAAAATGTTAAAAGTAACAGTTTGATCATTGGCGCACATTGTTAATTCCCATTTCTACACATATAGCATTGCTCTTTTTGTGGCTAAGAAAGGTCTCCCGAAAATGAAAGGTATCTATTTATCTTCCTCCATATCTAGTACAATGAAATCAATAAGAAAGATTAATTGATCCTTTTTCACTAGGACATCTTCTATAACTTCTTTAGGATAGGTTATTGAACAATCTACTAACTGCAGAGTTACAGTAATAGGGGTTATTTTTCCTAATCCCAATCTTTTAAATATTGATAATGGCATAAGGTTAATGCTTGCACCTAAATCACATAAGGCTTTCCCAAAAAATCTATCTCCTATTGCACATGGAATTGTAATGCTATCAGGATCTCTAAGCTTTTTCAGGAAGTTTCTTCTAAATTATAGCATTGTACTAAGTGCAACTCTCATTATCTTCAAACTTACTAAGTGCAACTGTCTCCTCACTAAGTGCAACTGGGCTATTGAACAATCTCCTCACTAAGTGCAACTATCTCATTATCTTCAAACTTACTTTTTCTGTTGAGAGTATTCTTCATAAACTTTACATAGCTTGGCATTTGTTCTAAGGCTTCAGCAAATGGAATATTGATTGTAAGCTTCTTATCCAACTTCTGTTTTCAAAGTCTCTGAAGAAATGGAGGTGGTGGTTTTTCAAAATCAATTTTCGACGGAGAAATAGGTCTTTCAGAATCTTTTAGAGCGTCCTCTTTTGATTCTTCAATTTCTTCTCTTTACTTCAATCTCTTTCTGAATCATACCTTCTAACTCTCTTCCACTTTTAAGTTGTATGTCTTTAACTTACTCTTTATTCTGGTCTTTTGGATTTTATTCAGTATTACTAGGAAGTGTTCCTTGTCATTTATTACTTAATGATCTTGCAATTTGCCAAAGTTTATTCTCAATATTTCTAATTTTAGTTTCTTAATTTTGTAATTGATTACGCATTTGTAACACCACTTCTTCTATAGATAACTTCTTATCCTTAAATTGTGTATTACTGTTAATACTTGGAGGATAAGTAGATCTTTAATTATTATTCCCTAGGTTGTTCCAATTTCCCAGTGGGTTTTCTTGGCAGTTCCCCCATTGCTGATTATTACTACCCGAATTGTTATTCCAATTAAAGTTGGGATGGTTCTTCCAAGCTAGGTTATAACAATTGGAATATGGGTTATTTTGCTTATTATTTATGGAATTCAAAGTTTCTAATAATGCTTGAGAATCTATCATTTGTCATAATGAATTCTCTTCAAACATGGAAATCGGTTGAGAAAAATTTATTCCAAATTGGTCTAACTTCCTTGAAATTGCAGCAACTTGATTTCCTAACATAGTAAATGCATCGGTTTCACGAATATTGGCTACTTTTTTTGGATTTGACCTCTCATAAGGCCATTGAAAATTATTGGTAGTCATTTACTCAATTAAAGCATAAGCGTTATGAAATGATTTTGATATCAATGAACCACCAGCAGTGGCATCGATAATTTATCTAAAAAAAACCAATTAATCCATTATAAAAGGTTTCAATTATTAACCAATCTGGTATAGCATGGTGTGGACACTTTCTTAAGAGTTCTTTAAATCTTTCCCAAGCTTCAGAAATAGATTCTCCTTCAAACTGATTAAAAGATGTAATATCATTTCTAAGTTTCGCAGTTTTTTATGGTGGAAAATATTTAGTAAGGAATTTTTGTGCTAAATCACCCAAATTTCTGATAGATCCAAGTGCTAAAAAATTCAACCACGTCTTAGCTTTATCCCTCAGTGAGAAAGGAAATAACCTAAGTCTTATGGCATCATTTCAAACACCAACGTATTTAAATGTAGCACATAATTCTAAAAATTTGGTAAGATGTAAATTTGGATCTTCAGTTGGTGATCCCCCAAACTGATTATTTGATACAATTTTGATACAAGCAGGTTTAAGCTTTAATGAATTAGCCACTATAGTAGGTTTTTGAATACTATAATGAAGTTCATCTACAGTAGGGTTGGCGTAATCTCTTAAAGGTCTAAACTCCTGATGAATTTCAACATTTGGATTATTTTGGCTTGCCATTTCTATACTTTTTTTGGATTTTTCAAGATTGTTAATTTTTTTGGTTTTTTTTGATTTTTCTAATAGTTCTTTCTAATTCAAAATCGTAGGGCACTACTCCTTCAGAACCTGAACTACGCATACACTAACATAAAATAAAATAATATAAAATTAAACATACAAAATAAGATACAATATTTAAAGTATAAATAAGACTTTCTAAAACTAGAAATTTACTTAGTTTTCTTTCTTTTTTTCTCGGGCAACAACGCCAAAAACTTGATCTCGATATTTTGTGTATGTAAGGATTTATGAAGTCGACACTACTACTTGAAGATTTAATCCCCAACAATGGCGCCAAAAACTTGATCCCTGAATACTTAATGCGTATGCACAGTATAACAATAGTTCTGATGGTATTTTTCACTTATATTTCTTTATTTTGCAACAAAACCAAAAATTTGATTATGAAGAAAACTAAGAATTTGACTTTTTAATTTATATATATATATATATATATATATATATTAGGATACTACGCAAGTATACATATTGTTATCAAGTAATATCGGACTTTTTTATTAAGAGCTGAATATCGAACCCACAGGGAAGATTATGCAATATGCACTTTTTAGAAAGTTTTTCTATTTTTAAAAAGATAATTACTTAAAATAAAAATGATTTTTGCAGGAATTTAAAATTTAAATATTTTTGGTATTTTTTTATATTTTAACAAAACAGTAACAACTTGAAATGATAACTAAAATTTTTGTAGAAGAAAAGTATTTAATATGATAATAATAAACCAAAAGTAATAAGTATAAGAATTTTGTTGTGAAAGTATGGAAATTGTGTTGTGCCAAATAAGAGCAATAATATTCTTTACCCTTTCTAGAGATGCTATAAAGAACATTGGTTATTTTAAAGTTTGAATAGTTCTGAAGACCAGCTAGGCAGGGAAGATACTAGCTCTCACTCTAGACTCCCTTGATTCCCTCCACCTGGGGGCTAACATCTTGTATCAAAACCTAAAACAATAAACCAAACATCGATTCCCTCCACCTGGGGGCTAACATCTCGTATCAGATTGGCCAAATCGAGAAGTAAATTCCACTTGAGGGCTAACGTTCTCGTATCAGAACCTAAAATAATAAACCAAGTTGGGGGCTTTAACCTGTCACTTTCAAGTCCTCTAACTCCACACCAATCAAAGGATATTTCCTTATTTATTTGCACTCAATCATATGAACTACATTCTCATTCATACAATCTCATGTGATTCTTTCCAATTGTTGACTGAGACAATACCAGCCCGGTTCTTACATGTTCTCACAACAAATTTTAACATCTGGGTTGGCCAAATCAAGAAGTAAATGAAGTAAATGGATTTAAATCTTCCAAAATTAAAGATCAATACTCTCCACAACTTCCATTCAAAACTTAATTACTTATCATTTTAAGAGGAAAGATAAAGAAAACTACTCAAAATCAATGGAGGAAACAAAACCACACTTTAGTTTAAAAGAAGAAATCAGTGTCAAACCAACAATAAGTCTTGATTAAAACCAAAAGTAGTCTAAAAAAAAGTTAAAAACTTATTTCAAGTCCTCCACAAAACTCTTGAAGTTCCTTTGAATCTCTTCTCTTTTACAATCACTCAAAATAAAATAACAAAAATGATAAAGTAAATAAAAAGTGGTTCCTGAAAATCTCTCCGAACTAACTCCTAAGGAAAGAACTTTCAAAACTTGCCAATATTTTCAGGACTCTTTTCTAAGTCCTCTCTTCTTTCTTTTATAGTTTNTGGTTTAGTATCTTTCTTTTTCATTAAGTACTTAATAGCAGAATGATCTGTATGAACTATACAATGAGTTACAATCAAATATGATCCAAATTTATCAAAGGCATATACTATTGTTAATAACTCTTTTTCAGTTATTGTATAATTAATTTGAGTTTCATTAAGAGTTTTACTGGCATAGTAAATAACTTCAAAAATTTTATCATATCTTTGTCCTAAAACAGCTCCAATAGCATAATCACTTGCATCACACATAAGTTCAAAAGATTTTTCCCAATTTAGTGAAACTATAATTGGTACAGTGATTAATTTTTCTTTTAATAATTTAAAAGCTTTTAGGCATTCCTCATCAAAATTGAAAATTACATTTTTTTCTCAAGTAAATGGCATAAAGGCTTAGCAATCTTAGAAAAGTCCTTAATATATTGCGTGTAGAATCCTGCATGTCCTAAAAAACTCTAATTTCCCTTACATTTGGTTGATAAGGTAAATTAGCAATCACTTAAAATTTAGCAGGATCTACTTCCATACCATTTTTTGATATTTGATGACCTAATACAATTCTTCCTGCTATCATAAATTGACATTTTTCTCAGTTAAGGACTAAATTTGTTTCTTCACGGCGCTTAAGAACTTTAGATGAATGTTCTAAACATGAGTCAAATGAAGTTCCAAACACTAAAAATTCATCTATAAAGACTTCAATCTTCTTTTTAATTAAATCACAAAAAATGCCATCATACATCGTTGAAATGTAGCAAGGGCATTACATAAACCAAAGGGCATTCTTCTAAAAGCAAAAGTATCATAAGGACTGGTAAATGTTGTTTTCTCTTGATCCTCATGAGATATTTGAATTTGGTGATAATCGGTATATCCATCCAGAAAACAAAAATATTTATGCCCAGCTAGTGTATCCAGCATTTGATCTAGAAAGGGTAGTGGAATATGATATTTCCTAGTGGCAAGATTTAATTTTCTATAATCAATGCATATTCTCCACCCTGTAACTTGTCTAGTNAACTTTTTAGAAAGTTTTTCCATTTTTAAAAATATAATTACTTAAACTAAAAAAAATTTTTGCAGGAATTTAAAATTTAAATATTTTTGGTATTATTGATATTTTAACGAAACAATAAAAAGATAACTAAAGTTTTTGTAGAAGAAAAGTATTTAATATGAAAATATCTTTCTTCTTATCATGAATCAGTAATAAGTATAGGAATTCTGTTATGAAAGAATGCAAATTATGTTGTGCCAAAAAGGAGCAATAATATTATTTACCCTTACTAGAGATGTTATAAAGAGCATTGACTAATTTAAAGTTTGAATAGTTCTGAATATTGGCTAAGCAGGAAAGATACTAGCTCTCACTCTAGAGTTCCCTTGATTCCTTCCACCTGGGGGCTAACATTCTCGTATCAGAACCTAAAACAATAAACCAAGTTGGGGCTTTAACCTGTCACTTTAAAGTCCTCTAACTCTAAACCCATCAATGAATATTTCCCTATTTATTTGCACTCAATCATATCAACTACATTCTCATTCATACAACCTCATGTGATTCTTTCCAATTGTCGACTAAGACAATACCATATCGGTTCTTACATGTTCTCACAATAAATTTTAACATCTGGATTGGCCAAATCAAAAAGTAAATGAAGTGCATGGATTTAAATCATCTTCTTCCAACATTAAAGATCAATACTCTCCACAATTTCCATCCAAAACTTAATTACTTATCAATTTCAAGAAGAAAGATAAAGAAAACTACTCAGAATCCATGGAGAAAAAAAAAACACACTTTAGTTTAAAAGTAGAAAAATAAAGAAAACTACTCAGAATACATTGAGAAAATAAAACCACACTTTAGTTTAAAAGTAGAAATCATTGCCAAACCACTAAGAAGTCTCTTTAAAGATCAATACTCTCCACAACTTCCATCCAACACTTAATTACTTATCATTTTAAGAAGAAAAAAATACTCAGTACTTCCATCCAAAACTTAATTACTTATCATTTTAAGAAGAAAGATAAAGAAAACTACTCATATCTATGGAGAAAATAAAATCACACTTTAGTTTAAAAGAAGAAATTATTGTCAAACCAACAACAAGTCTTGATTAAAGTCTCATCCAAAACTTAATTACTTATCATTTTAAGAAGAAAGATAAAGAAAACTACTCAAAATCTAAAACTTAATTACTTATCATTTTAAGAAGAAAGATAAAGAAAACTACTCAAAATCCATGCCATCCATCACTTTAATTACTTATCATTTTAAGGAGAAAGATAAAGAAAACTACTCAGAATCCATGGAGAAACTTAATTACCTATCATTTTAAGAAGAAAGATAAAGAAAACTACTCAGAATCCATGGAGAAAATAAAACCACTTATCAATTTCAAGAAGAAAGATAAAGAAAACTACTCAGAATCCATGGAGAAAAAAAAAACACACTTTAGTTTAAAAGTAGAAAAATAAAGAAAACTACTCAGAATACATTGAGAAAATAAAACCACACTTTAGTTTAAAAGTAGAAATCATTGCCAAACCACTAAGAAGTCTCTTTAAAGATCAATACTCTCCACAACTTCCATCCAACACTTAATTACTTATCATTTTAAGAAGAAAAAAATACTCAGTATCCATGGAGAAAACAAAACCACACTTTAGTTTAAAAGAAGAAATCATTGTCAAAAATCATGGAGAAAACAAAACCACACTTTAGTTTAAAAGTAGAAATCATTGTCAAACCAACATACTTCCATCCAAAACTTAATTACTTATCATTTTAAGAAGAAAGATAAAGAAAACTACTCATATCTCCATTCAAAACTTAATTACTTATCATTTTAAGAAGAAAGATAAAGAAAACTACTCATAATCCATGGACCATCCATCACTTTAATTACTTATCATTTTAAGGAGAAAGATAAAGAAAACTACTCAGAATCCATGGAGAAACTTAATTACCTATCATTTTAAGAAGAAAGATAAAGAAAACTACTCAGAATCCATGGAGAAAAACAACACTTTAATTTAAAAGAAGAAATCATTGTCAAACTAACAACAAGTCTCGATTAAAGAAACCACACTTTCGTTTAAAAGTAGAAATCATTGTCAAACCAACAACAAGTCTCAATTAAAACCCACACTTTAGTTTAAAAGTAGAAATCATTGTCAAACCAACAACAAGTCTCAATTTAAACTAAAAGTAGTCTAAAACAAATGATTTATTTTAAAAGAAGAAATCATTGTCAAACCAACAACAAGTTTGAATTAAAACCAAAAGTAGTCTAAAATAAAAAAGATAAAACATATCTTAAGTCTTCCACCAAACTCTTGAAATTCCCTTGAATCTCTTCTCTTTTATAATCACTCAAAACAAAATAACAAAAATTATAAAGTAAATAAAAAGTAATTCTTGAAAATCTCTCCAAACTAACTCTCCAGAAAAGAACTTTCAAAACTTGCCAATATTTTCAGGACTCTTTTCTAAGTCCTCTCTTCTTTCTTTTATAGTTTTCCAAGAGGTGCCTTGGGATCTCTTCAAAATGTGTCTTGATTCGATGTATTTGCCCAAGAGACGCATCCTTTCATGATATTTTTTATCCATGGTGGTTACAACCACCTTTTAAGCCAATAGGTGCATCAAAAACCTCTTCAAAATTCGTGAAAATGGATTTTACTCGTTTAATAACTGCCACTGGCGCTTAAGCGCGGGGTCTTGGTGCTTAGGCACGGCCTTCTCTGTTTAAGTGGTGCTTAAGCGCCGAATCTGGCACTTAGGCGCCAAAACTCTTTTGCATAATTTTTCACATTTTTGCTCCAAATTTGATCCTTTTTCACTCCTTTAAGCATTTTTTTCCATTTTTACATGTATCTGCAAGAAAAAATACAAAAATACCTTTCATTAAAGCGTAATATCTCAAACATAGGTATAAAATTGTATCTAAAAATATTATATATTTTAGGTGTATCATGTATCCATTCCGCCAAACTTAAACAATACTTGTCCTCAAGAAACCCTTTGACTATGTAAAAATTTATAACTTATGGTAGTGGATTTTAATTAAAGATTGTGATGGTTTTTTCCTATAAATTTAATAGTGAAATCTTAGAAAAGTTTTCAATAACTCGGGTTAGAAATAAAGTGTAAGAATATCCAGTAATCAAGTTTAGGAATTTTGATTTTCTATTACTTTCAATAATAATTGTAATTTATCATACATAGGAATCTTAGAGGAATTAAGAGGAAAGAATTATATGAGAAATCTACTTGTAAAGTTGCTAATCCTTTTAGAATTATGAATTATCTTAGAAATGTAAATAAGTCCATTCTCTTAAAAAATCAATTTGAATTATGATCAATGACTGGATCCTCATTAATTGGATGATCCACATTTTCTACAACAAAGTTTTGAGTCTTCTCCATTTGTTATCCTCCTAATAGTTCTCTCTAGCTCTGAATCATAAGGTTCAAGGTCTGCAGCTCTTGAAATACGCATTCAATTCTAATGGTTTAACAAATAGGATCGATACCAGTCACTCAAAAATAATTTTGATATTTTTGGATTTTGTTTTAAAAATATAAAGTAAATAAGATTACTAAGTACTACTACTATTTCCAAATCTAAATCTTACACGTTCAACTAAAATTATTTTTAAGTTTTTCTTACCGACGCTTCCTTCCTTCCTTCCTTCCCCGGTAACATCACCATGAAAGCTTGATGCCCAAACAACTACCAACACTTTAATGATAATTTAATTTACATCACATTCTCCACCTAAGTGTAAGTGTTCCTATGCAAGTACACATATCGCTTTCATAATATATAGCTCTACTTGAGTCCAGAATGTCCATTCCATAAGGAAGGTGGCAGAGGCTTTGTAATAATAACAAACCTATGGACAAATTCTAGCAAACTACTTTCAGGTCCTAGTTTTGAAGATCGCTATATGGGATTTTTCTAATCACTACTCTTAAGTATATTTCTACCCCTTACATAAACTTGCCTAAATCAATTAAACATGTGAAATTCAAGATTGATAAAGGTATTTCTCTATTATGATTTCCTAGGTAGATTGTAGGTGTTATTACTAAGAACTGTAATGTGGTAGTGAAAACAAGAACATAAGACTCATTTACCACCTTTTGAGTGCATAAATGAGTATGATTCAAATTTAGGTACTTTTTTCCATCTGTCACTCATGAAACTCCTAATTCAAATTATATTGATATGCATCTCCCTAAGTTGCATTGCTTCATGACTCATCTTTCATAGACATTCACACAATGTGAATATTCTATGTTATTTCTCTGTTGACCTCACTTTTGGTTGAGGTCTAGAAAACTTCTTTAGTAGCCTAGGTCTAGCCATAGAACTTNGCCTCTTTGAAATTTGTGAAAATTGATTTTACTTGTCTAGTAACTGCCACTGACGCTTAAGCGTGGGGTCTCGGCGCTTAGGCACGACCTTCTCAGTTTAACTGGTGCTTAAACGTCAGATCTAGCGCTTAGGCGCCAAAACTCTTTTGCACAACTTTTCATCTTTTTTCTCCAAATTTGATCATTTTTCACTCCTTTAAGCTTTTTTTTCCATTTTTACTTGTATCTGCAAGAAAAACACAAAAGAACCTTTCATTACAGCGCGATATCTCAAAAATATGTATAAAAATATGTCTAAAAACACTATATATTTTAGGTGTATCACCAGTCCAACCAGTGACCGCCCCAAGGAAGGTCATCTCAGAATAAGAGAATATCTCTAGCTGAACTACAGAAAATGGTGTATTCTTTCAAGGATGAAGCCGTATCCAAAATATTCAAAAGTCTGATGAAGAAGCCTGAGTTCAGACTACCAGAGCCAAAGAAGCTCGAGGAAGTTGACAATAAAGATCAACTAAATTATTGCCTGTATCACCGATTGCTGGAACACACTATAGAAGAATGTTTCATCTTTAAGGATTGGCTTGAGAAGAATCTTAAAGAAGAGAATATAACAATCTCAAAATAATATTTAAAAGAACCTGAAAAAGGTTTCATAAATATGAATATGGCCGAGCCAATTTCTCCGATTGATCAATTTACCAGAGAAGAGGGATGGAGTACGGCTTGGGACAAACTCAAGAGGGTCATAAATCAAATCCAAAATTCATCGAGATATTCTTCCACATACACTGAAAAAGATGGATGGAGTGTGGTCTGGAGAAAATCATCTAAGAAAATATTGAACCAAATCCAGAACACGTCAAAACAAACATCCGTTCAGAGTCTTCAGCCTGTCAAGCCCGAGATGAAGATTTCGTCGCAAGATCCGTCATCATCAAAGACAAAGAAGAAGAAGAACACTACCACAAAGATTTATAGCACAGGGGGTAGGATAGGGGCTGCCTCTACTAGATTGGTTGTCTCAGAATCGGGGAAGAAAATCCTCAAACTCTTGACTTTGTATGATTATCTTTTTGCCCCTCTGAGGTCTTATGAATATAATGATCATGATTTCGGCTACGTTTTAACTGTTTTTAGTGATGATGTAATTGATTATGACCAATCTAAATTTGATCTCGATTCCCGAAATGATCCTTAAATTGTACTTGAGTCTGACGAACTTGTTAATAATACCGAAGAAGACATCAACGATAATAGCTACGACAACACCAGAAGTGAGGAGCTAATCCTCAAGCACCACGGTACACCACTTGCCATCAACTTAGATCTTTCCGACAAAGAAGAAATATCAAAAAATTCAACAAAGGTACCTCAAGAAGAAGAAATCACAGAAATAAACTTGAGGAACGGGAAAGTGTTACCCCCAAAAATAGCTCTAGTAGATAAAGTAAAACAAATAGTAACTCGAGAAGAACTACCTCCACCTCCACCAGTGGAAGAAACACTTAACTAAGAGAAAATCGGAGGACCATACAAAGTAGATTACAACGTGCTAGCTCATCTTAGGAAGTTTTTGGCNAGTTATAACCACCTAATAAGCCAATGGGTGCCTCAAAAACCTCTTCAAAATTTGTGAAAACTAATTTTACTCACCTAGTAACTGTTATTGGCGCTTAAGCGTGGGGTCGCGGCGCTTAGGCGTGGCCTTCTTTGTTTAATCGGCGCTTATGTGCTGGATCGGGCGCTTAGGCGCCAATACTCTTTTGCATGATTTTTCACCTTTTTGCTCCAACTTTAATCATTTTTCACTCCCTTAAGCATTTTCCCCATTTTTACTTGTACCTACAAGAGTAACACAAAAATACCTTTCATTAAAGTGCAATATCTAAAAAATATGTATAAAAATATGTCTAAAAACACTATATATTTTAAGTGCATCAAAATCCTCCAAACTTAAAATGTCACTTGTCCTCAAGTGACACTTCAATCTTTAAAAACCAAATATGTATGATATATATATATATGAGTTTCTTTAGGGGTTACTAAAATTTAGATTTAGAAATATAGTAGTCCAATTTAGAAAAAATAATTAGTAAATAAGACAAAGTTAAAGTTTGAAAATTTTTAATGTTAAGAACTATGAAAATATGAGTTCCTATATAATTCAGAAATATTTTAAGTTTTCTATATTTAGATTTTAGTTCTTTTATTTTATCTACTTAAAAATTTTTATTAAGAAATAATTTTACTTACTGTATTATATTTATAAGCTTAAGATTTTATCAAGTCTTATACTTTAAAAAGATCAAATGTAGAACCATTTTTTGATTAGGCACAAATCCTCAAGCTTCTACTCCCTTGCATTTCTTTTCTTTTTCTTTTCTTTTTCTTTTCTTTTTCTTTTCTTTCCTTTATCTTTTCTTTTTCTTTTTCTTATTCTTCTTCTTTTTTTTTTCTTTTCTTTTTGCTTTTCCAGGCAAGGATTACTATATCTGGATAGGCCTTTAATAATTTTGAATTCCACCTCTCTTTTCCTAAAGTAAAGTCTTGATATAAAAATTTTACTTATAAATATAATAATAGTTTTGAATATCATTTTAATAAAAAAAAAATTAATTTTTAAGATTAAAAGTCTAAATTATCTAAAATTTTCAAAAATACAATTTTTCTTACTAAAGACAGTCACTTATATCAATCANAGAGTGCCTCAAAAACCTCTTAAAAATTTGTAAAAATTGATTTTACTCATCTAGTAACTGCCACTGGCACTTAAGCGCGGGGTCTCGACGCTTAGGCGTGGCCTTCTCTATTTAACCAACACTCATATCTACTCAAAGTGACACTCAGACTAGCTCCCTTTGCTTTCTCAAATACTTGGCAAAATTGAGTTTTTTTTTGTTGTATAGGGTTCCATGCAGGAAGGCCTCATGGCTGATAACTCAATCCTTGGCTCCAACCTACTCTGATGATCTTTCTCCTTTGTTGGGGGTAGTTCTTATGAAAAACCTTTATATTCCTTAAGCATTACCAACACTTCATCTTGGGTCTTCTCGTTATCATTATAGTCATAAGGACTAACCAAGTAGGTCTCCTCATATCGTAGAATGACCTCCTTGAGTTTGATGGTCGATAACATTTTGACTTCTTATTGTTTGCTCTTATTGCAGGTGCAAAACAAGCTTGATTACCTCTCATGATGCACATGCTATTGGAGAATGACATTGGGAATGCTTTTGTTTGATCCAAGAATTTCATCTCTAGAACAACTATAAAATCATTCATGGGATTGACAGAGAAGTCTAAGATACTTGACCACGTTCCAATCTTGGTCTTTACTCTACTGGTTATTCCATGGATTGGCCTTGCTGCTGTATTTACCACCTTGATGGAGCCTTATCCTTCACTCGTAAACAAACCCAAACTTTTTTCTTCTTTAGTGGAGTGAAGTTATGATCCATGAAGAGTAACCCCTTTTCTTGGGGTTTTTTTAGAGCTTTTATCCTATTCAATAGTTACATAGACCCTACTTGTGTCGTTGTATCACCACCTTCTTTCTCTTGATGGCTTACATGGAGAGAGTTCAAAGCCTTCTTATGAGGTGGTCATCCACAAAGCAAGCAGCTGATATGTGGTTTGATTTTATCATTATTAAACTTTTATTTCCTTTTTCCTTGGAAGATGTCGATTCTTGGTGGATCTGATCCTTATGTTGGTCCTCGACTTCCCCACCTTTGACATATGAACACTTCTTATCTTTTGGCTTTTATGAACTCTTTTAAATAATCAATTAGGCTTTCCATGACCACAATGGTGGTGGTGAGATCATCCACTCCACTCCTCCTATGCCCTTTCTTTACCCGTTGTTGGAGTCCATCTATGAAGTTGAAAAGAGCATAGTTGTCAGACATGTCGGGAATTTCAAGAACCAAGCTTGTGAACTCCTTAATATATTTTTGAAATAATTCCTCTTGTTTGAGCGTTTGCAAGCTGGCTGTAGCCTCATCATCCTCATTCTCGAGGTAGAACCACCTCTTTAGCTTCTTTTTGAAGACATGAAAGGTGGATAAGGTGCATATACCTTTCTCTATATCTCCTCATCTTTTTTTCCACCACAACATGATAATTTTTTAGAGATAAAAGGTTATAAAATGAATTCTTTTATCTTCATCTACAATCCTCATCACTTTAAAATATTGCTCAAGTTTACCTAAGAAGTTGTGAACTTCCTTCGTGCTGCGAGCTCCTCCAAAACTCTTTAGTTTTTTAACTTCAATCTAATTATCTTTGAAAGTATGGTGGTTTGTATGTGCCTCTAGTGCCCTCATGCATAGCAAAAAAATTTCCATACATCTCCATAAAGCTATCATATAGACAGTTCATCTCATCCTCATGGGTTCTTTGTACCACCAGACGCTCCCCCACCAAGTCCTCCTGCTTCTTAACCATTTGATCCCATAAGGATTCCTCTATTTGGAGAATCATACCTCTGATGATTGAATGGATTGTGTTGTCCTCATTCTCAAGTCCATTGACCTTTTGGCCAACATCCTCTATCTGGGCCTTCATGCCATCATTGCCTCCTTCACCAGAGCAAGGTGTGAATCACAGTCATGCATGATCTTCTTTGACCTCTCATGTGGTTTGGATGCAGTTGGATCTTGTTTATCCTAAAGATCTTTCCCTTATTGAGATTATTCCACATTCGTGGCTAAAAAACTCCATTACGTGCTCTTTAAGGCTCTTCTCTATACCTTCAAACCGAAGCTCTGATACTAATCATCACAGACTAACTTATCCCAACCCACCCGTGTGAATTTAGCGCTCTTCCTTGGTGCTAAATCAGCCTAACCCTCACAACTCTTGAACTTATAAGTACACAACACTATAGAAAGAAGAATAGGGAGAAGTATTGAAGAAACAAAACACTTGAGTAAGAAAGAATGATTAGAACACTTGAATGTTTGGAAGCTTGGAAGGTTTTCTTGGATGAATGTTTAGATGGATAAAATGAGGGGAGGGACACTTATTTATAGTCCCCTCCAATCCAAAGTGAATATTCTAGAATAGCCTAGTTTCTATAGATTTTACACCATTCTCTNGCAAAACTTTATTTTTCTAGCTCTATATACATAAATGCTCTGACATGCATTTTGAGTTCCAGGTGGTGGAACGAGAAGACTCGCCAGGTACACTTTTACAGTTTACAGCATCTTCTAGTCTTTTTTGTACTTTTCTACTGCTTTTCTTTTTATGCTTATTTACTGCATACACTTGCATGTTAAAAGAAAACAAAAACAAAACCAAAACCAAAAACAAAATTTCAAAAAAAAAATACCTCACAACATTTTAAAATATAAAACAACTCAAAATTTAATCATAAACATCACACAAAATACAACTTCAACTAAATTAGTATGTCTNCATTATGCAATATGCACTTTTTAGAAAGTTTTCCTATTTTAAAAAATTAATTACTTAAACTAAAAATGATTTTTGTAGGAATTTAAAATGAAAATATTTTTGATATTTTTGATAGTTTAACGAAACAGTAAAAAGATAACTAAAGTATTTGTAGAAGAAAAGTATTTAATATGAAAATACCTTTCTTCTTATCATGAATCAGTAATAAGTATAGGAATTCTATTGTGGAAGTATGCAAATTTTATTGTGTCAAATAGAAGCAATAATATTCTTTACCCTTACGAGAGATGTTATAAGGAAGATTGGCTAATTTAAAGTTTGAATAGTTCTGAAGACCGGCTAGGCAGGGAAGATACTAGCTCTCACTTTAGAGTTCCCTCGATTCCCTCAACCTGGGGGCTAACATTTCGTATCAAAACCTAAAATAATAAACCAAGTTGGGGGCTTTAACCCTCCCTTGATTCCCTCCACCTGGGGGCTAACATCTTGTATCAAAACCTAAAACAATAAACCAAACATCGATTCCCTCCACCTGGGGGCTAACATCTCGTATCAGATTGGCCAAATCGAGAAGTAAAGCTCGATTCCCTCCACCTGGGGGTCTAACATTCTTGTATCAGAACCTAAAACATTAAACCAAGTTGGGGGTTTTAACCTATCACTTTAAAGTCTTCTAACTCTACATCCATCAATGACTATTTCCTTATTTATTTGCACTCAATCATATGAATTAGATTCTCATTCATACAACCTCATGTGATTCTTTCCAATTATTGCCTGAGGCAATACCAGCCCGGTTCTTACATGTTCTCACAACAAATTTTAACATCTGGATTGGACAAATCAAGAAGTAAATGAAGCATGGATTTAAATCATCACAACTTCTTCCAACATTAAAGATCAATACTCTCCATAAATTCCACAAAACTTAATTACTTATCATTTTAAGAAGAAAGATAAAGAAAACTACTCAAAGTCCATGGAGAAAACAAAACAACTTTATTACTTATCATTTTAAGAAGAAAGATAAAGAAAACTACTCAGAATCCATGGAGAAACTAATTACTTATCATTTTAAGAAGAAAGATAAAGAAAACTACTCAGAATCCATGGAGAAAACAATTACTTATCATTTTAAAAAGAAAGATAAAGAAAACTACTCAGAATCTATGGAGAAAATTTACGTATCAATTTAAGAAGAAAGATAAAGAAAACAACTCAAAATCCATGGAGAAAACAAAACCAAACTTTAGTTTAAAAGAAGAAATCATTGTCAAACCAACAACAAGTCTCAATTAAAACCAAAAATAGTCTAAAATGAAAAGATAAAAACTTATCTCAAGTCCTCCACCAAAATCTTGAAGTTCCTTTGAATCTCTTCTCTTTTACAATCACTCAAAACAAAATAACAAAAAGGATAAAGTAAATAGAAAGTGGTTCCTAAAAATCTGTCTGAACTAACTCCTTAGAAAAGAACTTTCAAAACTTGCCAATATTTTTAGGACTCTTTTCTAAGTCCTCTCTTCTTTCTTTTATAGNTAATCCATGGAAAAAATAAAATCACACTTTAGTTTAGAAGAAGAAATCATTGTCAAACCAACAATAAGTCTCAATTAAAACCAAAACTTATCTAAAATAAAAAGATAAAAACTTATCTCAAGTCCTCCACCAAACCCTTGAAGTTCCTTTGAATCTCTTCTTTTTTTATAATCACTCAAAACAAAATAACAAAAAAGATAAAGTAAATAAAGAGTGGTTCCTGAAAATCTCTCTGAACTAACTCCCCAGAGAAGAACTTTCAAAACTTGCCAATATTTTTAGGACCCTTTTCTAAGTCCTCTCTTCTTTCTTTTATAGTTTTCCAAGAGGTGCCTTGGGATCTCTTCAAAATGTGTCTTGATTCGATGTATTTACCCAAGATATGCATCTTTTCATGATAATTTTCGTTCATGGTGGTTACAACCACCTATTAAGCCAATGGGTGCCTCAAAAACCTCTTTGAAATTTATGAAAACTGATTTTACTCGTCTAGTAACTGCCATTGGCGCTTAAGCGCGGGGTCTCGGGGCTTTCGCGTGACATTCTCTATTTAATCGGCGCTTAAGCATCGGATCTGGTGCTTAGGCACCAAAACTATTTTACACAATTTTTCAGCTTTTTCCTCCAAATCTCATCCTTTTTCAGTCCTTTAAGTAAATTTCCCATTTTTACATGTATCTGCAAGAAAAACACAAAAATACCTTCCATTAAAGTGCAATATCTCAAAAATATGTATAAAAATTATCTAAAAACACTATATATTTTAGGTGTATCAGCAGGCTGGTTGGAGGAGGTCTCTTTCATGCTCGGATCATAAATGTGTCCCTCAAAAATAGAAGTGGGCAAGTTATTTGCCTTTTTCTAGCATCTCTTCTCTTCTCGTAAGAAGGCTCTCTGTTTTCGTCGACTGGAGTTTCTTCACTATGTTCTTTGTAGTGGAGAAAAAGGTATCCTTTCATTATCATTAGCAACTGGTCCCCCAGTCAGCGTAGCTATCATGGATGGTAAATGGATTGGCCCCTTCATCGGGTCCTGTTGTACCATCACGTTCTTTCCTTTCACTGATGCACTGTCTTTGGTGGCTACCCTTAGCAGTGAGGGCAGCCATTTCTTTTCCCGCCGACTAACGAAATTCATTAAAGGCCCCTTGTAATCCATGCCGACTTGGTTAAATTCCATGTCGAAATCTATAATGCCACCCTGCGACGCCATTTCTTCATTTAGTGTGAGATTCCAGCCATCTTTAAAGGTGAAGATCAGTCTCTGGCATGACTTTCCTCTGCAGACGATAGGAAAAATGTCGGTGGGCTGAAACTTAGCATGAAGAAGAACAAAACAAAGCATTTATTAAAGGAAATTTTTGTTTATTTTAGTGAAGAGATCTTTTATTTATGTGTGAATTTTGTTTAAATTAGTAGCATATTAAATTTGAAAAGAAAAAATTGAGGTGTCTAATTTTTAAAAAACACTTTTTTTATTATGTTGAGGTTAATTTTGTTACAAAAATTTTGGACCCGTTCGTAGACGTTTGGCCACTTAGATAACCCCAAAAAAAATCAAATTTTCAAAATTTCAAATCAACCAAAGACAAGCAGTTTCAAGTTGCGTAGTATGTCTTCAGGTATCATCTGTTGATTGGTAGCATGGGACTTTCACCCCAGAAGTCTACTAACTGGTAGGCTCCGCCTGCGTAGACCTTTTCAATGATAAATGGTCCCTCCCAAGTTGGCTCAAAATTTTCACCTATCTTGCGGAGTGCGAGAATAGGCCTTTGGAGCACGGGGACAAGGTCACCAACTTTAAATGTCCTTAGGTGGACCAATTTGTCATGAGCTTGTACCATCTTTGCATGGTAAAGTTCCAAATGTTGTTTTGCTTCAAGTCATTTTCCTTTTAGACTCTCTATTTTTTGAGCCTGAGCTTGGCACTTTCTTCTGTAGTGAGTTAGTTGGGTACAGTGAATTTAAGAGATGGCGTCTGAATTTCTAACGGTAGCACGACCTCAGACCCGTACACGATCATGTAGCGTGTACACTTAGTGGGAGTCCTGAACGTTTTTCGGTAGGCCCACAAAGCTTCTAGCAATTTGTTGTGCCAATCTATTTTGTTTTCATCCAATATTTTCTTCAAAATCTACACGAGCTTCTTGTTGAAGGACTCAGCCAATCCGTTCACTCTGGGACAGTAAATTATTGAGTATCTCCAATCTAACCCGTCTCTTTTCACAAAATTATTGATCTTTGTGCTTTTAAAAGATGTCTCATTATCGGAAATTATTTCTTCGCGGTAATCTGAAACGGTAGACGACTTGGCTTTTGAAAAATTGAAGGATGTGTTGTCTCGTAACCTCTCGTAGCGGCACTGCCTCTGCCTAGTTAGAGAAATAGTATTTAGTGGCAAGTATAAACCTGTGTCCTTTGGAAGATGGAGGGTCTATCAGACCTACTATGTCCGTGCCCCAACACTCGAATGGCCACGAAGCAACGGTTGGGTGTAGCACATTCGGAGGTTGGTGCAAGAGCACCCCGTGCACTTGGCACTGGTGACATTTTCTCGTTGTATCCATGCAGTCGGACATCATTGCTGGCTAATAATATCTAAGTCTCTTGATCTTCATTTTCATTTTTGGTCTTGACTGGTGAGAGCCACACAATCTGGCATGTACTTCTTTGACGATATTTTGGGCTTCGGCTTTGCTTAGGCATCGTAGCCACATCTAGTCGATCGATCTTATGTAGAGGACATCACCAACCAAGGAGTATGACATAGCCCTTTTTGTAATGTGATGTGCCTCAAATGTCTTCTGGTAGCTTTCAAGTATGCAAATATTTTATTAATGGCTTGCATCAATCTTCATTGATATCTGCAACCGCCATCATTGCTTCTTCTTTTCTGAGCTTATGTAAAGTTTCAAGGTTAATTCGAGACAGAACATGTCTTCCTTGTACTGTGATTTCAATGGAATCCTCCCGGGGACACGCCAACTCTTTAGCGAGTTTTGCTAGAGCGCAGCATGGGCATTATCTCCCCGAGGAATCCGGTAGAAAGTTACATAGGGGATTTTCTCCAGTAGCTTCATCACGTATTGGTGATATTCTGCTAGTTTTGATTTCATAATTTTATATTGTCCAGCGATATGCTGGATGACGAGTTGAAAGTCACCGTAGATGGCAATGTTTGATATATCCATTGAAATTGTCATCTCCAATCCAGTGATTAAGGCTTCATATTCTGCTTCGTTGTTGGTGCACGGCTCTGTCAGGTGGTATGAGAACATCAACGTACCCTTATCTGTCATGATAAAGATCAAACCAATCCCTGCTTTCCTTGGTATGACTGTAACCGATCCTTTGTCTTTTTTGGCAGCTAGAAACTGGGCTGAAAGGACTGCAAAAGGATAAATGTGTCGTCGGGGTCAAACTACAGCTGGAGCACCACTCGAACCTTTGTCGAATGTCACCACTTTCAATGAGTTACAACGGAGCAACTTCTCATCATCAGGTACATGCATCAAAGAGAAGAATATCTTAAAGGGAGCAACTAAAATCAACAATCATCAAAACTGTCTTCCTCTTAGGAAACTACATGTATAAATAAGAGGGGAGATATTAGATAGATTAAACAAGAAATAAAGATGGGGTGATGGGAAATGAAGGAATTTAAAATTTTGATAGAAGAGGAGGTGATAAGTAAGGTGGGAAATTGATAGGTAGGTGACTCTTTATGGAAGGGAGTGAAAAGGAGAGAGGAGGAAGCTAAAATAGAAAAGAGAAGCTGTAACTATAAGAGCTACAGTAACGTCCGTGGTACTACAGTAGTTATAGTATCGCATTAAAGATAAGCTTCCATGTCAATATATCGGGGTTGGGGTAGATTCGACTTCATCTATCGAAGTTTTTTTTTTAAAGGGCAAAAAATGTTGGTAGGATAGCTTTGGTAGGAGTGGATGTTAGAAAACCCTAGGATAAGATTAGGGTTAGGGTAACTCTGATACCAAATGATATCGAAAGTAACCCAACCCACAAATAAAATGAAAGTATTATTCTTAAATTCCAAAAAGATTACAAACATGATGCTTGAAAAGTAGGAAGTATTGATAACCAAATAAGAGCAACATAAACAATACGAGATATCCGCGGAGGACAACGAGAATGGAGACTATTGTACGGTGGGTTGGTGGCTGATGGAAGATTGCTGCGGCTGAGGGGAGGTGGCAGGAGGGAAAGGCTATCGCTAGGAGATGATTGCGGTGGCTGAAAGAGGTCTGAATGGTGGCAGATAGCTTTAGGAGAGGGCGTAATTGCTGAAAGAGGGCTACAAAATGGCTAACAACTGTAGGGGAGGGGTTGTGGGCTGGTCGACAGAAGGAAGCAGTGTCCTTGAAGGGTTAGACAACAACTAGAATGTGTGTCAGAGGTTGGACAGTAGTAGGAGGTATTCTAGACAATAGTAGGAAGAGGGATGTTGTGGATTGGACAGTAGCCAAAAGGCGGATGACATGGCCTAGACAGTAACCGGAAGTTGGTTTGTGACTACTGGAAATGAGGTTGGAGGGGTTGTAGAAGGAAAACTCTCTCATCAGGTCGAGCTACAGTTGAAGCACCACTGGACCCTTGGAAACGGTCACCACTTCAGATGATTTACAATCGAAGCATATTCTCGTCGTCAGGTACAGACCCCGGAGGTGAAGAACACCTCAAAAGCAGCAACTGAAATTAACATTCATCAAAATTTTCATCACCTTAGCAAACAACATGTATAAATAAGTGGGGGTTAGTAGATAGATTAAACAAGAAATAAACGGGGGGGTGATGGAAAGGAAAGGGAATTGAAATTAGGATCGAAGTGCAAGGTGGTATGGTAGGCAATTAATAGGGAGGAGACTCTTATCAAAAGGAGTGAAAAGAAGAAAGGAGGAAGCTATAAAGGAAAGAAGGGGATGCAATTATTTTAGGAGCTACACCAATATGTGTAGTGTGCTTCATTGTCACACTACAACTATTGGGGTTCATTTGTTGACCTCACTTCTTTTTGAGATCTAGTCTCTTCCTTAAATTCCTAGGATCTAGCCATAGGACTTTCATGTTGACTATTCCTAAAAGTCTAGTAAAAGAACCCCCGTCATTAGAAATTCTAAAACCCTTCTTTGCTTGTCTTGAAGTTCCACATGTTGGTTCAAACCTCTTGCACTTAGTAGGTGGAGTAAATATGGGGAGCTCAATAAGAGTCCCCATAAGACTATTTGGCATTTGGGTTAGCCCTGGGTGGTGTGGTCTCAGTCAGTCTTGCACACACACACTCGATACCCCTCTCCTTCACTCACAACATAAAACCTTAAACAAATATGCTTAGCTTGATCCCTCATTCTTTTGGAAACTCATGTGGATGATCCCCTAACCCCTTAGCCCTAAGCTAAGGTTTGGCTAAGACCAATACATGGAGGATCCATAGTGGGAGCACTCTTGGACTCATGGCTCAAAAAAAGGGTAATTTTATGATTAGCATCCTCAATTGATCTCATTGTACACAAATACCCAATTTATCCATTTTCCCTCAAAATTTTCTCAAATCAGATTACCCTTGAAACCCTAATTTTTTAAAAATTTCCCAAATTACCCAATTTTGTTCAAACATCATTTCAACCTCTTTTAAACCACTCAAATTACCCAAAATATTCCAAAACTTCCAAAATTTTGAAAATACCACAAACTTGCAAAAATTACGAAAATGCCTTAGGTGGCCCAAAACCTTCCAAATAATTCCAAACACTCCTAAAACCAATCTTGACCATTCATAAAGTCCAATTTGACCAATTTTGACCAAAATCCCAATTTTGCCCTTTAAGGCCCAATTACACCAAATCACTCCAAATTTCGAACAATGGATTTCAAATTTAACCGATTTCAAATCTAAACTCAATTTTGTCATATCTAAACTCAATTTTGTCATATCTAAACCATTTTTTAACCAAATTCAAGCCCAATTGAATCCAATTTCAAACCCATATTCCCAGCCTAATTTTAATGCCCAATTTGACCTTAAGCCAAATTTCCATCAAATTAAACCCCTTAACCTATCCAATTTTCCCAATTTTGATTCTAAAATCTTCTTAATATTTCCCCACACCAAATTAAACCTTCAATCAGCTTTGATCCAAACCCTAGCCTAACCTAAACCCAAGCTCAAAATCCATTTCCTCAAGATTGACCTAACTTCAAAATTCCATCAAATTGGACCTTGTGATCAACTCAAATTCACCAAATTCACATCCTAAACTCTTCATGACATCCTCATGGACCCATTGGACCCTTCAAACACTTTTTAAGCATATCCCAAAGCCAACTTTTGGCCCAAACCCTAAATTTGAACTGAAACCCCAAACTAACTCAAATCATTTGCATTAACCAACCTTAATCCTCTCCTGCCTTGATTAGCCCCTGTAATGTTAATCAAATAACCGAAGACCCAATTTTGGAGCCATGGACCAAGGTTCCTTGGATTAAGGAGCCACTTACCTCATTCTGGTTAAACTCTTCCCCCCATGCAATCACACATCATGCCTTAGAGCTAATCGCAATTAAAACTTCCCTAACCCTCCCTGACTCAACTATCCACCACCTCACCTCTAGTAAACCTCCCTAGCCACCAGAGAGCTCAAATCCAATAAGACCTTTCCACCTTTGAACTTAAATTTTATCCCATTCTATGTGGCTAATTTTGATTGGTCACTTGCGTCGCTTAGTACTTCACATAGGCTTATTGGCACCAGTCAATCAGAGCTTGAAGCCCTCACCTTGGCCATTTCTATAAGAAGCCCGACTTTCATCTAAATTCCAAGTGTGTCAAATTCTTGGGGAAACTACCAAGTTGCTTCTAGAGCCTCTCCAAGCTGCCTTAAGTTCATTCCAACCATTTTCCCTCACTGAAATTCACTTCCTGAGCTAAATTTTGAGTTTAAAATCTAGTGGGATTTCTTTCACTCCATTAAACTCCACCAAATCTCAAATTAAACCACCAAAAAGCTTTCTCAGACAAACAAAGAAGTTCCCATCAAAACCCCCTCTGCTGAGCAATCTAACCCACTTTTAGACCAAAGCCACATCACCCCTTGATTGAGCTCTTGCCTAAGCTCAACCTCAGCTCAAATTGGTTCTTGAAGTAGCTTTATGGAGTCATGATGAACATCTACAAGCAACCCAATCAAGGACTCACCTCTTGGGCTAAGGTATAGATCATAAACTCTAAAATCTGCTCAGTTTCTTTAATTTTGAAAAGAATGTTAATTTAAAATGTATCTAGACCTATGGATGTGTACAACCATGATTAGATGAAGCTATAGGAACAAATCATAAGTAATTTGGTTGAGTATCGAGTGAGATCAAAGTGTTTTGTGTGGACGGTTCTCGGTTTTGAACAGATGGGGTTGATGAACGAATGTCAACCTATTGCGCGTGTATCTATCCAACTGCAGAAGAGGAGGCAGACGAAGAGATGATTCATAAAGTGTTTCTTGTGTGGCAACTGATGTGGAAGGCGGCCTTGAATGTGAGCACGCCGCATAGTCTTTCAGAGCCGCCAAGGTTTCAGTCAGTGTCGCGTGGATAAGTAGATAAATAGGGTATTTTTGTATTTAATTAAATAATGAAACTTCAAAATTACATAACTTGGCCCTCTTGCTTAGTGAACAGAGGAAAATAATGTGGATTAAGAATAAAAATTATTTGACATGTCTTTGATTTTTAATTAATTAAATACTCACTAGAGTATATTAATTTTAATTAAGTAAATATTAATTACCGTGCCTTGAAACTTTAGGCTTTGATTTCTGATGACAGTGAGGATGTCTCCTAAGGTTAGAGGACACCTCTAGCTCTAAAACCCTAATTTTGAAGTCTATTGTCCCATTTTTTATTAAGATAATTACACAAATTAAAATATTAAAAAAAAAATATGAGAATAGTTTTGATATGGTCTCTCTGATTAGAGAACTCTAGTAAAAATTTAAAATGAATTTAAATGATTGTGAATATTTCTCGAGCTAATTAAATGTCTAAAATTTTTTAAAAATTAAGTGAATATAATATTATTAAAAAATAAAAAAAATGATTCCACGCTATAAATAATGATTATTTTAACTCACTACAAAAATTTGAAACCCATTTGAGTTGATTTATTACTAAAGTCTATTTTTCAAATGAAATGTTATTTTTGCATAAAAATAATTATATAAAAAAAGCTATAACTGGAAAAATTATGAAAATTGATTTTGTGAGTTTCTTGTGATCAGGGGCACCTAGAAAAAATAAAATTTATTTTAAAATAAATAGTTCATTTTTGAGCTACATTTTAAATTAAAAAGAATTAGAAATAATTAAAAATTGCAAAAATATGAAAATGTACTAAAGTGTTCCTAATTGTTCCCAGATCACTTGGGACCCTTTAAAATACTTTTCTTATTTTTTTCTAATTTAGTTATGTATTTTGAAATTCTAAAAGTGTGTTTTTCTAATTTTCTATTATGATAATTATAATAAATAAAATAAAAATCATAAAGATGAAAAGTTGGTTTATCTGAGTTCTCTCGACAGTTGATAATTTAATAAAAATCCAAAAAGTAATTTTTGAAATTAAAATATATTTTCTCTTTAGTTAATCACTAAAATAAATAAAAAATTATAATAATTAAAATATAATTTTAAAATCATGAAATGCTATCAAAATGGTCCTCTATCCTAGGTGAACCCTCAATAATTTTCTATGAACACACAATTTACTTTCAATAGTTAAATAAATTAAAATTAAAAATCCTAATTTTGAGCTAAAATAATTATATAAATTAAATTAAAATTAGAAAAATCATTACTTCTCCTCAGATATTTCAATTGACCCATACCATAAAAATTTCAAAGTCATTTGAGGTATTTAATGTGTTATGAAGTGGAGAGGCCCTAGAGCCAAAATGGTAATTTTGATATTTTGAAACCCTAATTAAATTTTAGGTCAACCAAAGGGGTAAGTTGGTAATTTTGATTATAATAAACCCTTTTAGATGCTTGAAAAATAATGGGTTAAGAGGAAGAAACCAACTTGTCACCTTTCCATGATAAGGGGTAAAATTATAATTTTATAAATTGTCATGACTTGGAGGTTAATTCAGTTGGATGATCCTAAAGTAGTGAGCTTAAGCTTGAAAGATAACAATTCACTTATTTAAAGCCTTCTAATTGGTGATTAGATGATAGCATGATCCTTTAATGTGAGTTTATCTCACTTAAATTAACATTTTGATTATTACAAATCTACCTCGTGATTGAATTTAAGGGCTTGGTAGTGAGCTAGGTTTGATATTTAAACCTTTTTAATGAAGATTAGAAAAGAGAAACATGAATAATTTATTAATACCCTTAAGCACTACAAGCGCAGCCTTAGTGGTGGGTACAAGGTCCTTAATGACTTGAGTTTGCTTTAAGGGTATCCATTCACATAACTCTTAAGTAAAATATCAAGTGAATATTTGAAGTACCCCACTCTTGGAATAGTTTAAATAATAATGTTCACTAAACATAGGGTGATCAATTCATTGAAAGTACATCTAGCTTTGAATTATTAATTGAACAATCTAATAGGTTCAAAATGAACTCAAAACAGTTCAAAGAGTTTTAAAAGTTGTTTAGGGTTATGCCCCGAACAATTTTATGATCTTTTAGATATTTTGAAGGATGATTGAAGTTATTATAATTTGTTCCAGAAAATTATTCATTAAGACTTTAGGGACCCACCAAGTTATGCCTCGGGACCCGATAATTCACCTAAATTTATAAAATACCCTACACTACTTATCATATATTTAATGCTCAAGGATTTAAGTCTTCTTTAAGGTATTTAAATCCTTGTGAATATTTGTTTTTTGCCACATATGGATCGTCGATCTTGTGTAAGTTTGAGGTCTAGGTGGTTAGGGCAATGACAATAATGTTAATGGGTGCTAAAGCGAGGGATATGATGTGGAATTTTAGAATAGTATCTCCTACTTCAAGGCCTTTAACAAAAGGAGAGGATAATGACCATTGATATTATTCGATGACTCTTGAGAAGATGATTGCCCCTGATACTCTTAAGTTGTTTGTAGATCTAACTTGATTAGATTGATTAACCTGTGGACTGCACTACTCTACAAAATATTTTTAACAAAAATCTCTTTTGCATAATAAAGTAAATTTTACATGCATGAAAGTTAAATTTAAAAATGAAAATTTTCAAAGGTCCACGGTTAATCACTTGGATTGAGGTTAGAACTACCCTCCGTAGATTATCGGGTTGGTAGCTCTTACTTAAGTTCAAGAAGCACACAGTTTAGCCTTAACCGCTACCTTTAACCATGTCTTATACTCAGTCTTGGTATTCTTTATGTGACTACGAGTTTCCTTTCTTACTCAGATTTTGCTACGAATTTGTTTCCGACTTTCCTGTACTAGATGATTTCGTTTACTTCTGCAATTTATTTAATTCTTGCAAATATATTATCCTTTATGATTTTAACCATGCAGCGGTAACAAAAGCCCAGGTACGCATTTATTTTATGTAATGCAATTTTATTTATTTACTTTATAGTGCTTTCTTACTTGCATTTATTTACTTTTCTTGCAAAACCTCTTCAAAAAAGAAAAATCAAATCACATTTTTTAAAATTAAACAACATTTTCAAAACAAAAATAGACAAAATAATAATTTCATAACATGTCCTCTTGAATTTACGGGAGTCCTGACCAAAGGAAAATATGTTAAGATTTTCATACATATTTTATATTGTTTTTGATGATATTGCACTTTAAAGAAATCTATTTTTGATGTTTTGTTGCAGGAATGATGAAATAGGGTCACTGAAGCAAAAAGATGCAAAAAGAAGATAATTTGAAGCAAAAAAGGACCAAAATGTGAACAATTGAACTAGGACGTCGACAGCGCCATCGACCCCGCCGACGGCGCCATCGATCCCGCCGATGGCGAGATTTTCCCAAGACTCCAGAATTAATTCATTAAGAAGGTTCGCCGGCAGCGCCCTCGAGGCCACCGACGGCGAGCTCGACGGTTATGACCACCTAGACTTTGGATGAGGACAAATTTTGAAGGGATACTTAGGCAACTCTTAGGAAAGCTCATCCACCACTTTAAAAGAAGATTTTGGCCGAAAATTGAGGGGGTTCGGAAGACTCTAGAGATCCTAGAGGTTAGAAAGGTTCCATTAGTTTGTAGAGAGTTTACTAGAGTGTCTAAATTGTGAGGAATTCTTTGAGAGATTCTAAGAGTGGAGGGAAACTGAGAGATTTCTTCCTCTTTGCTGCTTCGAAGAGGAATTCTGTGTGCTGTAAAGAAAGGAAGAGATTCAAAGGAACTTTGAGGAGTGTTCTTGGGGAGAATTAAAGATAAGTTTATTTATTGTTATAGTTTGTATGATTTTGATTTTAAATATGAATTTCGAGTTTTGTTGTGTTTTCCCTATGAGATTAGAGTAGTTTTCTCTGTCTTTCTCCTTGTCTTGAGATTTGTGAAATGGTGATTTGAATTGGTGAAGCCATGANCCAAAGCGAGCAAAAAGGATTTTGATCCCGGCGTCCGACAGCTTCTAACAGGCAACTCCTTAACCAAAAATTGTGCTGATAGCTTCTGGCGACACCGCTAGGTATGAGTTTCTCTTTCCAATTATACTAAGAAATACTATCTTCACATATTGGTAATGTGTTCATGTCCCTTACAAACCAAATTACCCTTTTTTCATTGACATAGCTTACCCATTTCTGTCTTGGGAAAGTACGGTCAACTCTTTGGACTTCTGGACTGTCTGCTCAACTACCATTGAATAGGGAGGTTCAAGAGGCCATTAAGGACTTTTAATCTTCGTGTTGGGTCGGACCCCCAATAGGTGTGTTGGTGGACTAGTTATACCTAGGCATTGTGCGTTGTTAAGTTGGTCCCGCACTAGGTCCTAAACACTTCACATCTCCTTTTCAACTTTGATTTGATATTTTGCAGGTTAAATCATATTCTAACGTAGTTGTTCATCATGACCTAAATCCTCAAATCTTCCAGGCTATTTGTGTGATCGTTTCACGCAAATGTAAGCCCTAAACAAATAAAATAGGCAGGATGAAACACTAAATTAATTTCTCCTCAAAACTAAAGCCAAACAATAGGATAGATTGGGAAGTCTCCGAGGTTCTCATCCGGATCCATGACATCCCATAGTTCTTCCTCCTTTGGATTCCAAAACTAAAATGTTCCAAATTTGATTCATTCCCATTCCACACCTCTTTGTTCAATTTTGTTGAAAACTCCTATTCTTTTGACCTTTTTAAAGATAATATTCCCAGATTTTTCTCAAGAGTTCTCTTGGGTGACTTTGGTTATGTAAGATGTAAATAATTATAAGGGCTTGCCCTTATAGGAAGCTTGTCTGAACCTAACTTAATATAAACCTTATTTAATTCTTCATGTTAAATACGAGAACTTGTTCGCAAATAGAACAGTTTCATAGACCAAATGGATGTCATATATTTCTAGTTTATTTGATCAAGCCTCATTTTCAAGACTTGTGTTTATCTTTCAGGATAGATACAAGATTTGAGGTATAATGCTCTTTAATTTAAACTATGAAAAATATGGGATCAATTTGATTTCATATTTTTCTAAACTATGTATATATATATATATCACATCTTTCTAAAGCGGGCGACGGGATTTTGATTCTAGCGGCCGACAGCATATAACAGGCAACTCCTTAACCAAAAATTTTTTCGACAGCTTCTGGCGACTCCACTGGGTATGACTCTCTTTGCATTTAAACCAAGAAATGCTATCTTCACATATTTGTAATGTGTTCATGTCCCTTATGAACCAAATTACCTTTCTTCCGTTGACATACCTTCCTATTTTTGTCTTGGTGTCTTGGGAAAGTACAGTCAACTCTTTGGACTTTAGGACCGTCTGTTCAACCATCTTTGAATAGGGAGGTTCAGAAGGTTGTTAAGGACTTTTTAATCTTCGTGTTGGATCGGACCCCCAATAGGTGTGTTGGTGGACTAGTTCTACCTGGGCATTGTGTGTTGTTAAGTTGGTCCCGCACTGGGTCCTAAACACTTCACATCTCCTTTTCAACTTTGATTTGCTATTTTTCAATTTAAATCAGATTGTGTCGTACTGCATGCACTTTAAAATTTTTTTGTAATTAAATGTTTCTACTTCTAAGCTACTTTCACTAAAAATTTTTAAAATCCTCACAAACTGAATAAAGACTTACTCGGTCTACAAATTGACCTCTATTAATTTTTAGTGCTTGCACTAAGATCACGAGTTTTGGCCAAATAGCAAACCTAGAGCTTTATTTTTTTGAAGCTATTACAATGGACAACCTAATACTCACTTTTTCCTGCAACCTGCCAACGAGCCACGATGCCCGCAATGTCTCTCCCACCATCAAGTTTGAAGCAGGATTTGAAGATCTTGAGGTCATTCTTGGGAAAGCCTTGTTCTTCATAATTAAATTCATTTCTCCAAAGGTTTAAGAACTGTTTTCCAAGTTTAACTTGAACTGCCCTCAAGATTTTCCTTCTTTCAAGAAGGTCAAGACTAGTGCCACCACGACACTTACCAAGCCTGTTGTTCCCGCTGTTGTAAAGGGAAAAGTAGTTATGATCTTCAAAACCTAACTGAAGGATTGGTCATCCTGCCATCAGTGTTTGAAATTGGATCAAGTTCAAGGACTATACCTCTAACTCGAACCTAAATGAGAAACCGTAATAGAAGGGTTTGGAGGGCTACTAAAGCTCAAGCTCTTAAGGAGATACCGGTTGAGAAAGATCCTCAGCAGGATGAGCCAGTATTATGGGAAACCTATCCACTCATGTGAAGAAGTCCTTTAATGGGTACCAATGGGTATGAGAGTATCCAGAAAATTGCTGGTACTTTACCATCACGTCTTGTACCGATATGGTTTGGTAAGCCCGCAGGGCCAGAGCATGGAATGAAGACAGGGTCCAAATTATCTTACATTATCATAGCAATTACCAGTGAGATGGAGTAACAAGAAGAGGTGGTCCAGCATGGTCCTCCAAATCTTAAGGTAATTCAAGAATAATTTAAGAAAATTTGAAAAGCTCGGAATCAAGATTTTCGAGTTGGCTCGGGAACATGGAGTCTCCATTGACGATGATGAAGATTTTGACTATAATGATTACCTCAAAGAAGATTTCATGGATGTCCATGTAATCAAGTCCAGAGTAGCTACATCTGCTCACGAGGCTCAACCTCTTGTCAAATAGAATGTCGTAGATGAGCTACATAGGCTATCCTCCTAAGGGATGAGCAAGTCAGCCAACTAGAGAAAAGGATAGAAGGATGGCTGCAGTCATGACTACTATGGTCACAAATCAAGGATAATCTCAACCCCCACACTTAGCCTCTCCAGCGATCAATCGATAAGAGATTATACATATTACAAATGAAAGAAGAGAAGTTGCCTCAGCAAATAGGGATGAGCAACCAAAGAAGGATTCTTCATTGACTGCCATGCCAGAGAAAGAGTTTAAGCAAATGGTCGAGCAAGTTTGGGAGGCCTTAACCCAATATAAGGGTGGTACATTGGCTTTAAAGGGTAGAACTTACTCAAAAGAGTTTGATGTCGTACCATTCCCTAAGGGTTTTGTGTCCCCAAAATTTAAGATAATTTATGGGACTGGAAATCCCATACAAGGTAGGCTCCAAATGGAAGTTTGAAAAAGTGTAGAGAGTCTAAATTGTGATAAATTTTTTGAGAGATTGTAAGAGTGAAAGGAAATTGAGAGATTTCTTCCTCCTTGCTGCTTCGAAGAGGAATTCTCTGTGCTGTAAAGAAAGGAAGAGATTCAGAGGAACTTCAAGGAGTTTTCTTGGGGAGAAATTTGAGATAAGTTTATTTATTTTTTAGTTTGTATGAATTTGATTTTATATATGAATTCTGAGTTTTGTTGGGTTTTGCCCCATGAGATCTGAGTAGTTTTCTCTGTCTTTCTCCTTGTCTTGAGATTTGTGAAATGGTGATTTGAATTGGTTGAGCCACAAAAATGTTAAATAAAGTGTGATGATCTTTTCACTTTGATCTTAATTTACTTTCAATCTGACCAATTGATTTGTTAAAATATGNTTCCTCACAATATTGGAACCTTTCTAAACTTTAGGAACTCTCTCTAGCACTTCTTTTCCTCCCTAGATTCTTTCCCTCCTTCTCCAGGCTCTCCAATTTTTGGCCAAAATAGTCTTTTAAAGTTGTGGATGAGCTTTCCCAGAGTGCCTAGCATCACTTCCAAATTTGGCCTTATCCAAATCTTGAGTAGGCTTAACCGTCGATCTCGCCGTTGGCGGCATCGAGCGCGCCGTTGGCGAATTTCCATATTTTGGTCCTTTTCCCTCCAAATTCACTCCTTTTTGCATGTTTTTGCTCCAATGACCCTAATTCATCATTCCTGCAACAAAACATCAAAAATACCTTTTTTAAAAGTGCAATGTCATTAAAAACAGTATAAAATAGGTATGACAATCTCAACATTTTTTCTTTGGGTCAAAATCCCCCAAACTTAACTATTTCTTCTCCTCAAGTAATTTTAGTACTACGTAAAAGTTATGATCTACTGCAGTAAAGTTTTAATTCAGAAATACTATAAGTTTGATTTAAAGAAATATCATAGTGAGATTTTTAGAAAAAATTCAAGTGATTGAATTAACTCTGTAGCCACAAGATTATCTAGTCATCAAGTTTAAGAGTTCTAGTCTTTTATTTATTTCAAGAATGACTATATGTTGCAATATTAAGTCACTTAGAATATCTAAAAGATAGGAATTTCATGAGAACTCTACTAGTAAAAGACCTATTCCATAAATATAAGTTCAGGAATGTATTTAAGTTTTCCCTTTAAGTAGGTCCAGTGAAGCCAATTTTTTATTAGGCATATCTTCAAGCTTCTCCTCACTTCCATAATTTTTTCTTTCATTTCTCTTTTTCATTTGGATTGCTTTCAATCCTATATATTTTTCTTTTCTTTTCAAGGATTGTTGTCAATCCCTTTTTTTTCTTTTTGCAAGTGAGGATTACTATATCTGGATAGCCTTTAATGATTTTGAACTTTACTTTTCTTTCCCTATTGAAACTCAAAGCATTCCTTTACCTTATAAATATTTCATAGCTTTCACATCATTGAATCCCAAGATTACTATATCTGGATAGCCTTTAATGATTTTGAACATCACCTTTCTTTCCCTAAATTTGAAATATATCTGGATAGCCTTAATAATTTTGAACTTCACTTTTCTTTCCCTAAATTTGAAACTCAACACTCCTTTACCTTATAGATATTTCATAGTTTTTACATCATTGAGCCCCAATCTTTTCTTCTAATTCCTTTACCTTATAAATATTTCATAGCTTTTACATCATTGAGTCCCAATCTTTTCTTCTCAAAAGAATTTCTAGATTCTTAATACTTCAAAATATAATTTCCTTTACTTTAAATTGTTAACTATAATTTTATTCTTTTATACTAAATATCTTAAGTTACAAAATTAATTTTCATTACAAAAATATTTATTTAAATCTACCATAATATTTAAAAAGTTACAAAAATACAGTTACCTGAATTAAATTCACTACATAAAATCATATAAATAATTTTTGAAAATATTGAAATNTTTAGCCTCCAATCAGTTTTATGGTGACACCCTCTGCCTGACGATCTAAGTTCGTTCTAAGGATAAGAAGGTCTCTACGAAGGGTTCCAGCTCGCTGAAGGACTCCCAACCGTCCAAAGAATTTTTAGCCGACCAAAATATTTCAGCCAACACAACAAATATCAGATGACCGAATGTTAGCATCAGTGGATAATTAATTCCCATCTTCAAACAATTATGAATGTTAAATGGTGTCAACATTGGTTACAAATATTACAGAATCCCAGTGAGTTAAGAATATTTAAAAGTTTTAATGACACATTAATTACTTGTAAAGTTCTTATTTAAATAAAAAAAATCTGTAACATATTAGAAAGTCTCTATAATATATAAATTGTTGGGGGGGGGGGGGGGGGGGGGGGG
>JXCR01143589.1:108665-136175 GCA_002079205.1 Phalaenopsis hybrid cultivar
GGGGGGGGGGGGGTGTGGGTGTGTGTGGGCATTTCTTTAAGATGGGATTGCAAACTCTATTCTAAGAAAACTTTTGTTCTTGGGCATTCAACTGTTTCCTCTCTTTTTCCCTCTATCAACTTATCTATGAGACGTTCTTTTCCTTAGGAGTGACCTCATGATATTTTGGGATTCAACATCCAAAAATGTACAGTGAGCATAGAGTCATGCCATTGACAAGAAGAGGAGCAGGCTGCGGAGAAGGTACCCATCTGGGGAAAACATCTACCATGGATTCCATTCCACAATTCGTGTAACAACAAATTTTGGAACTCTGCGATCGAATAGCCGGAAAGAATATATAACTGGCCTGCATTATGCTTGAAAGAAGAGCTTAAGCTCTTTCGTAGTCAAATCCTCAAGCACCAGAGCCCCAAAGCTATCAGACAACTTAAGGAGTTGAACATGTGAAGAATCCTAGTACAAAAACAATGTTGCATCCATGTCAAAGAACATGCCAAAAGCAAGGTGAATATTAGTCTACCACCGACTGAGAACACATTCTCCTTGTAGATTGTTGTTGTGGAGACCCCCCTTCCAACCCACCCACCCCTGAGAATTTTAAGGTTTCATCTTTAGAGTCCTACAAGGGTTGGAGTGATCCAACCGATCACATTTTCTTTTGTGAGTTGACTATATACCTTCTTAAGGTTTCTGATGCTTTGAAGTATCAAATGTTCTAAACCTTACTAAGAGATTCAGCTAGGTGATTCAATGAACTCTCGATAAGAATTATTTCTTCATTTAGTGAGTTCAAAAAGATGTTCATGGCCTAGTTCGCTAGCACCCAAAAGCCTACAATGCTCGTAAGCTCTATATCATGCCAAATAGGAGTCAAATTGCCTCCGGGCATACGCCACTCATTTGCAGAAAGACATGTTGGAAGTGAGGAACCTAAAGCCTGTGATAGTAAAGGTTGCCCTAGTGTAAGGACTGAAGAGTGCCTAGATTAAATAATTCTTGGGTTTATGTAAATCAGATACTTTGGCAAGCATTTTGAATTGGCCAATGATCATTTTGCGATGGAAGTGCATGTCAAGTCGCCTATTCAAAAGGTAAAAATCTGACCGTCTCTCGAAAAAATGGCTTGCAAGATGATAGGTAAAGGGAGAAAGATGGCCCTTACCTGAAACATAAAAGATCTTGGTCATCTTGTGGAGATAAAAAGGCTGATGAATATTCATGAAGGAGTTGATCAAACGAAAGAAGAACTGGCAACCATGGAGTGCTAAAAGCTACTCAACTGAGGTTTTCAATAGTTGAGTTGGTCGAAGCTATTCAACATAAATACCTTAAGAAGGCTCCACCGAAGAGAATCAATGCTTTCCTCCAGAGCACCAACCAATTTTGCAAGTATCATAAGGACCATGGTCACAACATGTAAGAGTGTAGGCATCTCCGAAGCTAGGTCAAACAATTGATGTGAGCCAAAATGCTCAAAGATTTTGTGGCCTCAAGAGCTCAAACCCAGTAATAAGGGAAAGCAATGGCAGAAGATGACTCAGATTAGGTTGTCTGAGCAAAAATTATCTACATTGCAGGGATAGTTCTAACTACAATGGGTGGAGAATCATGAGTGGAGAATCAGTAAGAAGATTAAACAATGAGAGGCTCCGCACAGGGGAATGTTGCAATGTTGCTTCTACCTCAAAACGGAAGCTTCATCCCCAAATCAACTTTTTCGATGCAAATTTGCCCCTTCAGGGAATCCCCGCAATGACACCATAGTCATTTTGATGATGATTAATAACTACTAGGTTGGTAGTATCTTGTTCAACACAGACAGTTTGGGATACATACTACCTAAACTTGTCTTAGAAAATTGCATTTTTTAACTAATCTCCTAGTTTCACCGACCGACCCATTGTTTATTTTTTTTGTTTTTTGGGTGAGCAAAAGGAGGCCCTGAGTACAATTGAGGTCATCAATCACGTGAGGAGATGGTTGACCAAAGGAAAATATTTTGAGATTTTCATACCTATTTTATACTGTTTTTTATTATATTGCACTTTAAAGAAATGTATTTTTGATGTTTTGTTGCAGGAATGTTGAATTAGGGTCATTGGAGCAAAAAGATGCAAAAGGAAGCGAATTTGGTGCAAAAATGACCAAAATGTGAAGAATTGAACTAGGGCGCCGATGACACCATTGACCCCGCTGACGGCAAGATTTTCTTGAGACTCTAGAATTAATTCATCAAGAAGGTCCGCCAACGGCGCCCTCGAGGTCGTCGATGGCGAGCTCGGCGGTTATGTCCAACCAGGCTTTGGATGAGGACAAATTTTGAAGGGATGCTTAGGCAACTCTTGGGAAAGCTCATCCATAACTTTAAAAGAAAATTTTGGCCGAAAATTGGAGAGGCCCTGGATGTTAGAAAGGTTTTGAAGGGAGTAGAGACTCAAAATTGAAGTGTGAAACAAGTGTAGAGAGTCTAAACTGTGAGGAATTCTTCGAGAGATTGTAAGAGTGGAGGGAAAGTGAGAGATTTCTTCCTCCTTGCAATATTATGAGGAATTCTTCGAGAAATTGTAAGAGTGGAGGGAAAGTGAGAGATTTCTTCCTCCTTGCTCGTTTCGAAGGGAATTGCTTGTGTTGTAAAGAAAGGAAGAGATTCAGAGGAACTTCAAGGAGTGTTCTTGGGGAGAAATTAGAATTTTGTGTGTTGTAAAGAAAGAAAGAGATTCAGAGGAACTTCGAGGAGTTTGCTTGTGGAGGAATAAATTCTGTGTGCTGTAAAGAAAGGAAGAGATTCAGAGGAACTTCGAGGAGAGTTCTTGGGGAGAAAGAGATTGTAAGAGTGGAGGGAAAGTGAGAGATTTCTTCCTCCTTGCTGCTTTGAAGAGGAATCGTGTGCTGTAAAGAAAGGAAAAGATTCAGAGGAACTTCAAGGAGTGTTCTTACGAGGAATTCTGTGTGCTGTAAAGAAAGGAAGAGATTCAGAGGAACTTCGAGGAGTTTTCTTGAGGTGAAATTAGAGATAAGTTATTTACTTGTTGTAGTTTGTATGACTTTGATTTTATATATGAAGTCTTCTGAGTTTTGTTGTGATGTTGTTGTAGTTTGTATGACTTTGATTTTATATATGAATTCTGAGTTTTGTTGTGTTTTTCCTTGTGTGTTTTAAAGAAATGAAGAGATTCAGAGGAACTTCAAGGAGTGTTCTTGGGGAGAAATTAGAGATAAGTTATTTACATTGTAGTTTGTATGACTTTGATTTTATATATGAATTCCGAGTTTTGTTGTGTGTTCCCCATGAGATAAGTTTGTATAACTTTGCTTTTATATATAAGTTCTAAGTTTTGTCGTATCTTCTCCATGAGTTTAAGAGGAACTTCGAGGAGTGTTCTTGGGGAGAATTTAGAGATAAGTTATTTACTTGTTGTAGTCAGGAACTTCGAGGAGTGTTCTTGGGGAGAAATTAGAGATAAGTTATTTACTTGTTGTAGTTTTGTGTGTTGTAAAGAAAGGAAGAGATTCAGAGGAACTTTAAGGAGTGTTCTTGGGGAGAAATTAGAGATAAGTTTATTTATTGTTGTAGTTTTTAAACTTTGATTTTTTATATGAATTCCGAGTTTTGGTGTGTTTTCCCCATGAGATCTGAGTAGTTTTCTGTCTTTCTCTTTGTCTTGAGATTTGTGAAATGGTGATTTGAATCGGTGAAGCCATGAAAATGTTTAAGAAATTGTGATGATCTTTTCACTTCAATCTTAATTTACTTTCAATCTGGCCAATTGATTTGTTAAAATATGTTGAGTTTTCCAAGTAAAGTGAAGATTACATCCAAGATTCAGAGACGTCAAAGCCCTTGAAAGTTGAGTGCAAATAAATAAAGAAATAAAATTATCGGGCGTAGAATTGGAGATTTTAGAGTGACAGACTAAAATCCCCAATTCAGTCCTATCGTTTGGGTGTTGAAGTGTGGATATTAGCCCTCAGGTGAGGGGAACGTGGGAGCTCCGAAAGAGTCGGTATCATCCCAGTCTAGCCGCAGATTCAGTAAACAAGCATAGGATTAGTCAATATTCTTTATGCCTGGACCAAAGGGTAAAGAATATGTATGTTCCTATTTGACACAATATAATTTGAAATAATTCACGTTATCCATTCACTATAATTTCTTGACAAGGAGAATGATGCTTTCTTATATATTGAATATCACGTCGAACCTTCATTAGTATAATTAATTATTTAATAATTATTAAAATTACATATTTATTTCAATTAAACCCTCATTAGCATAATTAGTTATTTATGAGTTATTAAGAAAATTACATATTTATTTCAATTGTCTATTATTAACCCTAACTTTCTATCATTAGTTATTTATTAGTTATTCAAATTATTTACTTATTTCAATTGCCTATACAAACCTTCATTAGTATATTTAGTTATTTAATCTAAAATTACATATTTATTTCAATTGTCTATTAGTGACAGATAAGGAAATTGAACTTCGTTATTGCGATTAAACTATTGCTTTTCTAAAATCTTAGTTCGTAGTTCTAATCTTACTCGCTGTGAGATCGATACCTAGGACTCCATTAGAGCCATATATTACTTGAGTGATATGTACACTTGCGTTAATAAGTGTGACTTTACAATTAATGAATATTTATTACATCCATATTTAACGAATCTATAACTGTTATTAAGTTTTAGTACAGTTGTTGAGGAATTAATTCTTTTAGCAGCAGTATTAAATACTTATATTTTTAAGCATATTTAAAGTCGCGGTCAAGTTTTTAACGTCGTTGCCGGGGAGTGAGTAAACAAAAAATTACAATTAGAGTAACAGACAAATTAGGATTATTAGAAAATTTTTACTTGAATTGCAAATTATTTTTATTTAGTTAACTGTCTTATTGTGTGCTGATTTCAAATTCATTGTGTAAATTTGGACCAGAAAATCTTATACCCTACGATTCGGAATTAGAACACACTGTTAGAAAGATTAGAAGATTGAGAAGAGAACCTAGAAATTCTGATATAATGGAAAAGAACTTTAACAATTAAGGAATAAAGAATGAACACCAACCTAAACTCCTATGAGATTATGCAAATCCTAGAGCAGATGAAATTCACTTATCTATCCAAAATCCTGATGTTGCTGCTAAATTCATTTGAGCTTAAACCTATTATTATCCAAATGGTACAAAACAATCAATTCAGAGGTACACCAAATAAAGTTCCTAATTTACACCTCGCTAGTTTTTTAGAGCTTTGTGCTTAGACTTAGACTTTTTCCTTTTTCACTGAGGGATAAGGCTAAGATGTGGTTAAATTTGTTAACACCTAGATCTATTAGAACTTGGGGAGAACTTTCACAGAAATTTCTATTCAAATATTTCCCTCCATCTACCTGGATCTATTAGAACTTGGGGAGAACTGTCACAGAAATTTCTATCCAAATATTTCCCTCAACAGGATCTATTAGAACTTGGGGAGAACTTTCACAGAAATTTCTATCCAAATATTTCCCTCCACCCAACAGGATCTATTAGAACTTGGGGAGAACTTTCACAGAAATTTCTATCCAAATATTTCCCTCCATCCTGGATCTATTAGAACTTGGGGAGAACTGTCACAGAAATTTCTATCCAAATATTTCCCTCTATCTAGGATATATTATAACATGGAGAGAACTGTCACTGAAATTTCCATCCAAATATTTCCCTCCATTGAAAACTGTTAAACTTAGAAATGATATAACATCGTTCTTTCAAATTGATGGAGAGTCAATATATGAAGCTTGGGAGAGATTTAAAGATCTTCTTAGGAAACGCCCTCATCATTCATTACCAGATTGGTTGATAATTCAAACTTTTCATAATGGATTAGAGGGATCACTTAGATCGATTATGGATGCTGTGATTGGTGGTTCGTTAGTGTTAAAACCTTTTGATGAGGCTTATTCACTAATAGAAGAGATGGCTACCAACAATTTTCAATGGCCCTCTGNCATAAGAGTCTGGGACTTCATAAAAAGTGTTGATGCGGGCAGCACTAAACTCAATAGGAAATCCACGCACTTGAACGATTCCGTCATAAGAATAAATCACATTGGCGTAGAACTTCTTCACAACATTTGCATCAGCTTTATTGGTGGTGTAACAAAAGTTTTCTCACCTCCGCTCGGTATAAATCGTTCGATTTATCGTCTCAGACTTTCAAAAACTCGATCTTGTATGCACTTGTTTCCTTTAAATATGGAAGTAAATTTTGTTTGAGCCATCGCATTGACAAAGCGAGACTCGTCAAACTCAACTCTTCTCTTTTATCGTGAAGCCATTTCAATCTAATCAAATTGTAGAAAAATTCTAAAAATTACTTCAAATATGCAAATCATGGCTTCCAATAGTAATTGTAAGAGTTCAACATTAAGATCCATGAATTTCTTCCCAAATTTTCTTCACATTCTCAAATTTTAATCTCCACAATGTCGAAGAAATCCATGGTGGAAATCAAATATTTTTAGCTTGGAGTGAAGCACTTACCTAAAGATGATCAAATCCAGTGTAAAAAAGCCTTAAAATTGCCTCCCAATCTAAGATCTTTCAAGCCCTAGGTCGAAAGTGGCTTTTTTAGGAGGAAGTTGATTATGAATAGTGGTGGTTGACTGGTCAAAATCGTGGTTAAAGGTGTTTTTCACGAGCTCGCAGTCAGCGGGGTCGATGGCACCATAGGCGCACTCTATTGGAATTAAAATCCTAAATCTCAGGAAAATATCGCCATCGGCGGCGTCGAGGATNGTTTTTAGGAGAAAGTTGATTATGAATAGTGGTGGTTGACTGGTCAAAATTGTGGTTAAAGGTGTTTTTCATGAGCTCGCAGTCAGCGGGGTCGATGGAACCATAGGCGCACTCTATTGGAATTAAAATCCTAAATCTCAGGAAAATATCGCCATCGGCGGCGTCGAGGATGCCGTCGACGGGCTTTCTAGATTTTGTTCAAATTTTGGATTTTTGCATTTGTGATCAATTCCAAGCCTAAACGACATCCATTTAATCCTTATAGACATAATTTTAAGTGACTAAATGATGTACTTAGCACATATAAATTTTTACAACACAAAACATCATATTTATATATAAATTCCAAGGGGTACAATATATGTTACATAACACACCTAANACTAAACGACATCCATTTAATCCTTATAGACATAATTTTAAGTGACTAAATGATGTACTTAGAACATATAAACTTTTACAACACAAAACATCATATTTATATATAAATTCCAAGGGGTACAATATATGTTACATAACACACCTAAGTTTGGTATTTTCTTAACCTCAATACATTAATTCAGTGTCACAATCCAAACTTAGCACATATAAACTTTCATAACACAAAACATCACATTTATATATAAATTCCAAGGGGTACAATATACANACTTAGCACATATAAACTTTCACAACACAAAACATCACATTTATATATAAATTCCAAGGGGTACAAAAAGATTACATAACACACGTAAGTTTGGTATTTTCTCAACATCAATACATTAATTCAGCGTCGCAATCCCATCCACNTTGTTCTTGAACAAATGTATGAAAAGATGTTTAAAGTTATATACTACGCTAGTAAAACTCTTAATGATGCACAAATTAACTATACTGTTACTGAAGAAGTGTTACTAGTAATTGTGTATGCTTTAGATATATTCAGATCTTATTTAATTGGAGCTAAATGCGTTGTGCATACTAATCACTCTGCTATTAAATATCTGATGCAAAAGAAGGATGCTAAACCAAGCGATTAGATGGTGATTAGATTGATACTTTTGATGCAAGAATTTGATCTTGTGGTTATTGATAGAAAGGGAACTGATAAGATGGATACTATTGATGCAAGAATTTGATCTTGTGGTTATTGATAGAAAGGGAACTGATAATTTGATCATTTGTCGAGATTAGAAAATCATGAATTATCTGACACCGACAATAAAATTACAGACATATCATTTGTCAAGATTAGAAAATTAAGAATTATTCGACACTGACAATGAAGTTACAGACAATTTTCTTGATGAATAACTTTATAATATTAATGAGTGGAAAATATCATGGTATGCTGATATTGTTAATTATATTGTAAGTGATATTTTGCCACCTATGCTCACATTGCAACAACAAAGAAAATTCATTCATGATGCAAAATCATATTTTCGGGATGAGCCTTATTTATATAAACAATGTAAGGATCTTATTATGAGGAGATGTGTACCTTATGAAGAAACTGAGCTGATCATTCAGAAATGTCATGATTTTTAATTTGGATGACATTTTGGGATTAATAAAACTGCCTATAAAATTTTATAAACTGGATTTTATTAGCCTACCATCTTTAGAGATGTTTATTGATGCATAAAAACTTGTAATCGATGTCAACGAGTAGGCAATATATCTAGAAGAAATGAAATGCCTCTGAATTTCATGTTAGAAGTTGAGATCTTTGACGTTTGGGGATTAGATTTTATGGGACCATTTATTCCTTTATTTGGGAACGTATATATATTAATTGCAGTGGACTATGTTTCTATGTGGATTGGAGCACAAGCTTTACCTCGTTGTGACGCTAAAAGTGTTTCAAGATTTTTCATGAAAAATATTTTCACTAGATACAATGCCTATAATGATTATCACTGATGGAGGATCCCATTTTAGAAATAAATACATTCAGATATTGGTAGAAAAATTTAATATTATTTATAGAATCTCTACTGCCTATCATCCTCAAACTAGTGGGTTAGCTGAAGTTCTAATAGAGAGATCAAACAAATACTTGAAAAGACTGTAAACCCTAGTAGAATAGATTGGTCCACTAGATTNGATACTAAACAATTAAAATTAAAATGTGAAATAAAAATCACATTACAATCCACAATTCTACTCAATATCTATTGAACTACACATGCACATTTAACCATAACACTAACTTTATAACAAAAAATAAAATTATCCAAGTACACAAAATAAAAAATGAAAGTCCAAATACATAAACATCCATTTCTATTACAAGCGATTACAAAAATAAAAGTACAAACATAAGTACATCAATTTCATTCAATATCAAAATCCCAAGCTATATCTTCATCGCCTTGATCAGCAGGTGGATTGGGTTGATACTGAGTATATCGGGGGCATTCAGGAAACGTAATATCAGGCTCACCTCTGTAGTGTGGGGCTGAGCTTCATAGTAGGCTACCTCAAAATTTGAATGCCTCTGAAGGTACTCACTATCATAGTCATGTCGACATTCTAAAATCCCAATCCTTTCACTTATCAAGTCTATGCTCTTCCACTGCAAGGTTAACTCATTCATCAAATCAGAGAGGGTAGGGGAACTAGAAGGTGAAAGGTCATAACTTGTAGATGGTCTAGTAGAAGGTTCTTGACTCCTACTTCCAGTTCTCCATTTCTCATGGGATTCATAAGTTTTACTAGTAGAAGGTTCTAGGGTACGGGAACTAGAAGGTGGAAGATCATAACTTGTAGAGGGAACATCTCTACTAGTAGAAGGTTCTATCTTCTACTCCCAGTTCTCCATTTCTCATGGGATTCATAAGTCTTCAAATTAGCTTTACTAATCTTCTACCCCCAGTTCTCCATTTCTCATGGGATTCATAAGTCTTCAAATTAGCCTTACTAATTTAGAAGGTGGAAGGTCATAACTTATAGAGGGGACATCTCTACTAGTAGAAGGTTCTTGACTTTCCAAGTTCTCCATTTTTCATGAGATTCATATGTCTTTAAATTAGCTTTACTGATGGGTTTCATAATAGTTCTCCATTTCTCATGGGATTCATAAGTCTTCAAATTAACTTTACTAATGGGTTTCATAGAGTTCTCCATTTCTCATGGAATTCATAAGTTTTCAAATTAACTTTACTAATGGGTTTCATAGGGTAAACCCATTCCTCATCTTGTTCTCCATTTCTCATGGGATTCATAAGTCTTTAAATTAGCTTTACTAATGGGTTTCATAAGATAATCCCATTCTTCATCTCCACTTTGCACTCCAGAAAGTTTGCAAATTGTATAAATAAGTCCAGGATGTCCTAAACCTCTACTAGTCTCACTCCTTGTCGTAGACAATATATTCCTAAGAATTATTCTCCACACATTTATAGTTCTACTATTTTGAATACAGAAATTCAAAATAGTTCTATCTCTAGTTACCTCACTATGGTGATAGGTCAGTAACAGAGTAAAGGAAATGAAATGGTGCCACGCCTTAGAGGTGGCATTCAACATGGAAGCAGAAAAATTTACCCGTTCTTGTTGCTTTATCTTCCATGTTCCCTTCCCATCAGTGAGAAAGTTGATCACATCATTGAGGGGGCCTTTCATTGTACTAAAGGATTCATATTGGCAGTTATAAGAGTCTGGGACCTCATAAAAAGTGTTGATGTGGGTGACAGTAAACTCAACAGGGAATCCCCGCACTTGAACAATTCTGTCATCAGAATAAATCACATTGGCGTAGAACTCCTTCACANAACAGAGAATTCTGAGATGCTTGATCAACTATAATTGCCATGTCATTTTCATCTTAAAAAACTGAGACTCTTTCAGTTGGACTCAAAGGCTTCCAAGGTAGCAGTACTTTTTCCCAATTTTCATAAAACACTTGGAACTAACTGAAAGGTGAGAAAATTATGGAGGGGTTTCCAAGCCCATAAGTTGATCCATGAACGATCAGGCCCAAAACTGACTTCATAATTATATATCCAATGTCGATCGACAGTCCCCTTTGGATGCAGTAATTCAAAATGACACTTTCTTTAGAAACATTACCGATCTTCATTATCGGTAATAGTTTTGTAGAAATGAAAAAGTTTCAATGTTTCAAAACGAGATTCAGGAGTGTTGCAAAAAAACTAACATACCCATTTTCTCTTGTTTCCCAATCGTCAGTTTGGTCCGTTAAATATAAGTAAATCTCATTCATCTGGTTTCTCGTTGGGACGAAATTGGAATAGTGGCAGACAGAAACATTCTCTATCATATATAATTTGTTGATCTGTACAGAAGTGAAAGTGATCCATCTTCCTCACACATAAGCAACTCATTGGTTGATTCCATGCAAATTTACATAAAATTCTTTCACCACAGGAACCACCACGACGGCAGTAAAGTAGCACAACACTTACCATCTTCGTCGCACTATCATTTATTCAATATCCATCGTGAGATTATTCAATCTGCAATTAATGAATCCTCGTTCTTTGATTAATCTTTTCTTCGTCAGCAACTTGTTGAAGATTCGCTGCGCTTCTGCACTANTTCATTTATTCAATATCCATCGTGAGATTATTCAATCTGCAATTTATGAATCCTCGTTCTTTGATTAATCTTTTCTTCGTCAGCAACTTGTTGAAGATTCGCTGCGCTTCCGCACTAAATAACTTTTATCGCTTGAAAACTAGCATTCTGGGATTATCAGGGGAATTAGACGCCATAGAAATAAAATTGGTGGAGTTTCACTTCATTTTTGGAGGGAAAATATGAACTAAAAATAAAATTTTTGAGTTTAAAAGGACATTTCTCGCCCAAAAACAGCCAAAAACGCCATTTGAACCCACATAACTGTCAATTCGCCGGTCTCACCGTCAGCGGGGTAGATGGCGCTGTCGGAGAGCCTCTGTATTAATTTTGTCAGAATTCTCAGGAATAACCCATCGTCGGCGGCGTCGAGGGGGTCGTCGGCGCCCAAGGAAAAATTTGCACAGTTTCGCTCTGGTCCGAATGCGTTCCATTTTTTCTTCATGGATCCAATTCTTAAGATGTTTTAAGGGTAAATAAAAGTAGTAGAGTTTAATACTACCACAAACTAATGATAATTTTGAATAAAAACTACTATAATCGTAATAAAAATAAAGATAAACATAGGTTGCCTCCCATAAAGTGCTTGGTTTAACGTCGTCTGCCCGACCTATTTATGTGTCATTCATGTTGACTGANCATTTCTCGCCCAAAAATAGCCAAAAACGCCATTTGAACCCACATAACTGTCAATTCGCCGGTCTCACTGTCAACGGGGTAGATGGCGCTGTCGGAGAGCCTCTGTATTAATTTTGTCAGAATTCTCAGGAATAACCCATCGTCGGNCTTTTTCAAGTGAAGATTACTATATTTGGATAGTCTTCAATAATTTTAAACTTCACTTTTCTTTCCCCTAAATTTGAAACTCAAAGCATTCCATTGCCTTATAAGTATTTCATAGCTTTTACATCATTGAGCCCAATCTTTTCTTCTCAAATGAATTTCTAAGATTCTTAATAATTCAAAATATAGTTTTCCTTACTTTAAATTGTTAACTATAGTCTTATCCTCTTATACTTAAAATCTTAATCTACAAAATTATTTTTCTTTACAAAAATATTCCTTTAAATATACCATAATATTTAAATATCTACAAAATATAGTTATCTGAATTAAATTCACTAAAAAAATCATATTAATAATTTTTGAAAATATTTAAAATGAGAACATATAATAGTTAATCTTTTTCTTCCCTCCCCCAAACATAAATTTTTCAATATGGAATGATACAAATGGAAAGAAAAATTCTAAATATAAATCATACCTCACTACTTTAGGCATTTTCATCTTTCTGAAATTTTTGCAGTTCCTTCTCGAACTTTCTACTTTAAATGGTTTGTAATTTTAGGAGCTTTCTATACGTATAAAGCATTAGAGAATTTGCTGGGTAATGAAATTTTGAAACAAGTGCAACACTAAACATTATGCAAACACAATATTTCACAACACATTACAATACTAAATAAAAATAATTACAAATACATTAAAATACAAATATAAAAATCACATCACATTGTAATTTTACAAAATCCCAATCAAAGTATATTACAACTACACATGCAAATTTCAAACTACAACACTAAACATTTATAACAATAATTAAGAATTATCTAACTGCAAACATAAAATAAAATAAAATAAAATGAAAGTACAAGCAAACGTACATCTATCTCTATCAGAAAATCACAAACTAAAAGTACATCAATCACTATCATATATCAAAATCCCATATTATATCCTCGTCTCCCTGGTTAGCAGGTGGATTGGGCTGATACTGAGTATAATGGGGGCATTCAAGAAAAGTAACATCAGGCTCACCTCTGTTATGTCGGGCCTGAGCTTTGTAGTAACATATCTCGAAGTCAGAATACCTCTGTAGGTACTCACTATCATAATCATGTCTACGTTCTAATTCCCCAATTCTTTCATTTATTTCTGTAGGTACTCACTATCATAATCATGTCTACATTCTAATCCCCCAATTCTTTCATTTATTTTTTCTATACTCTTCTGCTACAACGTTAACTCATTCATTAAATCTTGAAGGGTAGGGGAACTAGACGAAGGAAGGTCATAACAAGCAGCGGGGATTTCACTACTAGTAGAAGGTTCTTTACTCCTACTCCCAGATCTCCATCCTTCATGAGATTCATATGCCTTTAAATTAGCTTTAGTAATGGGTTTCATAGGGTAAACCCATTCTTCATCATCTCCGGCTTCAACTCTAGAAAGTTGGCAAAGTGCATAAATGAGGCCGGGATGTCCCAAACCTCCACTTGATTCTCTCCTTGTCGTGGTCAAAATATTCTCTTAAATAATTCCCTAGATCAAAATTTTCATTTTTTCTAAGAGGAAGGAGATGATGAATAGTGGTGTTTGAATGGTCAAATCATGGTTAAAAGTGTTTTTTTTTTGTATCTCGCTATCGGTGGGGTCGTCAGTACCGTCGGCGAGCTCTATTGAATTAAATAGCCTAAGTCTCAGGAAAAACCCACCATCGGCAGCGTCGATAGAGCCGTCGATGAGTTTTTTAAAATTAGTTCAATTTCCAAATTTTTACGATTTCGATCAATTTTAAGCCTCGTTGATATTCGTTCAATCATTTAAACAAAAATTTAAGTGATTAAATGATGTACTAACACAAATAAACATTAACAACACAAATCATTACAATTATATATAAAGTCCAAGGGTTACAATACACGTTAAACAACACACATACGTTTAGTATTTTTTCATCCTTAATACATCAATTCAGAAAAGCAATCCAAGCCACAACACTCTAAATGCTGAAAACAAACATTTAATGCTTAATCTCAACTATACTGAGATCTAAAAGCAAAATTTAAAAGTAAAGCAAACACATAAGTTCAAATCAAATCATACATATAGAAATTTAGGTAGTAAAGTAAATCTACTACTCCTCCGATTCAGTGCTTGTTTCTCCTCTGATATCGCCCATCGATTGAACATGAATGAAGAGGTTATAGAAGGGTCAGTATGGAAATTCTTTAACAAAGTCCTCTTCTATCAATCCCATCTTTCTCATCAATCATATCAAACTTCCTTCGATATGTCCAAAGTGATCAAAATGCTCTTTCATCCTCCAGTCTAGATGATTAAAAAAATCAGAGATATTGTTAATTACATTCATAACATTTTGTACCTCTTTCTCCAGTTTCTTGATTCTGGACAGGATCACTAGTATTGTGTCCCGAAACTAGAGGCTAAATTGGAAGTGAATTGTGAGACGATTGATTCGTAATAATAGTCATATCATTCTCATCTTCATTGGCTGGGAACTTCTTGGTTGGGTCCAAAGGCTTCCAAGGTAGAAGTACCTTTTCCCAATTCTCTTAAGATACTTAGGGCTGACTGCAGAGTAAGAAGATTGTTGAAGGATGTCAAAACCCAGAAGTTGATCCATGAACGATCAAACCCAAAAAAGACACAATTATCGATCCAATATCAATCGACAGTCCCATTTGAATACAATAGTTCAAAATAACAATTTCTTTAGTAACTTTACGGATCCTCATCATAGGTAATAGTTTTGAAGAAATGAAGAAGTGTTAGTGTTTAGGAATGGAGTTTAGAAGTACGGCAGAGAAACTAACATACCCGTTTTCTCTCATTTCCCAGTCTCCAGTCTCGTCCGTCAAAAATTGGTAGATCTCATTCATCAGATTTCTTGTCGAGATGAAGTTGGAATAATGCAGACAGGAAATTTCTCGATCATATATAACTCATTAATTTATGCAATAGTAAAATTTATCTATCTGCCTCGTACATAGATGACTCCTTGGTTGATTCCATGCAAATTAGCATAAAACTCCTTCACCACAGGAATGACTACGGTGGCAGTAGTGTAGCACAATACTTCTCATCATCATCGCACAATCATCTCTTCAATTACTGTCAAAGGATTGTTCAATCCTTGAATTACGAATCATCTTTCTTTGATTAAATTCCTCATTATTAGCACTTTGTTGAAGATTCGTTGCACCATGGAACTAATGAACTTCCTTCAGTTGAACACTCAAAATCTAGGATTTTCAGTGGAATTAGAAGCCATAGGGATAAATTTGGTGGAGTTTAAATTCATTCTTGGGTAATATGAATTTAAGAACCGAGTTTGGAAGTTTATAGGGAGTAAATCTTGCCTAAAACTTCCAAAAANGTTTAATATATTCATCAAATCTCTACTGCTTATCACCCTCAGTGGGCTAGCTGAAGTTTCTAATAGAGAAATTAAACAAATACTTGAAAAAATTGTAAACCCTAGCATAATAGATTGGTCTACTAGACTGGATACCGCATGCTGAGCAGTTTTCTCTGTCTTTCTCATTGTCTCGAGAATTGTGAAAAGATGATTTGAATTGGTGAAGCCATGAAAATGTTTATGAAATTGTGATGATCATTTCACTTCGATCTTATTTTACTTTCAATCTGGCCAATTGATTTGTTAAAATATATTGAGTTTTACAACTAAAGTGAAGATTACATCCATGATTTAGGGAGGTCAAAACCCTTGGAATTTGGGGCAAATAAATACGTAAAAAATATTATCGGGCGTAGAATTTAAGATTTTAGAGTGACAGACTAAAATATCCAATTTGGTCCTATCGTTTGGGTGTTGATGTGTAGATGTTAGCCCTTAGCTGAGGGAAACGTGGGAGCTCCAAAGTGAAAGCCGGTATCCTCCCAACCTAGCTGTAGAATCAGTAACCAAGCATAGGATTAGTTAATGTTCCTTATGTCTGGACCAAAGGGTGAAGAATAGGTATGCTCCTATTTGGCACAATATAATTTGAACTAATTCATTTTGTCCATTTCACTATAATTTCNCAAATTATATATAAATGTGATGTTTTGTGTTGTGAAGGTTTATATGTGCTAAGTACATCATTTGGTTATTGAATGAAATTGATGNAGAGGTCAACGCCCTTGGAAGTTGGGTGCAAATAAATAGGGAAATAATATTATCGGGCGTAGAATTGGAGATTTTAGAGTGACAGACTAAAATCCCCAATTCGATCCTATCATTTGGGTGCTGAAGTGTTGATGTTCGCCCTGAGGTGAGGGGAACGTGGGAGCTCTGAAGTGAGAGCCGGTATCCTCCCAGCCTAGCCGCATATTCAATAAACAAGCATAAGATTAGTCAATGTTTTTTATACCTGGACCAAAGGGTAAAGAATAGGTATGCTCCTATTTGACACAATATAAATTGAACTAATTTAATTTATCCATTCACTATAATTTCTTGACAAGGAGAAGGATGCTTTCTTATATATTGAATATTCATTCACTATAATTTCTTGACAAGGAGAATGATGTTTTCTTATATATTAAATATCACATTAGATGGGTAAAGAATAGGTATGCTCCTATTTGGCACAATATAAATTGAACTAATTCATTTTATCCAAAATAGGTATGCTCCTATTTGGCACAATACAATTTGAACTGATTCACTTTATCCATTCACTATAGAATAGTTATGCTCCTATTTGGCACAATATAAATTGAACTAATTCATTTTATCCATTCACTATAATTTCTGTGCTCCTATTTGGCACAATACAATTTGAACTGATTCACTTTATCCATTCACTATAATTTCTTGGGAGAAAGATGCTTTCTTATATTGAATATCACATTTAAACTCTCATTAGTATCATTCGTTATTTAATAGGAGAAGGATGTTTTCTTATATATTGAATATCACATTAAAATCTTTATTAGTACAATTAGTTACTTTCTTATATATCGAATATCACAATTACACCCTATTTTCTATCATTAGTTACTTATTAGTTATTAAAATTATCTATGAAGGATGCTTTCTTATATATTGAATATCACAATTAAACCCTACTTTATATCATTAGATATTTAGCACAATATAATTTGAACTAATTCATTTTATCCATTCACTATAATTTGGTAAAGAATAGGTATGCTCCTATTTGACACAATCTAAATTGAACTAATTCACTTTATCCATGCAATATAATTTGAACTAATTCACTTTATCCATTCACTATAATTTCTTGACAAGGAGAAGGATTCTTTCTTATATATTGAATATCACAAATTAAACCCTACTTTCTATCTTTAGTTTTTTATTAGTTACATTGAACTAATTCATTTTATCCATTCACTATAATTTCTTGACAAGGAGAATGATGCTTTCTTTAGATATTGAATATCACGTCGAACCTTCATTAGTATAATTAATTATTTAATAATTATTAAAATTACATATTTATTTCAATTAAACCCTCATTAGCATAATTAGTTATTTATGAGTTATTAAGAAAATTACATATTTATTTCAATTGTCTATTATTAACCCTAACTTTCTATCATTAGTTATTTATTAGTTATTCAAATTATTTACTTATTTCAATTGCCTATAAAACCTTCATTAGCATAATTAGTTATTTAATAGTTATTAAAATTATATATTTATTTCAATTGCCTACCCTCATTAGTGTAATTAGTTATTTAAGAGTTATTAAAATTACATATTTATTTCAATTGTCTATTAGTGACATATTAGTAAAATTAGTTATTTAAGAGTTTAAAATTACATATTTATTAAATTGCCGCACCTCTCCTTAGTATCATGAGTTATTTATTAGTTATTAAAATTATCTATTTATTTCAATTACTTATTAGTGAAAGATAAACAAATTGAACGTCTTTGTTGTGATTAAAGTATTGCTTTTCTAAAGTCTTAGTCCGTAATTCTAAACTACTCCATGTGGGATCGATANTTACCTGGACCAACGGATAAAGAATAGGTATGCTCCTATTTGGCACAATACAATTTGAACTGATTCACTTTATCCATTCAAATAGGTATGCTCCTATTTGGCACAATACAATTTGAACTGATTCACTTTATCCATTCACTATAGAATAGTTATGCTCCTATTTGGCACAATATAAATTGAACTAATTCATTTTATCCATTCACTATAATTTCTGTGCTCCTATTTGGCACAATACAATTTGAACTGATTCACTTTATCCATTCACTATAATTTCTTGGGAGAAAGATGCTTTCTTATATTGAATATCACATTTAAACTCTCATTAGTATCATTCGTTATTTAATAGGAGAAGGATGTTTTCTTATATATTGAATATCACATTAAAATCTTTATTAGTACAATTAGTTACTTTCTTATATATCGAATATCACAATTACACCCTATTTTCTATCATTAGTTACTTATTAGTTATTAAAATTATCTATGAAGGATGCTTTCTTATATATTGAATATCACAATTAAACCCTACTTTATATCATTAGATATTTAGCACAATATAATTTGAACTAATTCATTTTATCCATTCACTATAATTTGGTAAAGAATAGGTATGCTCCTATTTGACACAATCTAAATTGAACTAATTCACTTTATCCATGCAATATAATTTGAACTAATTCACTTTATCCATTCACTATAATTTCTTGACAAGGAGAAGGATTCTTTCTTATATATTGAATATCACAAATTAAACCCTACTTTCTATCTTTAGTTTTTTATTAGTTTTTTCTTATATATATTGAACATCACGTCGAACCTTCATTAGTATAATTAATTATTTAATAATTATTAAAATTACATATTTATTTCAATTAAACCCTTGTTAGTATAATTAGTTACTTAAGAGTTATTAAAATTACATATTTATTTCAATTGCNCGTTGATAAATGTGAATTTACAATCATTGAATATTTAATATGTCCATATTTATGTTATGTTTTATTGCATATATAAAGTCATTGTCGGTTCGATATTCAGGGCTTAATCAAAAAGTTCTATATTAGTTGATAAAGATATATATATTTGTGTAGTATCCTAATATATATATAAATTAAAAAGTTAAATTCTTATTTTCTCAGGATCAAGTTTTTGGTGCTGTTGCAAAGTAGAAAAGATAAGTGAAGAATATAATTATATACATTATTATACTAGTGCATATAAACAGTCAGGATCATGTAACACTGTATAGGATTCCTTAGAGAGATAACGCTCATTTCAACGCTTTAGCTAAGCTTATTAAGTAATTAGCATGTCTATTGGAGGATTCCATTGATATTACAATACAAAGACACCAAGTTTTGTCAAAGATCAACTTTGATAGTCTACGGAAATTCAAAAAAGAAGAAGAAATAATAGTTTTAGTAGCAGACAATATCGAAGATTGGCACATGCCATTAATAAAATATTTGCAAACAAGAAGACTAACATATGAAAAGTCAGAAGCATAACATATCAAGAGAAGAGCTATGTCATATGCTTCGCTAAGCAATGTCCTCTACACAAGGTCATTCAAACAGATGTGGCTGCGATGTTTAAGCAGAGCAAAAGCACAGGATATCGTTAACGAGGTACACGCCGGATTGTGTGGTGCTCACCAGTCAGGGCCAAAGATCAAGATCAAGAGACTTTGATGTTACTGGTTAGCGATGTTGATAGATTGGATGGATACAGCCAGAAAGTGCCACCTGTGTTAAGTGCAGGGTCCTCTGATCACAGTGAACCTACTAAAATAATTTTTGTATTTTTCTAATGAGTATTTTATTTATTATACTTTTTTATACCAAAACAGGACCATTAAGTTGAAAATTTGATATCTCTGGTTAGAGATTCTCCTTGACCTTAAAAAATCATGGGAGAACCTAACAAAAGAGACACCAAAAGCCACATAATCCCATGCCATGGTGAAATGCCTATGCAAATAGAGAATCCAAATAAGAAAAATACCATTTAAATAATTAAAAATCATACATGCATCAATTGGACATGAAATCATTTCCACATTGTTCTTGTCTATTAACTAAGCAAGAGGACATTTTTATTTTATTTTTATGATTTTTCTATACAAAGATATGCATTTTTAAAGTTCTGGCTATTTAAATAAATAAGAAAAAATTCTATTTTTCTATTTAAGTGACGTGACGCTGATTGGATCCACTTACGCGCTGAATAGACGCGTGTCGCCACAGGATTGGGTGTCAGCAGCCGAGTCAGCCCGCCTTTTCAAACCATCCATTCGTCTGACACAATTAGAGCCCTCCATTCGATACATGCTCGATCGGACGGTCCTCCATCATTTTCCCCAACCGGTTCAACCTGAGAGTCGTCCACCTTCAAACCTTAATATCTCTCTCCGTACTCAACCAAATTATTTGAGGTTTGTTCCTATCGACTTGTCTTGACTAGGAGAACATATCCATATGATTGATCAAGTCCTAAATTGTGTCTATGAGCATGAAGAATTAAATGAAGCTCAGTTTAAGAGGAGAGTTCAATACCTTTTCCCAAGATTTGTGACCTTGATTGGGTGATTCTAAAAGCTTTCCTTGAGTCCAGAGAGCTCCTAGATTAAGCCTAAACCTGTGGTGAGATGCCTAGATATGAAATCGACTAAGGCAGATTTAGGGGTTCAATCAAAGTCCACCATAGGGTGGTCTGGTGATGGGGCTTTTGTGGGGAATTTTCTTCTCTCACTCAGGGGATGGTGTGGGTGCAAGGAATTTAACTTTGGTGGAGTTTTGGGAGGTGTCCTGTTTCGGGCTCAAATTGGGGTTGAAAAATTGGCTCTGATGAGCGGGGAAGAGGGCTGGAGAATGGAACAATTTGGCAGAGTCTCTCCAAAGAATTTCAAGCTTTCTCCCCTTGGCCTTGGAGAGTGAGTTTAAATAGAGGGGCTTGGAGGCTGCAATTGGGCTAGCCATTGTGGGGCTCTGGTTGCTTATGTGGAGGGCAGAAATGTGCAAAAATGAAATTGGGATAAGACGGCTTATATGGGTTTAATTTTGGGTTTTATCCAAGGTGGAGCTTTTGGATTTGGGTTTTCCGACAACCAAGGTGGTCGCCTGACTACGCTCAGGTCACACTTTGGCTCAAGGAGGTCAGGGCTTGGTTTTGGTGAAGTCAATTAAGGTTGGCCATGTCTAAAGGCATTGGATTAAATAGGAATTGTGGAAGGGTCATTTTGGGTCAATTTTGGTCAAGAAATTAATTTGGGTTGAGTCCACCCATCAAGTTTGGTTTAGGTTGAAGAAGATATCGTTTGGAAGAACTGAATCATATGGGATAAGTCACCATCCAAAGAGATTTCGCTAAACATGGGTTAGAGTGATTCATGGGAGGGGTTAAAAGAATCTTAAGGGAGCTTGAAAGTGGCTTGGCCTCTTGCCATTAATAGCTTGATGATGTGACAAGGCTCATATGGTTCATCTATGGCGTGGGAATGACTTTATGGCTCCCCTTTGGCTTGGCTCTCTTGCATGAGGAAGGATTTTTAATTTATTTGGTATTTTTGGTGAAATTTGGCATGATGCTTGATTTTGAATGATTTGATTATGGATTTGAAACCTAGAGAATGATTTTGATTAAAGGGATGAGGAGGAGGAAAATCATCATACGGGCTTTTGATTGAAATTGAGCTTTTTAAATACTTAAAGACTTTGGTTTTTTTTTTTAAAATTTTGAATTTGGTCTAAAATTTGGATCAATTAAATGTTGAATTTGGTTTAGGGAGACATCATGAAGAGTTTTTAAAGGATTTTAAGTTATTTTAAATTGAATTGGATAGTCAATTTGGTGGATTTAGTCATTTGGTCAAAACTTGGGGCTTTTTGATTTGGGTGAAATTTGACTTGCAATTAGGTCAAATTGGTCTTGAATTCTTTTTATATTGGGATTGGGGGTATTGAATTGTGATTTCAAATTTAAATTAAGCAAGATTGGGGCTAATTGGGTTAAAATTGGGGCTAATTTGGGGAAATTGGGCCTTTAGGGCAAATTGGGTAAAATTTGGTCAAATTGATAGTTAAAAATTGAAATTGGGAATATTTGTATGATTTTTTAATTTTTGAGAATTTTTGGAATTTTGAAATTTTTGAGTCATGAGGGGCATTTTGATAATTTTTGACAATTTTTGAAATTTGGTGATTTTGGGCTATAATGGACAAGTAAGTCATGAAGCCATGCCAAATTCATAGGAGTCATATGAGGACTCATTTTGGATGTTCAAAATGCTGATCCTAACCCTCTTAGGCAAGGATTAAAGGTATAGGTCCATCTATATGAGCTTTCCAAAATGAGTCAAGAGACCAAATTAAAGGGGTCCTAAGGTTTGAGGTCAACACATAACCCCTAGGGTACTAAAGCGGACAAAGCTATACCTCAACCAAAAATGAGGTCAACACATAACCCCTAGAGTCTTTTCTATCTTATTGTTACACTTCTTAGAGGAGATTTTTATTGATGGGGTAGGAATTGTGCTTTTCACCACAAAGTTAGCAAGCACTAGAGACTTCATATCGAGTCTCAACAAAAAATAAATATTAAATTCTTCTAATTCTATGGAACAATTCATTAGCCTCATTGATGTCACCAGTGTTTACAAAATAGCCCTCAGAGGGAGGCTCGTGTAGAGACTAATAGTATGGGATTGAAATTATTGATGTAATTTATGTGCTCAAAATATTAGTGCTAGATCGACATTATCAGTTAGTGGATATGGAGTTTCCATTTCAAAAAGGACAAACTCAATACTTATGAAGACACCTAAGATAGAGATAAGATGCTTCATCTTGTATTTATTTTGACAACAGATGTGGTGAAGCAAAGCATGTTTTGAGATGATCAATAGCAAATTAACATTTATCTGTCCACTATTTTAAATGATCTTTATAATTATAAAGAATGGAAAATATCTATCTCTTGATCGTCCCCAAAAGTCAGATAGAGCGACGATCCTTCCATTTAGTCTTTGCTTCTCATTTATACTTTTAAGAGGCATTATCTCTTAAAGGGCCTTGATTTTTTTTAGGATTGTTGTCAATTCTTTGGAGAGTGATCATGAATTTGAGAAACTTTCCTGATGTGACTCTGAAGGTGCTTTTGGCTGGTTTGAAACATATATCATACGCCTGAAGAATCTTAAAATATTTGTCCGGGTTAGGAATATGTTAAGGAGTTTTTAAGATCTTGATCAACATGTTATTGATATATAACTTCATGATAGATTTGAAGAGGTCCTTAAACATATTTTTCATTAAATGAAGGTAAATTGCACCGATATTCTTTAGCCTAAAGGGCATCACCATGTAGCAGTGCCTTTGTTCACCTAGAAAAATGTTTCTTCGCAATCAATAAGAATCATCTTTATCTGGTTGTAACTCAAATAAGAATCCAAGAAGTTGAGGATTTTATCTCCAAATGTGGCATCCACTAACTTATATATTTTAGGCAAATGAAATTTATCTTTAAAATAGGCTCTGTTAAGGTCAGTATAATCGATGCACATCTTCCAAGCCCTAGAAGAGTTTTTCACCATAACAACATTTACGAGCTTTTACAGGACGATGTATCTTACATATAAAATTTTCTTAAAAGAGCTTATTGGTCTTCTGTTCAATTTCTTATGAGCATTTTGGTGTAAAATTTCATTTCTTTTGGATGTCTGGATTGCATGCTGGTTGATCTTTAGGGAGTACACAATTACTTCAAGATCGACCCCGAACATATCCACTAGAGTGGAAGCAAACACATCTTTATTTTTGTACATAAAATTCACTTAGATATGCTTTTGCTCACTAGTCATCAAAGAATTAAGATTGACATACTGTGAAGTACGTTCGTCTGATAAGGAGAGAAAAATTAAATCTTCAATTGATGAAGCCCATTAGGATATATCTTCATTTTAGAGATCGAAGCTCTCAATACTGAGAGTCTCCGATGGGCATGGTCACGCTTGTCTGTGGTAGAAAATTCCTGCTACTTTTGATCCCCCCATAGATTGCCAAATCTAGAATGTGTTGGGAACTTCATTTTAAGGTGCGACATAGAAATCATAATCCTAAAGATTGATTGGAGAGGACTTTAAAAGATGATATTATATGAAAATTCCAACTTGATTACACAAAATTAAATCATATGAGTTATCTATTTCGGAAATACTCTGAGAGTAATGTGGAGAGAGGCTATCCATCCCTTCTGAGAACACACTCTTGGTAACTTTGGATCTAATATTGTGATTTGTTGAGCTTCAATGAAGAACCTCAATAAAATAATATGTTATCTAATCCCCATCAATATGGTGGATTTTGAAAAGGTGGGAGGAATCTTTATTGATCATTCAATTTGCAATGAATTGCTCGGCAAACACTTTAGTTAGCTCATTGAATGTATGAATGCTCCTTTATGGAAGTTAGTAAAACCAAGTGTGTGCTTTCCCTTTAAGTATTGTATGAAAAACCTGAGAAAAGAGACCATCAGAAAGCTTGTTGTATGTGCATAAGGTTTTTAAAGTGATCCACATGTTCATATGGGTTAGATTTCCCATCATAAGATTGAATGCTTAGAATCTTAAACCTTATTGGAATAGGGTGCTGACAGACAATCACAATTAGCGGAGAAGATTACTTAGATTCATGCCGAATTGATAAATGGCTTCTATCCATCACAGAGAACCCCCACTTTGACTGACATCATAACTCATCAAAAATTACGTGAGGTTGGGCTACATGCTCCATGCATGTTGGGGATTTGCTGCTAGGTTCTACTGCATGAGGTAGATTTGTAGAGCTAGTAATGTTCATGATTTTAGCTTCCTAAAGGGAGCTTCAATATTGGAAGAGGGTGCTAACTGAAAACCTCTTATCAGTGGATTTTGATGCTTTTGTGTCCCTTTCTTATGCACAACTGTTGGTTATCGAACTTCGCATAGGAATTGAAGTATATCATTATGAGATTCCTCCATCCTTTGTTCATACTCATCATATAGTGCAAGAAAGGTTCTCTCACCAACAGGATGATGTTTATCATTGAAAAATAAACCAAAGGCTTGATGCCTCACACTTTGAGACTGTGCCCTGGAATGATGGGCTGTAGAGCGAGAAGCTTGTGCGTTACACTTGTTAGCCATCAAAGAAGTATGCATTTATATCATCAGAACTTTATTTATCACAGATGGTGCAAAACTTTTGCATTTTGAAAAAATCATAGCGGCAGAGTAATAATTTAACGACTTAACGTTATACGAAATCTATTAATATACATGTATAAAAAAAAAGTCAGGAAGACACCACAATTTCATTCATGGAAAATGCGATAAGGAAAAATAATCACGGGGCCTAGTTCAGATGAATCGATTTACTATAGGTTTATAAATACAAGTATTAAATTTTATCTCACAACCGAGAAAGAGTTATAAGATTTCTTCAAGTACAATATTCGTATACAAAAAGATTCATTATTCATTGATCGAAAGCAATTACTACTTTAAATTATCATCGAGTATTTGATACAACATGCTTAAGGTACGTCAACGCATAATATTCAGAACATTGCATTACTCCATGTGCAAGAGACTTTAGCACTCAATATTGTACTTCGTTCCTTTATAATGTGCATCATTACTACAAAAAATACTTTGCTAATTTGCAGTATGTATTGTTACTCAATATGGTACTATATTACTTTGCTAAGTCCACCAACAATGGCGAGCAAGGGGGGGCCAGTGGTCAAGGGTAGCCAATGAGCAACGATTGTCAGCTAAAGAGGTCGGGAATTATTGGTGAGTCTTCAGTTCAAGACAATATTGGAAATGAGCTTCTTGTCTTTCCTCTCTCTCTCTTCAAGTGAAAAGAATGAGTCTATTTATAACCGAATGGAACAACCAACATTGATTGCAATTGATCATAAAAAGGGTTTTAATGATCTGATGACTTTAATGGCTTCAGAATCAGGTAAACTTGGGTTTGTTGGATTCCATGGTTGAGACGCTCGATTTGTCTATAAGAACGTCAAATTCAGCTTGACTATAAATTTGCCGTAAATGAAATTTTGGTTGAATTTTTAATTTCAATCCAAATATTTCATGCTAAAAATTACATCATAAATTTTCTTTATGACACATCAATAATATTAATTTATGTAAATTACTCGAATTTGACATGAGCTACTATGATATAAAAGAGTTGATTAAAGAAAAGAAGATTAACATACACATCACTTAATTTTTTGCATGAAAATGTGTTGTTTCTCATGTGATATGAAATATTTAAATGGTATATATATAAAATGAAAAGAAAATAGATTTAAGATATCTAAATAGTGCATTATATATGTTAATGATCCTTAAACAAACCGTTTAAATTTAAATATTCGTCTCCGTACTTCCATTACTTCCAATACTTCAGCCCATAATAGCCGTCGGATTAATCAATATTTTATCCAACGGTCTATGAAGAACAAGATTTATCCAACGGCGAGCAGGGGAGGCGGTTCTTGAGGCGAAATAAAGGGTTTTCAGTTTTGATTCCCCATTAATTCGGCCGCTCTCGTCCTTTCTTTCGTTCTATTCTGCCGCCATCGAATCCTCAACGGGACCATACCCGATTTCTTTGCAGGTGAGGGATAGATAGAAAATTCTTCTTTTCCCCTCTCCATCTCATACATTTGAGCGAATGTAATCGCATGTGCAGGCTCTGAATCATGGATCCCCGGTTGTTGAAGCTTGAGACCGACAGGCTAATTTGTTCAGATTCAATCTTATGCAGGTGCTATTGGTTACCGGTGAGAGATCAGAGAAGCTTAACGCAAGTGATTGAATATTTCAGGGCTATTAGCGATTATTGAGTTTCAAATTTCACTTGTTTCACCATCGATTGACCGCTCTTATTTTATCTCAATTTATTATCTGTTGGATTCCTATGTAATGGACTGCTCAGGTTACAGGTGGGAGAGTCCGTAAGCGGCTATTCAGAAGTTGGCTTTTATGGTAAGCTTTCCTTGATGTGTTTTCTTGGCTGGCATTCAATTGCTCCAGTTTATAGTTCATTCAAATTTGGAGCCTATATATGCCCATGAAATTAATGTACAATGACCAGTTAATCTATGAGTAGAAAATCTTATAATAATAATTATAATAATATTAAAATTATTATACATATATAATTTTATTGGTTTTGATTGATTAGACTTTACCTTTTGAGTATGAGTTAATTAATTTAATATTTTTCTTAATATCATTATTAATAAAGTTTTAAGTATATTGCTTTTATTTAACAAAAAAAAAAAAAAAAAAAAAGAAAGAA
>JXCR01143589.1:145317-189847 GCA_002079205.1 Phalaenopsis hybrid cultivar
TATCGAGCCCAGCATATGATGTAAATAACTATAGGGGCTTGCCCTTATAGGAAGCTTTTCCCGAACCCAGCATAATATAAACCCTATTTAATTCCTTATATTAAATAGGGGAACTTGTCGGCCAATACATTGGTTTCGCAGACCAAACGGATGTCATAACTTTCTTTAGTTTATTTGATNCAATACATTGGTTTAACAGATCAAACGGATGTCATAATTTTCTCTAGTTTATTTGATCGAGCCTCGTCCTCAATTCTTGTGTTCATCCTTCGGGATAGATACAGGATTTGAGGTAAAGCGCTCTTTCATCTAAACTATGAAAATTATGGGGTCACTTTGACTTCATCTTTTTCAAAACAAAAATTTTTAAAAACGTTCTTCCGAAGCGGGCAACGGGATTTCAATTTCGATGACCGACAGCTTCTTACGGGCAAACCCCACACCAAAAATAGTGCCGACAGGTACCTTTCTCATATGAGCTAATAAATTTATTTTATGATCTGCCCCCTAACATTGTATGTTTTTATTCCAACTATAGTTCAAATGAGGAGTAGTTAGACGAGATTATTTCATCGTTGACTAGAGGAGGAGGATTTTGGTAGATTACCAATGAAAAAAGTGTTAACTTCTCCACATCAAAGTTAGATGCCCCATCGAAGGCAAGACACTATTTCATTTCTGCTCGTCTGTTGCCTACCAATCATCTTAGTGAAGTGACACAAGATAGAGAAACCTTGAAATATTGTATTCAACAGCTCAAGCCCATTGACATTAGAGCTTTGATTTATGATGTTATTACCAGTTCTACCGTCGCTGCTACTATTGTAGGTTTGGGATTCATGTCCTTGATCTATTCATTATATAAGCAGGCTGAAGTTAAATTTGATAGCTGGGAAGAGATATCGTAGTCACTCAAGTCCATTACTAGTGTGAATGTGAAGTCTTATTCACATCATTTGATTTTTGGCTGTAGAGGTGGATTTTCTAGTAGTGCAGGTTCTTCTACATCTCGGGCTTCCACTTCACGTGCTTCTACATCATAGGGTCAGACTTTTGGATCTGATTCTCAGTCACAACTATTGCTGAGGATATTGGACAACATCAACTATACCGCTGATAAAGTATTAAATTTAGAAAATGTTAAACATCTAGATGGACACTTGAGGAGATATAGTGATTATGAGGAAAAATTCCTCTCATCTATGGAAAACCTCATGAGAGGTGATCAGAGTGTAGTTTTCCCTCAATATCTAAAATATCCATCATATGAGCCCACAACTATTTGGCATAGTGATGGGAGGGATGCTGAGGAGGTGGAGGATGGTTAGACTGGTTCAATAGTTTAGTTTAGTTTTTCTTAACTATTGTTATGAAGTATTTGTTGCACAATTATACCGTACTTTACTTTTGATTTGAGTTGTATTTATTGAGACTATTAGTTTTCTTTGTGTGCTGTTTTGTTTGACACTACTGTGATGTATTTATGCTCTTGTGAGTAGTTTTTTAGTTTTTGAGGTAGTAATTACGTTAACTATGTTGTTTAGTGTATTTAGTTAGTCTGTGTTGAACATAATCATGAATCTTAGGAAGGCTTAGAATATTACTAATTATCACTTAAAAACTTCATGTTTAAGATTTTCAATTTACTACCAAATATTTTCTTTATGTTGAAGTTTTGTATGTTTTTTAGTGTATTTTTCTGCTTTTATATTATCCTCAACTGCATAGAAGTTTAATGAATCTCTATATTTTAAGTAAATTAAAATTTGATTGAAATTAATTTTTACTCCTATTTTTAATTTTTATACTTTTATATTTTGGATGCCAAAATTCCTGCAAGTATGTTATTTTTTAGTTTTCATTCTTGCCAATATATATATATANTAGTGAATCAGTTTAAATTATATTGTGTCAAATATGAGCATATCTATTCTTTACCCTTTGGTCCAGGCATAAAGAACATTGACTAATCCTGTGCTTGTTTACTGAATCTGCGGCTAGGCTGGGAGGATACCGGCTCTCACTTCGGAGCTCCCACATTCGCTTTTTTACTGAATCTGCGGCTAGGCTGGGAGGATACCGGCTCTCACTTCGGAGCTCCCACGTTCCTCTCACCTGAGGGCTAACATCTACACTTCAGCACCCAAAAATGGGACCGAATTGAGGATTTTAGTCTGTCACTCTAAAATCTCCAATTCTACGCCCGATAATGGCTCTCACTTTGGAGCTCTCACGTTCCCCTCACCTGAGGGCTAACATCTACACTTCAACACCCAAACAATAGGATTGAATTGGGGATTTTAGTCTATCACTCTAAAATCTCCAATTCTAAGCCCGATAATTTTATTTCCCTATTTCAATTGAGGATTTTAGTCTGTCACTCTAAAATCTCCAATTCTACGCCCGATAATTTTATTTCCTAGGCTGGGAGGATACCGACTCTCACTTTGGAGCTTTCACGTTCCCCTCACTTGAGGGCTAACATCTACACATCAGCACCCAAACGATAGGACCGAATTAGAGATTTTAGTCACTTGAGGGCTAACATCTACACTTCAGCACCCAAATGATAGGATCGAATTGGGGATTTTAGTTTGTCACTCTAAAATCTCCAATTCTACGCCCACGAGCTAACATCTACACTTCAGCACCCAAATGATAAGACCAAATTTGGGATTTTAGTCTGTCACTCTAAAATCTCCAATTTTACGCCCAATAATATTATTTCCCTATTTATTTGCACCNATGTTTCTAAGAAAGGAGGAGTGACCGTTGAAACAAAAGAAAATAATGAATTAATACCTATCAGACAAGTTATTAGGTGGTGTATTTATATTAATTATAGAAAATTAAACACTGTCCCCAGGAAAAATCACTTCCCTTTACCCTTTTTAGATCAAATAGTAGATAGACTTGCTGAGCACAAAGATTTTTATTTTTTTAGATGGATATACTGAATACCATCAAATTCCTATTGCTCTTGAGGATCAAGAAAAAATAACATTTACTTATTCTTTTGGAATTTTTGCTTTTCGAAGAATGTCTTTTAGATTATGTAATGCGCATGCAACATTCCAGAGATGTATGATGTCCATATTTAATAAGTTAATTGATGATGTATTGGAAGTATTTATGGATGATTTCTCGGTATTTGGAACATCATTTGACGCATGCTTAAATTATCTTGAAAAAGTTTTAGAGTTATGCGAGTATTTATGGATGATTTCTCTATATTTGGAACATCATTTGACACATGCTTAAATTATCTTGAAAAAGTTTTGGAGTTATGCGAAATAATCTGGTTCTGAATTGGGAGAAATGTCAATTTATGGTTGCAGGAGGAATTGTGTTAGGGCGTTTGGAAGATGGTATGGAAGCAGACCCTACGAAAATTCAAGTCATATCTAAACTAACACCTCCAAAGATGGTATGGAATCAGACTCTGCAAAAATTTGAGTTATATCTAAACTAACACCTCCTACTAATGTAAGAGAGGTTAGGAGTTTTCTTAGACATGGACCCTGCAAAAATTCAAGTTATATCTAAACTAACACCTCCTACTAATGTAAGAGACGTTAGGAGTTTTCTTGGACATGTGGATTTTACAGGCGTTTTATTAAAGATATTTCAAAAATTACCAAACCTCTATGCCAACTTTTAGAAAAGGAACTGTGGAATGTAAGAGAGGTTAGGAGTTTTCTTGGACATGTTGGATTTTACATGCGTTTTATTAAAGAATATTTTTGAAAATTACCAAACCTCTATGCCAACTTTTAGAAAAGGACAAGAAATTTGAATTTACTGAAAAAAATTTACCAAACCTATATGCCAACTTTTAGAAAAGGACAAGAAATTTGAATTTACTGAAAGCTGTTTAAATGCCAGATTTCTTGGACATGTTGGATTTTACAGGCGTTTTATTAAAGATTTTTCAAAAATTACTAAACCCTTGGACATGTTAGATTTTACAGGCGTTTTATTAAAGATTTTTCAAAAATTACTAAACCTCTACAGGGACATGTTGGTTTTTACAGGCATTTTATTAAAGATTTCTCAAAAGTTACTAAACCTCTATGGCTTTAGAAAAGGACAAGAAATTTGAGTTTACTGAAGACTGTTTAAACACCTTTGAGTTATTATTAGATGACAAGGTTTGAATTTACTGAAAGCTGTTTAAATGCCTTTGAGTTATTGAAGGAAAAATTAATCACAGCCGAATTTATTCAAAGTTGTTTAAATTCCTTCGAGTTATTAAAGGAAAAATTAATTACAGCCTCTATTATAGTTTCACCTAATTGGGAGAAACCATTTGAACTGAGGTGTGATGCTAGTGATTATGCTATTAGAGCTGTTCTTGGATAAATGTATGAAAAGATTTTTAAAGTTATATACTACGCTAGTAAAACTCTTAATAATGCACAAATTAATTATATTATTTCTAAAAAAGAGTTACTGGCCATTGTGTATGCTTTAGATAAATTTAGATCTTATTTAATTGGAGCTTTGTGTTGTGCATACTGATCACTCTGCTATTAAATATCTTATGCAAAAGAAGGATGCTAAACCCTGACCATTGTGTATGCTTTAGAAAAATTTAGATCTTATTTAATTGGAGCTAAATGTGTTGTGCACATATTGTGTATGTTTTTGACAAATTTAGATCTTATTTAATTGGGACTAAATGTGTTGTGCACATGATCACTACTATTAAATATCTGATGCAAAAGAAGGATGTCAAACCAAGGTTTATTAGATGATACTTTTGATGTAAGAATTTAATCTTGTGGTTATTAATAGAAAGGGAACTGATAATCAAATTGCTGATCATTTGTCAAGATTAGAAAACCATGAATTATCAGAAACTAACAATGAAATTATAAACAGTTTCCCTAATGAACAACTTTATAGTATTAATGAGTGAAAAATACCATGATATGCTGATATTGTTAATTATATTGTAAGTGATATTTTGCCACCTATGTTGACACTTTAACACCAAAAGAAATTCATTCAACATTTAACACTGCTGCTAAAAGATTTACTTCATCAGCAACTGTACCAAATCCTTAATAACAGTTATAGATTCGATAAATATGGACAAAATAAATATTCAATAATNAAACTAACAATAAATTCAAATAAAAACTACCATAATCGCAATAAAGATAAACATAAATATGGGTTGCCTCCCATAAAGCGCTTGGTTTAACGTCGTCAGCCCGACCTATTCAAGTGTCTTTAGGTTGACTGATCATTAAAACCTCTTTAAAATTTGGTCTTTTACGCTCATAATATAGTTTTAATCTATGTCCATTTACTTTAAATCTATTTCCCGTTTTCTGATCTTATTTCAACATTCCGTAAGTATAAATTGTCCTAACCAACGAGACTTCAATTTTCCAGGAAATAACTTCAGCCTAGTATTGTAAAGTAAAACTACACTAACCAACAAGACTTCAATTTCCTAGGGAATAACTTCAACCTTGTATTGTAAAGCAAAACTTATTGTCCTGGTTCAAAGTTCTTTTGCTTAATCTTTCGGTCATGCCACAATTTTAATTTTTTCTTATAAATCCTATCATTATCATAAGATTCATTTTTTAATTCTTTCAATTCATTTAATTGTAACAATCTATTCTTACCAGCATTTTTATAATTATAATTGAATTCTTTAATCACCCAATATGCTTTATGCACTAATTCTACTGGTAACTGACAAGTCTTTCCAAAAATCAGTCTGTAAGTAGTTATTCCAATAAGAGTTTTATAAGCAGTCCTGTAAGCCCATAATGCTGTATCCAATCTAGTGAACCAATCTATTATACTAGGGTTCACAGTCTTTTTCAGTATTTGTTTAATCTCTCTATTAGAAACTTCAGCTAATCCACTGGTTTGAGGGTGATAAGCAATAGAGATTTTATGAATAATATTAAATTTTTCTGCCAATCTTTGAATATATTTATTCCTAAAATGAGATCCTCCATCAGTAATAATCATCTTAGGCATTCCGTATCTAGTGGAAATATTTTTCATTAAAAATCTGGAAACACTTTTAGCGTCACAGCGAGGTAAAGCTTGTGCTTCAATCCACTTAGAAACGTAGTCTACTGCAATTAATATATATAAGTTCCCAAATGAAGGAATAAATGGTCCCATAAAATCTAATCCTCAAACATCAAAGATCTCAACTTCCAATATGAAATTTAGATGCATTTCATTTCTTCTAGATATATTGACTACTCGTTGACATCGATCACAAGTTTTTGTATATCTATAAACATCTCTAAATATAGTAGGCCAATAAAATCCAGCTTGTAAATTTTTATAAGCAGTTTTATCGCTCCCAAAATGTCCTCCAAATTCAGAATCATGACATTTTTGAATAATCAGTTCAATTTCTTCATAAGGTACACATCTCCTCATAATCAGATCCTTACATTCTTTATATAAATAAGACTCATTCCAAAAATATGTTTTCGTGTCATGAATGAATTTCCTTTGCTGTTGCAATATCAGCATAGATGACAAAATATCACTTACAATATAGTTAATAATATCAGCATACCATGATATTTTCCACACACTAACATTATAAAGCTGTTCATCAGGGAAACTGTCTGTAATTTCATTGTGAACATCCGATAATTCATGGTTTTCTAATCTTGACAAATGATCAGCAATTTTATTGTCAGTTCCCTTTCTATCAATAACTACAAGATCAAATTCTTGCATCAATAATATCCATCTAATCAACCTTGATTTGACATCTTTTTTTTGCATCAGATATTTAATAGCTGAGTGATCAGTGTGCACAACACATTTAGCTCCAATTAAATAAGATCGAAATTTATCTAAAGTATATACGATAGCTAGTAGCTCTTTTTCAGTAACAGTATAGTTAATTTGAGCATCATTAAGAGTTTTACTAGTGTAGTATATCACTTTAAAAATCTTTTCATACCTTTGTCCAAGAACAACTCCAATAACATAATCACTAGCATCGACTTTAAAAATCTTTTCATACCTTTGTCTAAGAACAGCTCCAATAGCATAATCACTAGCATCATACATTAGTTCAAATGGTTTCTCCCAGTTAGGTGAAACTATAATATGAACCGTGATTAATTTTTCTTTTAATAACTCAAAGACATTTAAACAGCTTTCATTAAACTCGAATTTCTTGTCATTTTCTAAAAGTTGGCATAGAAGTTTAGTAACTTTTGAGAAATCTTTAATAAAACGCCTGTACCAACATGTCCCAGAAAACTTCTAACTTCTCTTACACTAGTAGGAGGTGTTAGTTTAGATATAANTTCTCATGGGGAAAATACAACAAAACTCAGAATTCATATATAAAATTAAAGTCATACAAACTACAACAAGTAAATAACGATTTCTCCCCAAGAAAACTCTTCGAAGTTCCTCTGAATCTTTTCCTTTCTTTACAACACAGAATTCCTCTTCGAAGCAAAAAGGAGGAAGAAAACTCTCACTTTCCCTCCACTCTTACAATCTCTCGAAGAATTCCTCACAATTTTTACACACTATTGGAACCTTTCTAACCTCTAGGAACTCTTCAGGACTTTTAGGATCTCTCAAATGTCGATCAAAATAGTCTTTTAAAGTTGTGGATGAGCTTTCCCAAGAGTTGCATAAGCATCCCTTCAAAATTTGATCTTATCCAAAGCTTAATTGGGCATCACAGTCGAGCTCGCCGTCGGCAGCCTCGAGGGCACCGTCGGTGGACCTTCTTAATGAATTAATTTTGGAGTCTCGGGAAAATCTCACCGTCGGCGGGGTCGATGGCGTCGTCGGCGCCCTAGTTCAATTCTTCACATTTTTATCCTTTTTGCTCCAAATTCGCTCCTTTTTGCATTTTTTTGTTCATATGACCCTAATTCATTATTCTTGCAACAAAACATAAAAAATATATTTCTTTAAAGTGCAATATCATCAAAAACAGTATAAAAAAGGTATGAAAATCTCAACATATTTTCCTCTGGTCAGTGTGGTAGTATGTTAGGGCATTTTTTTTGCAGGGAGTCATGCCTATTTTTGTACACACACACGCATATACCGCTATGGGGGAGCATGTGATGATTTCCGACCCTTTTTCTTGTAGGTGTTATTTAGCTCCCCCACTTTTAAGGCATGACTCGTGATACATTATTTACATGTGAGCTTTCCCGCTGATACTTATTTTCATACAGGATTGAGTTTTTTTTTCTTTTCTCTATGTACTTTTAGAGTCTAGGAAATTCCTGTAGCAGAAATAAGATACAAGCACGGGTTCTGAGACATTTGGTGTGGAAACCGCGTGGAGGAGACAAGGAGTAGATGCTCGTGCTCCGTATCTTAATTATGCATTTTATATTGATGTATAGAATTAGGATCGGGCGTGTATATGCAAAGTTCGACCGCCTTTTTATTTTCTGGGATATGTTGTCGACCCAGCGACACTGGCCTGTTTATTATTTTGATTTGGCTTGTCCTTTTTGCTTTTTGCATCATGTTGTATGTCTGCACATTTACATGCGTGTTTTCGTGTTTCTTTCTATAGTTTATCTAGGATTTCACGATATAATCTAGGCTCATTAAGGACCATTAAATTGTAATTTTCTACAAAAATCCTAAATAAAATATTTAAGATAATTAAAATTTAGGATTAAAAAAATTCGAATCTAAAAATTGCAACTTTTACTTTTCTGCATATATTAATAGGGCCTCTACAATACTTAAGGACCACTCTAGTTAACTGCATCATATTTGCATGTCAAGAGGAGAAGTCTCCGTGCTTCTACAACCTGCCTGGCCCAGGATACCTCTTTATAGGTGGTTGTCTGGTGCGCTGAGGGTGTTAGATGGCTCCCTGACTCAGACAGGGTGTAAGTCCTTTTGTTTGGAGTGTTTCCAGCTTTGTAACTGAACCTCCAATTTTTTTTCTTTCCTGAGGCATCCTTGACACTTCGACAGGTATAAGTCTCACCTCTTGTAGCTCCAGGTTTTAGTCATAGGATAGAGTTTCCTTCCTTTGATCTTAAGGCTACCCAAGGTTCCCGTGGATGACACAATTCACAAATTTGTGACCAGGGATCTGAGGATGTGTTGGGTCGACTACCTTCACGGCCGGGTATACTTAGGGTCCTAGTAGCTATGGATGACAGGTCTGTGGTACCCCGAACCAATTACCTCTACCTTCTAGGATCGCTCTACATTCCTTTCGTTGAGCCTCTTTGAGCCCTGTCACTCCTTTAACATCGTTGATATCATCTTAACGGTCTGACGCCGATGAGTTGTCGCCTATTAGGGATACGGCGATTTGTCTTCTACCCTTTGGCCCAGACGTGCTTTGACGTGTTGAAATATCACCTTCTAGATGATTTAGGTTATTCCGTGGGCCCCATATGCCGATGAGTCGCTACCCATTTCGGGATGTGAGAGACTCACTCTTTGCCCGATTGCTTAGCGTGAGCTTTGAAGCATCGAGACTGTTCCCACACGGAATAACCTTCCTTTGAGTACCTATTACCCTAGATTCATGATAATCCAAGCAAAACTCCTTTTATCAAGAGTATTCTTGAGTACCCCCTGACAGCGACTTTTTATATGCTTAAAATACAAGATAAATATGGACGTAATAAATATTTAATAATTGTAAAGTCACACTTATCAACGCAAGTAGATTAAATATTCAATAATTGTAAAGTCACACTTATCAACGCAAGTATATGTATCGCTCAAGTAATGGATTCGATAAAGATGGATGTATAAAATATTCAATAATTGTAAAGTTACACTTATCAACGCAAGTATACGTATCGCTCAAGTAATATAAGTTTCAATATTTGTAAAGTCACACTTATCAACGCAAGTATACATATCGCTCAAGTAATATAGGGGCTTCAATAGAGTCCTAGATATCGATCCCATAGGGAGTAACTTTAGAACTACGAACTAAGATTTTAGAAAAGCAATAAAGTCACACTTATCAATGCAAGTATACGTATCGCTCAAGTAATATAGGGCTCTAATGGAGAGTCCTAGATATTGTCAACGCAAGTATACATATCGCTCAAGTAATATAGGGCTCTAATGGAGTCCTAGATATCGAACAAGTATATGTATCGCTCAAGTAATATAGGGCTCTAATGGAGTCCTAGATATCGATCCCACAGCAAGTATATGTATCACTCAAGTAATATAGGGCTCCAATAGAGTCCTAGATATCGATCCCATAGGGAGTAACTTTAGAACTACGAACTAAGATTTTAGAAAAGCAAATCTTAGATATCGATGTCAACACAAGTATACATATTGCTCAAGTAATATAGGGCTCTAATGGAGTCCTAGATATCGATCCCACAGGAGGTAGTTTAGAACTGCGAACTAAGATTTTTAGAAAAGCAATACTTTAATCACAACAACGAAGTTCAATTTGCTTATCTGTCACTAATAGGCAATTGAAATAAATGAATAATTTTAATAACTATTAAATAACTAATGATACTAAGGAGGGTTTAATTATGATATTCAATATATAAGAAAGCATACTTCTCCTTGTCAAGAAATTATATTGAATGGATAAAGTGAGTTAGTTCAATTTATATTGTGTCAAATAAGAGCATACCTATTCTTTACCCTTTGCTCCAGGCATAAAGAACATTGACTAATCCTCTACTTGTTTACTGAATTTGCGGCTAGGTTGGGAGGATACCGGCTCTCACTTCGGAACTCCCACGTTCCCCTCACTTGAGGGCTAACATCTACACTTCAGCACCCAAATGATAGGACCAAATTGGAGATTTTAGTCTGTCTTTAAAATCTCCACTTCTACGCCCGATAATATTATTTCCCTTTTTATTTGCACCCAACTTCCAAGAGCTTTGACCTCCCTGAATCTTGGATGTAATTTTCACTNATGACTAATCCTATGCTTGGTTACTGATTCTGCGGCTAGGCTGGGAGGATACCGGCTCTCACTCGGAGCTCCCACGTTCCACTCACCTGAGGGCTAACATCTACACATCAACACCCAAATGATAGGACCGAATTGGGGATTTTAGTCTGTCACTCTAATATCTCTAATTCTTCGCCTGATAATAATGTTTCTCTATTTATTTGCACCCAACTTCCAAGAGCTTTGACCACCCTGAATCTTGGATGTAACCTTCACTTTAATTATAAAACTCAACATATTTTAACAAATCAATTGGCCAGATTGAAAGTAAATTANGACATTGACTAATCTTATGCTTGGTTACTGATTCTGCGGCTAGGCTGGGAGGATACCGACTCTCACTTCGGAGCTGCCACGTTCCCCTTACCTGAGGGCTAACATCTACACATCAGCACCCAAACGATATGACTGAATTGGGGATTTTAGTCTGTCACTCTAAAATCTCCAATTCTACGCTCGATAGTAATATTTTTTTATTTATTTGCACCAAACTTCGAAGGGCTTTGACCTCCCTGAATCTTGGATGTAATCTTCACTTTAGTTGTAAAACTCAACATACTTCCAATGGCTTTGACCTCCCTAAATCTTGGATGTAATCTTCACTTTAGTTGTAAAACTCAACATATTTTATTTTGACCTCCATAAATCTTGGATGTAATCTTCACTTTAGTTGTAAAACTCAACATATTTTAATTCAATTGACCAGATTGAAAGTAAATGAAGATCGAAGTGAAATATCATCACAATTTCTTAAACATTTTCATGGCTTCACCAATTCAAATCACCATTTCACAGTCGAGACAAGGAGAAAGACAGAGAAAACTACTCAGAACTCATGGGGAAAACACAACAAAACTTGGAATTCATATATAAAATCAAAGTCATACAAACTACAACAAGTAAATAACTTATCTCTAAGGAAAAACACAACAAAACTAGAAATTCATATATAAAATCAAAGTCATACAAACTACAACAAGTAAATAACTTATCTCTAATTCAATTTATATATAAAATCAAAGTCATACAAACTATAACAAGTAAATAACTTATCTCTAATTCCCCAAGAATACTCCTCGAAGTTCCCCTGAATCTCTTTCTTTCTTTACAGCACACAGAATTCTTTTTCGAAGTAGCAAGGAGGAAGAAATCTCTCACTTTCCCTTCACTCTTACAATCTCTCGAAGAATTCCTCACATTTATTACACTCTATTGGAAATTTTATACACTAATGGAACCTCTCTAACCTCTAGGGCCTCTAGACTCTTCTATTTTTGGCCAAAATCTTCCCTTTAAGGATGTGGATGAGTTTTCCCAAGTGTTGCTTAAGCACCCCTCCAAAATTCGGCCTTATCCAATGCACAAGTACACATAACCGTCGATCTCACCGTCNTTGATGTGGATGAGTTTTCCCAAGAGTTGCTTAAGCACCCCTCCAAAATTCGGCCTTATCCAATGCACAAGTACACATAACCGTCGATCTCGCCGTCGGCGGCTTCGATGGCGCCGTCGGCGCACTTGTGGAGAATTTTATCCTGTTGCCTCGGGAAAAACTTGCCATCGGCGTCGAGGACGTCGTCGGCGGCCTAGTTCAAATTTCCACATGTTGGTCCTTTTCGCTCTAAATTCGCTCCTTTTTGCATCTTTTTGCTCCAATGACCCTAATTCATCATTCCTGCAACAAAATATCAAAAATACTTTTCTTTAAAGTGCAATATCATTAAAAATAGTATAAAATAGATATGAAAATCTCCAACATATTTTTCTTTGGTCAAGTACCCCTATGCTAAAGAGAATAACAGATAATTCAAACAAAAGCAATGAAAGCAAAATAAACTATGAAATCAAGAACAAGTAAGCAATAAGTAATATGCATGAATTAAAAGCAAGATACAATGCAAGTACCAGATCAAACATGATGTTTTTGGATTTTTCAAGTAAAGAAAAAAAATAAAGGAACAGGAATAGTGAACACAACAATTTTTAAGTTTGAGACCTTAAAGTTCAACTAAAATTTTCCTAATTCAAATTCATCATCGTTCCCCGACAACGACGTTAAAAACTTAACATGCACAAAGTGTTGTGAAGCACGAGCGGCTCACACAAGTACATGTGGCGTATTAGTAGTATTGAGGTTTTAGTTGCTGATCGTACATAAAACGAGATGAATTCTACGAAAAAGTTCTATCCTACATTTTTTTAGCCTAAGCCTGAAGAATTTAATGTGCATGTTCAATTTTTAAACCTATTTATGAAAAATTGGTATATCCTAACAAGCAAAAAGATTCTTTTATCAAGTTAGAGGTTGAGAATTTCTCTCTTCAATTGATTAAGATATGAATATGAATAAGAATTAGATTAAAAAATTTAAAGTCAATCGGGATAATTGCTTCCTTTTCCCATTCTAGTGATCTAAGGTAAATTAGCAGCCTTAAGTTTATTTTCCTAAATCTCTTGGACTGCTCACAAGAAAATGTCTCCTAGAAGTTTACAGGAATCTAATGACAATGTCTCTATCCCAATGAATTCATGTCATTAACTCTTTTTGTTCCATAAAGAATCCTTCTGGATATCAATATTCATAAAAGATTTTGACAGTCAGCTGGCTAATAGTGAAAGTAAATTTCGTTCACAAGTTAACAAAACACTTTTAAACTTAAATTAAAGCACAAACAATCCCAAATATCATGTCATATTCAATCTCTATCTTAATTAAAGAGAGAAACAAGAATGCTACTCACTATTCATGACAAAACTCATCAAAATAAATTTAGTTTATTACATAAACATCAAAGGCAAATTCTTTACATAGAAACTCTGAATAAAGAACAAGATAAACACACTTATCTCCTCCACAAGTAAGAAGTTTGATGATTTTTCTAACAGTAAACAATCTATACTTTCAATCCTCCTAATTTCTCTTCTAATCTTTTTGTTAATGCTTTGGTCTTCTCCTCCAATTCTACTCTCAAGAATGACAAAAGAGAAATGGTGAAAAGCCCCTCCAAAATCATCTTCAAACTATTTATATTTTTTCTCAACCAACCGAAGTTTGAACTACCCCAAACCGCTAAAAGTTGCGTTCTAGCACCGGGGCACCCATAAGTGGCGTTTGGGTGCTACCATGCATCAAACTACAATGCCTAGGCAATAGTATTGTGGAGCCTAGTCACTACAATCTTATCGCTCAATATATTACTCCGCTTTTCCGCGTGCTCGGGAATTCTTCCATATATTCAGTGACTAAGTGTTGAAAGACAACACCATTGTGCTCAGACGCTCCAAAGCCAGCGCCGAATTTTTTTCTCTCTGTATTTGAACTCCATGAGGGCTGGTTCTAACACCTAGGCGTCAAGTCCTAACGCCTAAACCCAAGAACACTTTTTTCTCCAACTGTGTTTTTCAATCCATTTCGCTTCCTCTTCCTCTTCTTTCGGTATAACCTACCATGAACAACATAAAACCTGCCTAAAATTTCAGTATCATCACATAAAGTACGAAAATACAAGTAATGACAATGCAAAATTTTCAACATATCACCTACTACAACATACATAACCAATTATGAACTCCGCAACCTAGAGCTCATGTATCTCCCAATAACGACCTCTGCGAATTACAGACATTATTACAGCGCATCACTATGACAAATGTGATCAACCACAGCCTACGTGGCTCACAACTCGTGCAGATTTGTACTACACCCTCTGTGGCTGACAGACGCTCTTGAAGTAACCATCTGCAACTTACATGGCTAAGTACGATAAACTAGCACTGCAGCCACCTACAACATTTACAACAAACTGTTGTTTTCATAACAATCCATTACAACCCCTGCATCCTGCTATCGTCGAGAACTACATTCATTACAATCAGCTAATGATTATTATCGATGAACTACAATTGTACAACTTTGTAACTCTAACTTCTCAAATTTAAGAAAAAAGTCAACCCATGTAATTACAATTGCAAAGTGAATTATTTTAACTGGGCTAAGCCTCGTGATTTTTCTCTTTAGGATTTTCCACATAAAAAGTCTCTTATTGCTTACTTTTATTCTTTTATCCATGTTTATTGGATCTTTGTATAATATTAAGATACTAAATAATCATTCTATTGTCGTGAATCTTCTGACACACTACAAACATTAAAAATTTGAATACATATATAGATCAAAAAAATGATTACTAATTAAGTTTTTTTTCCTAATATTTATAGGCAATTAAATATTTAATTTTCACTAATTTTTATTTTTTATAAAAAATAATTTTTCAAATATACGAAAAAATAACTTTAAGGACAAATGACATGTTATTTTTAATTTATTCATTCCTTTCACCTCTTAAATAGTTTTTAATTACTAATTTTAAAAAATATCCGGAAATAAGTTACCAAAAATGTATCATGATGAAATATTTAGCAACTCTGAGAAGCACTTGACCACGTTCGCAAAAGTTTATTCCTTGTGCTTCGCTATTTACATTGAGAATCTAATAGAATTATTTATCGAAATAAATTAAAATAAATATTTCACAAAATAAAGCATAAAACCGAAAGATACAAATTTTATAATAAAAAAATTAAAAATTAAAGATCTGAGCGAATTTACTTTTAATAACTGTTCCGTACCCAGCTGCTTTGGCTTTTTGCTGGCGTTTGGAAACCCATTAATTATTAATACAAATTTAAAAGTCTGCCGGCGCCAGCTACTTTTGCCACGTGGCATTACTTTTTTTTTAATGAGATATTTAAATTAATTTAATCACAAATTTACACATATTTATAGAAATACAGAGTCAAATGAATTCATGTTCAAAAAATTTCACATCAACTAGGTATAGGGTCGAAAAACAGTATTTAAGTCATGAGCTGTCCATCATTCCAAAGAGTTCTTTTAGGAGGTGACGAGTGATATCAGAGCCGATTACTGACAGTCAGGTGTGTGGATTCTCTATGCTCCAGTGGAACCCTCGGTGGAGCCGATCCGTGACGAGGGCGTCACGTGATTAGGTCGATGAGAATGTCACGGACAAAAAAGCCTCACATCGGCTAGGTGATGAGGGCGTCGCGTGATTGGATAGAAGAGAATATTAAGAATAAAAAATCTCACATAGACTAGGTGTAGACCGAAAAGCAATATTTAAGTTCTTTTACCCATTCAAAAGAGATTTCTTTTGGGATGTGACATGACTTTATTACCCTTACTCAATCTAATACAACAAGCATTATCTCAAGGGTAAAATAGTCATTAAAAGTAGGTCCAGTCAACTACGTGCTCGCTACAAACTCGGATAAGTCTAAAATACCCCTAACTGCCTCTCTCGCCCGTTAATCTCCTCGTTGTATTTTCAATGACGAGATTGCCCTTTTATAGAAGGAAACACATCAGTAAAAGAGCTCAAAGACTATAAAGGGCATATAGTAATTTCACGGGATCCACTTCTTCTCGCATGTGAAGGGTTCGTTTCACTCTCTGTCAGTCGTCGCTGTCGAAAAGATCTCGGGGAGCGATTTCTTTTGGGCTCTTCTGCCGCGTCTCGTACCTGAGACGAAACCCTAACTCTAAATTCTGGGTGACTGATTTAACCGGCCAATCATCAAGTTCTCCGGTGAGGTCGACGGTCTTATAGACTGCAGTTGGATACTTAGCATTTAGGTTTGGTTTGAAGAGCTGATCAAACCAGAAAGATATCAGCGGAGCTGGCTGATATATCTTATATCTTCTTCTTGCTTTGCTGGCTTTTTCTTGCTGGTGCGAGGAGAGGGAGATCAGGAAGTAGTTGATGTAATAAGAGGTGGAAGAAGGGGGACAAGTGGGGTTAGGGGAAGGGGAATGACAGGATGCTGTAAGTGATGATTGTTTAATAACTGCGTATTTAAAATATCAAGGATTATTATTCAGTTGCTCCGGAGAAAGTAGGATTTCAGAATATTTCCTTAACTAGATACACTGCACGAGAGGTGTTGCAGATATCATCACTTGACGAGCACTTACTCTGTTACTGTATCTCTCTTTTTCTCGTCCGTCATCTGTTACTGGATTCCTCTGTTTTGCTCCGTCGGGTTTCTCGGCCCTGTCTCGAGTTGTCTTTTTGGGAGAAAACAAAAATATTCCAACTTGTGAGAGGAGGAAAAGCGTGTTGCTTGTTTCATTGCATTGATTTTTTTGCTATTGGAGTTTGTGAGACTTTCCTTCTTTTGAGAAGCCCTTCGCTCACGCTGTGTTGCCTCGCTTTCCTATTTTATACTTTCTTTTTTCTCATCTCGCACACGGGCCAATGCGGCGGGGACAACAGGATTAAGGAAGAGTGGAAGGTGAAAACATAAATATTAATAGATTACCGAAAGGATTTGGGGAGTTGTGGTTGGTTGAGAGTTCTTCCGGCCATGGGAACGGAGATTCCTGTGGCGAGGCAGCGATGGTGGCAGACATGGACGGCATGGATTTTGTGGATGATGTTGATGGTGTCTGTCTGGGTGGCAATTCATTGGTACAATCGGGAATCAATCATGACGACGGCACAGGAGGCCTTGGTTAGTATGTGCGATGAGAGGGCGAGAATGCTTCAGGACCAGTTCGCCGTCAGTGTTAACCATGTCCACGCACTTGCTGTTCTCATCTCCACCTTCCATTACCAGAAGATTCCGAGCGCCATGGATCAGGTTAGTTTCTTTCCCTTTCATCTCATGTTTACTTGTCACTAAATTCAACTTTAGTTTTTCAGTTATTTCATATCTTTTTTGGGGGTTATTTAGGGTTTTCTTTGCAATTTATTTCGAGCATTTCAGATTTTGGTCTTACAGTTCTCTGCATAGTCATGGTAATTGGGAAGAAGACTCCTAAATTAAAGCTTTAATTTCAATCTGATGTTAATTTCTTCGTATTGTCAGTTTTAATACGCTTAAAACAAATCTTTGCAATAATTAAGGCTTATGTGGAATCGTCATGTTTGTAGGTCCTTCCCCTTCTGTGTACGTCCAATATTCCTCTTTGTATTTCCTTGGAGATGGTTGAATCCTTTCGTAGGCTTTTTTTCTCATTGTTTTACTGCTCAGTTGGATTGGGGCCTTACTCTCGATTTTTTTTTTCAAAATAAAACTTATTAATTTTTCTTTTTTAATCTACTCACTGTGCTAGATGATGTTTTAATGGCGGTTTTCTTATTTCTAGGAATTTATATTGAATGCTGTTTGGTAACAGGTTTTCAGCAAGGATTTCATTGCCAAACAGAAAAAAAAAATTGGAGAAATTAAATCCAACAAAATGTTAAATCATGTTTATTCCCCATTTTTATCTTAAAAACTCGATTAACCAAGTTCGTCTTTTGGTGGATTTAATTAATTGCAGAGATGCACCGGTTCATTCAATGAGCTGCTGCAATGAACTCTTCCTTTCTATGCAGTGGGTCAGGTCCATCGCAACTTCCTCACTATTCTTTGTCAAATAGGGCTTAGAGGGGTAGGAGCAGCAAAGGAGATGCGATTAAATAAATATTAATTAATAAAATATATTAATTTTAATTTGTGATTTAAAAATGTCAGCCTTAATATTTAATATTAATTAAGTCAATGTATATTAATTTGAGTAAATTGATATTATTTTATATTTAATTTGATTAATAAAAGTTATTATATNGTTTAGTGGATTTAATTAATTGTAGAGATGCACCAGTTCATTCAATGAGCTGCTGCAATGAACTCTTCCTTTATATGCAGTGGGTCAGTTCCATGCAACTTCCTCACTATTCTTTGTCAACTAGGGTTTAGAGGGGTAGGAGCAGCAAAGGAGATGCGATTAAATACATATTAATTAATAAAAATATATTAATTTTAATTTGTGATTTAAAAATGTCAGCCTTAATATTTAATATTAATCAAGTCAATGTATATTAATTTGAGTAAATTGATATTATTTTATATTTAATTTGATTAATAAAAGTTATTATATTTAATTAAATTAATAAATTACTAAATAATGATTTATTAGAATGTTTTCTTACACTAATTATGATGTTATTGGTTTGATTATGATTGAAAAAAATTTGGTTAAACTTATTGATATTCAATCAAACTAAGTAGATTTAGATGCATTAATTAAAAAACTTAATTCTGCCTTANCTTTACCCATGCACTATTTGAAGTAGGATATATAATTCCAATGTCTAACCATTTCAAAATTTCCTTTTTTACTACTTTCATTATAGGGTTTAATCTCCTTTGTGGATCAACTCTTGGTTTATAGTGTTCATCTAATATAATTCTGTACATATTAATCGAAGGACTGATTCCTTTAATATCTGTTAAGGTCCAACCAAAAGCTCTCTTATATCTTTTCAAGGTATCTATCAGTCTTTGTTCTTGTAAATCATTTAATTCTGAAGATATAATAACACGTAATGTAGATGAGTCTCCCAAAAATACATACTTTAAGTAGTTAGGTAATGTTTTCAACTCAAGTTTATGTGGTTTAATAATTGTTGAAAATAGATTTTTATCAGCATTCTCTGTAATATCCAAAATTTCAAATCTTTCCTAAACATAATCTAATTCTTCATTCTCTAATTTGTCCAGAATAATTTCATCATTTTCTTCAAATTGTTCTTCAAAATACTTTTATCTTTGAAATGTTCTTTAAAATGTTCATTCAGTAGATGTTCAACAATTTTCATGCGATAACATTCATTATCTCTTTCAACAGCAGGGTATTTTATAGATTTCGCAATGTTAAAAGTCACTTCTTGATCATTTACTCTCATAGTTAATTCTCCTTTTTGAACATCTATCATAGCTTTTCCAGTAGCTAAAAATGATCTTCCTAAAATAATAGGTATTTTTTTATCTTCCTCCATATCTAAGACAATAAAATCCACCGGAAAGATAAATTTGTCAACTTTTACTAACGCATCTCTTATAACTCCTTTAGGATATGTAACTGATCGGTCCACTAATTGATTACAGAAGTAGGTGAGACTTCTCCTAATCCTAGTCTTTTGAAAATTGATAGAGGCATAAGGTAGTGAGACTTCTCCTAATCCTAGTCTTTTGAAAATTGATAGAGACATAAGGTTAATGCTGACTCCCAAATCACATAAAGCTGTTCCATAGAATTTTTCACCGATAGCACACGGTATAGTGAAACTACCAGGATCTTTTAATTTTTNTATTGCAGCAATCTGGGAAGCTAATATAGATATTGCATCAGAATCATGGATGCCAGCTATTCTTTTAGAATTTACCCACTCAGAGGGCCATTGAAAATTGTTGGTAGTCATTTCTTCTATTAATGAATAAGCCTCATCAAAAGGTTTTGATATTAAAGAACCATCAACCGCAACATTTATAATCGATCTAAGAGAGCCCACTAATCCATTATAAAATGTTTGAATTATTAACCAGTCTGGTAACGAATGATGAGGGCATTTCCTAAGAAGATCTTTAAACTCTCACAAGCTTCATATGTTGACTTTCCATCAATCTGACAGAATGATGTTATGTCATTTCTAAGTTTAGCAGTTTTGGATGGAGGGAAATATTTGGACTGACAGAACGATGTTATGTCATTTATAAGTTTAGCAGTTTTGGATGGAGGGAAATATTTGGATAGAACTTTCTGTGAAAGTTCTCCCAGTTTAGCAGTTTTGGGTGGAGGGAAATATTTGGATATAAATTTCTGTGAAAGTGATGTTATGTCATTTCTAAGTTTAGCAGTTTTTTATGGAGAGAAATATTTGGATAGAAATTTCTGTGAAAGTTCTCCCCAAGTTCTAATAGATCCAAGGAAATATTTGGATAGAAATTTTTGTGAAAGTTCTCCCCAAGTTCTAATAGATCCTGGTGCTAACGAGTTTAACCACATCTTAGACTTATCCCTCAGTGAAAAAGGAAAAAGTCTAACATGTGCTAACGAGTTTAACCACATCTTGGCCTTATCCCTCAGTGAAAAAAGAAAAAATCTAAGTCTAATAGCATCGTTTGAGACTATCATATTTAAAATTAGCACATGGTTCTAAAATACTAGCGAGGTGTAAGTTAGGATCTTCATTTGGTGTACCTCCAAATTGATTGTTTTGTACAAGCAGGTTTAAGCTCAAATGAATTAGCAGCTACATCAGAATTTTGGATAGATTGATAATAGCAAGTTTAAGCTCAAATGAATTAGCAGCTACATCAGGATTTTGGATAGATAAGTGAATTTCATCTGCTGTAGGATTTGCGTAATCTCTTAAGGGTCTAGGTTGATGTTCATTCATAATGTTTTTCATTGTATCACAATTTTTAGGTTTTCTTTTTAATTTTCTAATTTTTCTAACAGTTCGTTCTAATTNCTACTCAAAACTTATGGGGAAAGCACAACACAACTTGGAATTCATAAATGAAATCAAAGCCATACAAACTATAAAAAGTAAATAACTTATCTCTAAATTTCTCCCCAAGAACACTCCTCGAAGTTCCTCTGAATCTCTTTCTTTCTTTACAACACAGAATTCCTCTTCGAAGTAGCAAGGAGGAAGAAATCTCTCACTTTCCCTCCACTCTTACAATTTCTCGAAGAATTCCTCACAATTACACACTCTAGCAAGCTCAAATGGAACCTATCTAACCTCCAGGTCTCCAAAAGTCTGCTCCTCCTCTCTTCTTCTCCCTCCTTTTCTCTCTATCTTCTCTCTATCCTCGCTATCTCTTCCCTATTTTCGGCCAAAAATGTTCTCTTTAAAGATATGGATGAGTTTTCCCAAGAGTTGCTTACACACCCCTCCAAAATTCGGCCTTATCCATTGTACATGTCACCTAGTCGTCGATCCCGCCGTCGGCGGCCTTCTAGAGAATTTGTCCTGTAGTCTCGGGAAATTCTCGCCGTCGGCGGCCTCGAGGGCGCCGTCGGCGCCCTAGTGCAGTTTTTCCACATTTTGGTCCATTTTGTTCCAAATTCGCTCCTTTTTGCATCTTTTTGCTCAATTGACTCTAATTCATCATTCCTGCAATAAAACATCGAAAATACCTTTCTTTAAAGTACAATATCATTAAAAACAGTATAAAAGAAGTATGAAAATCTCAACATATTTTCCTTTGGTCAGTTATCAATGGTTAAGCATGTGAGGAAGTCCTACCAACTAGTTTGTGAATAGGGGCAATAAAAAAATAGATAGGCAGAAGACTCTTCATTCTGCAGACATAAAGAGCACCTAGAGGAGCCTCAGCCCTTTTAGTTTAAGAATGTCATCAACTGGTAAGAAATGATGGAACAGTCTCCACCCCAGGAAAGACATAGAAGGTGTAAGAAATTTATTCCAAAGGCAGTCAGCCAAGGGAACACACCCCCACTGATACAATTTAGCATAGATAACTTGAGTTAGGCTTAGAGATTTGCTATGAGAGGTAGATAAGGAATCTTTTCTTGTGGTGTCAAAAGGTAACTTCGATATAGCTTCAGCAGAAGAGGAGGTAACCACAGTGTGCAACATAGCAAATGACCAATTATTTCCCTCCCAGGATTTGATGGAGAGGATGTAGCATTTCTTCAGGACAACATTTATCCAGCCAAAAATTGATGTTGCCTTGCCCCAAATTCCATAAGAAAAGATTTTCAGCTTGCTGTCTAACCTCAAGGAAGCTGGCCCATAGTTTTGGGTCCCCAATTTTCCTCTCCACCTGATTTGGATTAAGTCCCTTACAATATTTGCCCATCAGAAATTTGGCCCAAAGTGAATCCTGCTGCCTAAACTTTATCCACAACTTACAAAGATTAACTTGTTGGAGCTGAGGGAGCCCTTTGAATCCCAATCCTCCTGCAGTTATTGGCCTTGCAACTTTCTGCCAACTAGCCCAGTGGAGTTGCTTTTTCTGCCCTGATCATAAGAATCTGTTGAAGCATCTCCAGGTGTAGCTGAGTACTTTTCTTCATCCCAGACATTTGCAGAATATACTGGGGAAGGTAGTTAAGATACTCTTCAGCAATGTGATTCTGCCTCATTGGAAAGAAAGGAATTAGTCCAACAATTCAGCTGGGCATCTATCTTGGCAATGACCTGATCAAACTGCAAATGTTTTACTCTTCCTTTAATGAGGGGGAATCCAAGGTAATAGAAGGGAATGGAAGCGGTGGAAAACCCAGTAACATGCTGTATCCATCTTTTGAGATGCTCCTTAATTCTGTAGTGAAACAATAAGGTGCATTTAGTGGTATTGAATTCCAAGCCCGAGCACTGATGGAAAGCCCCAGGATAGTGCATAACTTGTTTGACAGCTGATTTAGTGGCCCTGTAAAACAATATGATGTCATCTGCATAAAGGAGGTGGCTTATGGCATATTAAACTTGTGATGAAGCAAATTAGAGGAAGTAGAAGGAATTTTGCTGTCAAAGTGCCTAGAGAAGTAATCCATTGCCAAGATAAAGACAGTGGGTGATAGTGGATCACCTTGCTTGAGGCCCCTATTAGCAGTGAATAAGTCATGGGCCTTGTCATTGATAAGAATGAAATTAACATTACCTTGCAGCCTCCTAGAAATGAGCTCACAAAAATTGGTAGGGAACCCCCTAGCCTTTAGACTATCCAGAATGAATTCCCAATTGATGGTGTCATAGACTTTCCTAACGTTCAGCTTGTAGATTAAATTACCCCATCTGCATGGTCTATCGATTTCAGTCTCAAGCTCTTGAGCTAATAAAATACTATCAATAATGCTTCTTCCAGTAATAAATGCAGCTTTATTGGGCTTGATTAGTTTGGAAAGGTGAGGCTTTAATCTATTCACCAAGATTTTGTTAATGATCTTGTTGAAGATCGTGGTAAGTGAAATGGGTCTGAAATGTTGCCAGTGAGATCTTACAGTAGATTTGGGAAATAAAACAATATTGGAGGCACTGAAGTAATTGGGGAGTGTGTGTCCACCAAAGAAAGCCTGAATTGCATTAATCACATCAAGCTTAACTATATTCCAACACTTCTTATAAAAGTCTGAAGAAAAACCATTAGACCCAATAGTTTTACTAGAGTCAATGGTATTAAGGGCTCCCCCGATTTCCTCTTTAGTGGGAATATCAGTCAGATTAAGTGTATGGACATAATCAAGCTCCTCCTGGAACAAAGATGCATCCAGCTGTGGTCTCTGAGAAGAGGATGAATTTAGGATGTCCTGGAAATACTCCACAGTATCCTTGGAAATGACAGAATCTTCATGAAGTTTGATACCTTGAGAGTTTACAACGCTGTGAATAACATTGCATTTCCTCCTATATTTGGTAAAAGCATGGTAATAACTGGTATTTTTGTCCCCATCAATGAATTTACTGATGGAAGCTTTCTGTTTTAGGAAATTTTCAAGCGAAGCTGTGGTGGTGAGAACCCTCTGATTAGCTGCAAAGATAGAAGCTTCATCTATATTGCTAGCATTCTCTAATTGAATCAGATTCAACTCAGCCTGCTCCACCAATTTGTAGGCATCCCCAAAAGTGTCCCAATTCCACTGCCTTAGCACTTTACTGATCTTCTTCTGCAGGAACCACAGCTTGATAAGAGGATTGGAATGAGAGATATCCTTCCAATTTGCTGATATGGTGTGGAGAAAATCTTGATGAGTAGACCACATATTAAGATATCTGAAGGACTTGGTCCATTAACAGAATAAGCATTAATAGAGATTAACAAGGGTCTATGGTCAAAATCAGCAAAATTTAGATGGGTAACAAAAGTGTGCAAATAAGACTGAAACCAATTGTCATTGGTAAGAAACCTGTCCAGCCTTTCCCAAGTATGTCCCCTTCTCCATGTGAACTGAGACCCAATAAATCCTAGATTAAATAGTCATGCAGCTTGAATATTGTCATTAAACTTTGTCATAAGCACTAGATTTGGAGCTTTGCCCCCTTTTTTCTCAGTGGGGGAGGCAATACTATTAAAGTCCCCCCAATCAACCGACTGGAAGAAATGGATGAACTTATAGAGTGCAGATTGAACCAAAGCTCTTCCCTGTCATGTTTAGTGCAGCCTGCATAGATGATTGTGAAAAAACTAGTATTTTCTGACATATCAAAGGAGAGATGGAGTAATTGGGGGTGATTGATCAAAATCGTACATTGGATTTATTTTCTAAAGAAGAACCAAATTTTGTTATTTCAGTTGACCTAGTGATCAAAGCCAGGGAAGGACTCTATAATTTTATTTGAGTGTTTATGAACCAAAGGTTCTAAGATAGCCATACACCAGAATTTATGCTTTCTATTGAGAAATTGGAGCCTTTTTAGAGATTGGGGGTGGGCAATCCCCCTTATATTCTTGCATAAGAGGTTAATCATGATGGGAGGGCTTGGACTTACCCCTAGTGAGCCTGGTTAGTGACTCCCTCCTAGTGGAATAAGAGTTTCTAGCTTCAATGATCAAAGCATCATCCAAGTTAGTTTTCCCCTCAATCCAATCCTTCTTTTTCCTCTTCAAACAAGGGTCTATGGTCAAAACCAACAAAATTTAGATGGGTAACAGAAGTGTGCAAATAAGACTGAAACCAATTGTCATTGGCATGAAACCTGTCCAGCCTTTCCCAAGTATTCCCCTTCTCCTTGTGAACTGAGACCCAGTAAATCCTAGATCAAATAGTCCTGCAGCCTGAATATTTTCATTAAACTTTGTCATAAGGGCTAGATTTGGAGCTTTGCCGCCCTTTTTCTCAGCCGGGGAGGCAATACTATTAAAGTCCCCCCAATCAACCAATTGGAAGTAATGGATGAACTTATAGAGTGTAGATTGAACGAAAGCTCTTCCCTGTCATGTTTAGTGCAGCCTGCATGGATGATTGTAGTCTTTTCTGACATATCAAAGGGAAGATGGAGGAATTGGCGGTGATTGATCAAATTCGTACATTGAATTTCTTTTCTAAAGAAGAACCAAATTTTGTTATTTCAGTTGACCTAGTGATCAAAGCCAGGGAAGGACTTTGTAATTTTATTAGAGTGTTTATGAACCAAAGGTTCTAAGATAGCCATACACCAGAATTTATGCTTTCTATTGATAAATTGAAGCCTTTTTAGAGATAGGGGTGGGCAATCCCCCTTATATTCCTGCATAAGAGGTTAATCATGATGGGAGGGCTTGGACTTACCCCTAGTGAGCTTGGTTAGTGACTCCCTTCTAGTGGAATAAGAGTTTCTAGCTTCAATGATCAAAGTATCATCCAAGGTAGTCCTCCCCTCAATCTGACCCTTCTTTTTCCTCTTTGCTTTCTGAATCTGCCAATCAACCTCCATTTTCTGCTGCATCTCCACAACTGGAATGGTGGAGTCAATTTGGACATCTGTCTGAAGTTCCAAGGGCTAATTAGTGTGTAGAGAAAATTCTTGTAAATCGGCCACAGCTATCTCAACAAGGGAAATGGTTTGTGGCTCTGAAATATCTTGGTTTATATCTGTTTGGTCCAACAGAGGTGTCTCACCATGATCTGTGGGTTCAAAACCAACCTTACTATCCAACACTGGTGTAGGTTCAACAACTTGCAATGGAGCAGAAGGATTAAGGTTTGCTTCAGTTGGCAAATGAGTGTGTTTTGTAGACTTGAGGGAGGGATGGAGCCTAAAGCATTTTTGATCAGATGGGAGTAGTAATAAGACTTTTGTTCCATGATTATAGGTTGCCAATACCCATTATGGTGAGTGCCCAACCAAACTTCATCAATGGGAGGATTTGTAATATCCCTTTTCTCTAGAATCCGAGCAACATAGGGCCTAGTTAAATTAAAAGTGGAGATATCAAGTTTCATAGGCCTTCCCAGAAGTACAACAATTGAGAAGAGGACTTTATGGTGAAAGAAATGTGGTTTGAAGCCGGGAAGCTTAAACCAAATGGGGATACTAGGGAGCTCTTTACCAGAATCAAATTCAGGGGTCCATTTCAGCAATTTCATTTGATTACCCTCAATGTTAATCAGCTTCTTCGAGAAAATGCATGCATAATCTTCTTCATTAGCCAAATGAATCATGACATGCCGACCATCAAACAATCTCACCTTCCAATGACTTCTTAACTTGAATTCATCAAAAGCTTTCCTTATTATGTCTATTTTAGGATGACCCAATTGAAATTTACAATTGAGGGTAACTTTACACCTCATGGACAGATCAACCACTTCATTTTCAGAAAATATAAGGGTGTGCTTACCACCTTTCTTGGAACCTCACTTAAACAAATAGCTTTCCTCATCCCCTACCATAGCATCATGGTAAGTTTGAGGGAACACCAATTTGTCACCCAACTGACCCGTGGGGGGGACAACAGTTGCATAAGATTTCCCCACATAGTTGGGACCTGTTTGCTGCAAAGTAGCATCCATTGGTAACCTAGAAGAGTCAGGAACATAACACAACAGTAGGAAGAAGCAAAAAGCCAACCTGGGGGTGTGAATCCAATGGAGCAGTAATTAGCCAAATTAAAAAAGTGAAATCTCAGGAAACAAAAATACCAAAAAGAGTCCCTCCACCAAGAAAGAAGTTACCAAGTTTACATTTTAAGATCCCAACAAACCAAAGAAAGGCATTACATAAGAGAGGAACCGAGAGGAGTAGAAGGTGTGCAACCATGGATCCTAAACCCTAGCAGAGCAAAAACAGGCTCCATTATATATATATATATATATATATATACACACACACATGTATATACATGTGCGAATGACTTGGCTCATTGGTGCGGCCTCTGGGGTAAGTCCCTCGGGTCGGGAGTTCAAATCTCATGGTGAAGGCTTTTCGAATCTAGAGCAAGCACACCATGGGTTTTCAACCTTTGGGGGAATCAATATTTGCTTCAAATCAGAAGCAAATATCGATATTTGCGCAACCATGGATCCCAAACCCTAGCAGAGCAAAAACAGGCGCCATTATATATATATATATATATATATANCCCACATAGTTGGGATCTGTTTGCTGCAAAGTAGCATCCATTGGTAACCTAGAAGAGTCAGGAACAAAACACAAGAGTAGGAAGAAGCAAAAAGCCAACCAGGGGGTGTGAATCCAATGGAACAGTAATTAGCCAAATTAAAAAGTTAAAACTCGGGAAACACCAAAAACAGTCNTACATAGTTGGGATTTGTTTGCTGCAAAGTAGCATCCATTGGTAACCTAGAAGAGTTAGGAACAAAACACAAGAGTAGGAAGAAGCAAAAAGCCAACCACGGGGTGTGAATCCAATGGAACAGTAATTAGCCAAATTAAAAAGTTAAAACTCGGGAAACACCAAAAACAGTCCCTCCACCAAGAAAGAAGTTACCAAGTTCACTTTTTAAGTTCCCAAGAAACCAAAGAAAGGCATTACAGAAGAGAGGAACTGAGAGGAGTAGAAGCTGTGCAGCCATGGATCCCAAACCCTTGTAGAGCAAAAACACGGGCCATTTTATATATATATATATATATATATATATATATATATATATATATATATATATATATATATATATATANAATGTAATGTATATTTTTTGCTCATCATATGTCATGGTAAACAATTAATATTTATTTGCGAGTAAAAATACAATTATTAGAAACAATAATGCATATAGTTAAAGGTTAAGAATAAGGGTTGTCTTTAGTTCAATCCATAAAGCCTGGTGTAGTAGTAAGGAGTACTATTAGTGGTTGGTTATTAAGTAGGGATAATTACATACATGACACCAGAAACATTGATACTTACAAATTAACCACCCAGATGATTTTTTTGAACTAACGAACTGGTGTATTTATGTGTGCCACAATCTACCTTTGAGAATTTGATAAAAATGAAACATATGGGTTGGGGTTTTACCATGAATTTTTATATTTGAGTGAGAATTTGAAAAATGGATGAATAAGGGTGGTTGATTTGTAAATAACAAGTTCTGGGTGTTATGTATGTGATTGTCCTTTTTATTAAGTAATACAAATAATGAGATTTCAAGTTATATTAAAATGCTTAAGGTATTATTTTATTAATTTAATAGACGAATGCAGTCAAGTTCCAATATAAAATAGTTTGCTAGTTTGGAATCCAATGTTTTTTTTAATCTTTATTTTCAATAACTTCTATCAAGGTAACCTGAAGAGATATTTTTTCTTTTACTATTCGTATTTGATACACCATCAAAAATTTTTTATCTTGCACGAATCTCAAGGTATTTTTTATCAAAAAAACATTCCAGATTCATATTCAAGATCGTCCAAGGCCCCAATTTCAGGAAGTTTATAATCAAACCGACCTTCTCGACAAGACGAACTCAATGATACCATAATTGGTTTAATCTAAGTCAAACCAAGCATATATCAAGCTAAGACCATTAAAGCACATTTGGAGGTTTTTTATTATCAATTGAAATGGTCAAATGAACTTTAAATTTGACATATTTATATTCAAATCTAGCATCTCAATAAGAGGAATCTGATTAGCCTAAATTTGCTTAAGTTTGACGTCACTAGGACCCTCAAACCATTAAAATAGACTTATAATCGAAAAGTTCAATATGAGTCGTCCGATTAGGTAGTTTAGGAAGTTATTTGCCAAAGGAATAAAATGTTATTCTTCAATAGCCTATAAATAGACCACCACTTTTTACTTAGATTGATGAATCAAAAGAATTCTAGAGCCTATTCTGAAGAGAAGACTCGGCGATAACCACTGTTGTCGGCTACCTTAGACCACTGCTAGCAGTCACTACCCGTCACCAACTACTAGCAGTCACCAACTGGTCGTCACCTTTCCTTATTTGCAAACATCATATTTTGAATACAACTGTTGTGCCTAAAACCTATATTGAAGAACCAACAATAACCACAAGCCTCTGTAGTCGTTGATCACCGTCGATTATAGCCTTTCAGCCTTTGTGAACCATCGTTACCCATCACTGCCCACCAGCTCAACCACCGACCGCCGAAAATAACTGTTTGCAAATGCCATAGTTTGAAGACGACCATTGTGCCTAACACTTGTATTGAAGGTCTGATGATAACCATCAGACTTTGCAATCATCAACCACCGTCGACTACCGCTCATCGATCACTTTCGAACACCGTCGGCCATCACTGACCACGGTTGCCGACCGTAGGCCACTAGCAAACCCTATTTGCAAACTTCATAGTTCAAATACAGTCATTGTGCTTAACACCTATATTGAAGACCCGATGATTAACCATCGGCCTCCGTAACTGTCAACAACCATTGACCACTGACGACTGTCACTACTGACTGTCATTGCTTGTCGCCGCTTACCTTTGGCCGCCGCCAACCATTGCTTGCAATGTCATTATCAAAATACGACCTCTGTAACTAAGTAATGCTATTTCGACCAACTTTTGTTGTTACAATTTTCAAATATGGTATATTTGGCCAACTACCAATATTATAGTCACTGAATACAATCTTTATGACCAACTACTTTATTTGTAGCCACTAACCACAAATTTTGTGGTTGATTACCACTATTATAGTTTTCAATTACAACTTTTGTGGTTAACTGTTGCTATTGCAACCAATGACTACAACCTTCATGGCCAATTATTGCCTTTGTAGTAATCAACTAGAAGTTTTGTGACTTACTATTATTGTTACAACTTCCAATTATGGCCTTTGTGGTTAACTAACACAATTGTAGTCATTAACTACAACTTTTGTGGACAACTGACGCTATTGCAATCACTACTACAGCATCTGTTGTCAACTCTCACTATTGCAACTATCAACTATGTCCTATGTGGCTAACTACTACTATGAATGTCAACTACATCCTCTGTAGTCAACTGACGTTATTGTAGTCACCAACTATAGTCTATGTAGTTAACTGGCAATATTGCAGTCATCAACTACGGCCTATGTGGCCAACTATTATTGTTATAACTTCCAACTACGACCTTGTGGCAAACTGATGATATTCTTGTCACCAACTGCGACCTATGTGGCCAACTGCCGATATTGTTGTCACCATATATGACCTATTTAGCCAACTACTATTATTATAGTTTCCAACTATGGCTTCTATAACCAACTTATGATATTGTTGTGTCACCAACTATGGCGTATGTGGCCAACTGATGATATTGCAATCACAAATTACGATCTATGTGGCCAACTACTACTATTACAACTTCAACTACGACCTCTATGACCAACTGATACTATTGCATTCACGAAGTATGATCTCTGTGACCAACTAATGATATTGTAGCTTTCAACCACGGCTTTCGTGGCCAATTACTACCTATGCAACAACCAATTATTGTCTTTGGGTCGACTGCTACTGTTACAACTTCCAACTGAAGTCTGGCCAACTGTTGCTATTGTAGCCACTGATTGCAGTCTTCGTGATCAACTATATTTGTTGTAGCTCTATTGCGGCTATTATAGCTAAATTACTATTGTACATATGTGATTTTCAGTTTTATAGTTTCATCTTTAATTCAAGAGAAGAGTGAACATATGTACTTACAATCACGTAATAGATTTTTCTTTGACTAGATCAAGTTTTTTACCTTTCCGAGGGTTTTTCCACTTAAAAAATCTTGGATGTCCTCTCTTACTGTTTTGTTATTATCTATGCGTGTTGTATCTTCGTGCAACGCTAAGATGTTAAATTATCACTCTCCATTGTGAATATTCCGACACGCAACAATATTTGTATTATTGTTCTCTGATTGTGATTCTCGGAAAGGAGTCATAATTAATACCATTAAACCATAACCTGAGGATGCAGATCATCCATATGTTGCTGCGTGGCTAGTTGCTTATGCATGTGAAAAGGTTATCAATCTCTAAGGTAGTATACATGTGAAATACTACTATGATGATGAATGATTAGTAGTCAAATCATAATCAAATTTCAAAGTCTTAGTTGAGCACTAATTGAGTACTTAATACAAAAATAGACAACAGTAAGATAAAATATGAGCATGGAAGTTTTGATAGATACAGTGCGTTAATATTTTTAACTTCTTTAATTCTAAAAGGTATTATTGACGTAGCATGCAAAATAAAGCACATTAAATGGTTCTTACAACTTGAAAAAATTTTCAAATAAAGCATGCCGGTATAACTTGAATTACTTTGCACGGTAGGATTTCTCATTGAACTGACTCAAGTTAATATGCTATCACTTATCATGAAAATCAGGGTATATCAATTGATGCTTTCATAGTAAGCAAGAAAGCATGTTCAATTGATATAAATTACCCGCATATCATGATTATCATTAATTAGGCTTAAGTTAATGTATGGTCAAGCTTAAATATCACAGATCCCTCATGTTTTTGCTCTGCTCTACGTAGGTCATATTTTAAAAAACCTTCCACTTTGGTCTTGGTGTTTGGTTCTGCATCAAACTAGTCCTTCCATTAATGAAATCTGCATTTAAGTGAAAAAAGATTTTAATGCCCCGCATTTTACCCATGGAGCACCTTTTTTTCCTTCAATTGCAAAACTTGCATCTTCTAGCACTCTTTTCCTAATTTTGGCTATCTTTAATGATCACTGTAAATTGTCTCCAACTATCCCACTCACCTCACCTCCAAAATGGCATTGCCCTCCTTTCCCATTGCCTCCAGCCGTCTATTTCTTCTTTTGTTTCTCTCTCTCTCTCTCTCTCTCTCTCTCTCTCTCTCTCTCTCTCACACACACACACACACACACATAAATTTTGATAGACTAAGTAGAATCTTCTCCAAACATTTTGAATTTTAGGGAGCTCTTCAAACTGTCATTGAGATAGAATGATCTAACCCTAAAATAAGAAAAAAAATAATTGAGGGTGAGTATTTTTGGTCAAAAGTAGTTAATTTTATTCAAAATTTTAGTAACAATGTTATTTCTTAATGGAGTATTTGATTTTTTTAGGAATGATGGTAATTTCTGAAGATTGAAAATTAGGTTAGAGGATCATAGTGATCTCATTATGAACTAGAGACCAGAATGGTTAACTTTTGAAGACATGAAAATATGTATGTTGCCTAAACTTAAGGAATGTGCTTAATATTTACTAGGGTGTAAACTTGTTGAGTCAAGCTTGAGTTAGGATTAATCGAGCTAAGCTTGATTAACATGTACTTGGCTCGAAGTAATGCTCGATCTCAACTCGATCTCAGATTATGAGCTTTAGCTCGACTTGAGAGACAAAAGTTAGGCTCGAGCTCCGCTCCTTTACTCGTTTGGAATCGAAAAAAAGCATTTAGCAATTTACCTTCACATTGGCGTCTCCAAGGGGAAAGAACGTAGGTTGAATCGCTACGATTTGTTCCTGCCATTTTTCAATGGAGTGCTTCGATGCTTTTCTTTGGAAATTCGTCTCGGGAAATTCATTTTGGAGTCTCTCTAGGGGTTATTCGCGAATGAGTGCTAGTAGGGTTTTATAAATTAATCGAGCCACTCAATTAATTCTCAAGGCGAGTCAAGCTCGAACTCGGGCTTGAATAATATACGAGCTCCAAATTGAGCTCGAGCTTGATCTCAAAACTCGATAAACTTGGCTCAAGAGCTCATTAACGAACCGAGCTTGAGCAGACTGACGAGTCGACTTGGCTCATTTACACCCCTGATATTTATTTACCTTGTAAATAATTAAATACAAGATTTTTCTCAATGTCCGTTTTAATTGGATGAAGATTTTGTTTAGTTTTTCTTCAATTTGTTTATCATTATATTATTTAGTTATGAACATAATTTTTTTTCCTAATTTTATATGAATTTTTACTTATCAACCTCTGTCTAACGCATTTAAATTTATGACTTATCGTTATCTATGATCTACATTTGGTACTAATCATCATCTATCTACCCAATATATTCAAGCTTGTTATAAATCATTTCTTTGGTACTTTGTAAGGAAATTGCATTATTTTGAATCATCTAGAACCACGAGAAAATAAGAGGAGAGATTCTCTTAAGCTTTATGTCATTTTTCGGGAGAAGTTCTTGTTGTAGAAAAGAAAAAGAAGCTCTTGTAATTGAGAAAGGATGATGATAGTAGTAGTAAGAGAAACTTGCTTTCTGCAAGATAGCTTGTAGTAAATGGTTATATTGTTAAATCCAATGTTGACAACTAAAAGTGACCAAATGAGTCATGGCAATTTTTGTGGGAAATAAGACTACTACACTTTACATCACAAGTTGATTGTAGGGGCTACCATCAAGAAAATAAATGATCTAAAAAGATAGTTGTGAAGGGAATTTGACATGAAACTGGTTAAAGCCGAGAAAATTATTGAACTGAGAATTAATTGATATAAAACTATAAGTATTGTGAACTTCTCACAAGCTCTGTGCATTGAGAAGGTACTATTAGTAGGTTCAAAATGATGAAAGAAAAGTATTGAACATGCCCTTGTTAGTCCCCTTCAAACTTTCAAAAGAATAATTATCAAAGATAAAGTGAAAGATTATAGAGCCAGAATAGAGCCAGAGCCCATTTTACATCAACAATTGGCTCTTTAATGTATGCAATAGTTTGCGTAAGTCCTGGCATTGTAAATATATTCGAAGCTTGCAGTCCATATCTGTCAACTCTAAGAATGAAACATCGGGGAGTTGTTAAATTGATTCTTTGCTACCTGAAAGGTGTAGTTAAGTAGTCATTAAATTTTAGAAGTGATAATTTGAAACTGTAGGATATTTTGATGTTAATTTAGGTGGAGACTTGTATACATGGTAGAATACTACTTTGTCCATCCACTCCTTAGGTGGCACTGCAATCAGTTAATTTTCACAACCACAGAAGACAGAAGATATGTTGAGAATTGAACCTTATTTAGGGTCCTATTGGTAAAAAGTTAATATTGAAAAGGTCTAGATATTTATTTGTAAAACATTGTAATACCCTATAAGTCTATGTTATGAATGTACATATTAGGTTTGAACAATTCTTCTACATGGCATCAGAGTTTTCTAGCCGTCTCATTCTTTTCTTCCTCGCAATACAACCATGCTAACTGGGAGGCAACAATAGGATTTCAGTTTTCTGGGAAGGCAACTCCGCGATCACGACTCACTGGGAAGGCGACGACGTGATTGCAGGTCACTGGGAAAACAACGAAGGGACCGCGGCTTGTTGGGAAGGCAACTAGCGGATTGCGGCTTGCTGGGAAGGCAACAGAGGGATTGTGGCTTGTTGGGAAGGCAACCAGCGGATCGTGGCATGAACCCTCGCTATAAGGTCGCAATTGCAACGAGCTGGAAAGTCTAAAGAGTTTTCTTCCTATATACCTTTAGCAGTTCCGAAGAGCTTCCAAACTATTGATGACACATCACAACCTATAGTTGGTAAGGGTATAGTGAGAGGTACCAATTATATGACATTGTCCAATATTTTGCATGCTCGTTTTCTTGTGAATCTTTTATCTATTAGTGTCTTTATTCTCTAACTAACATGTGTTGCTTCGTTTAATATTTCTAGAGTAATCATCTAAGAGAAAGGGACTGGTCTGACACTTGGACTCTAGTACTTGGATCGGGAGAGGATGGACTCAACATTAATATCAATGGTAGAGAGTGATGTAGTAGAAGTATCTGGGAATAGTGTGGAGGATATGTTGTCGCTACATCACAGACACATGACACTCTTGTTTTAGTTTATTGAGTCGCTTGTGTCCTTTGTATAAGAAGACAAATAAATAAAAGCTTATTTGTGATGCTTGTGAGTTTGACAAGCTTAATAGGAGCCCTTATATCAATTCTGGGAATAGGAGTTTTGGTGTTTTTTACTTGATTTATTTTGATGTTTGGGGGCCTTGTTTTATAAGTTGCATGAATGGTTATCAATATTTTGTGAATTTTGTTGATTGTTTTCCTCGTGTTACTTGGTTATATTTGATGAAAAATAAGGGTAATGTGTTTGTTTGCTTTAAAAACTTTCACAAGGCAATACATACTCAATATGGTACAGTAGTGAATGTATTGAGGTCTGATAATGAGACAGTATAGTAACAAAGATGAATACTTTTCAGCTCATGGGATATAACATCAAACAATATGTACATACACACCGACAAAAAATGGAGTAGCAGAAAGGAAGAATAGGCATCTAGAGGTTGCTTAAGCATGATGATCGCAATAAATATTTCAAACCACTTATGGGGGCAAGTAGTTTTGACAGCTGCTCCATTGATCAAGAGGATGTCATCGAGGGTGTTAGATTGGATGTCTCATTGACAGATGTTGAAAAAAGATAATAGCGGGATACAATATTGACATTGGGCAAGATGCGTAGGCTCAGGAAGTTACTCAATAGCTTGAAGCAGTCTTCTCGAGTCTGGTTTGACAAGTTTAAAAAGATTGGTAGGCATGTGATATCGGCAGATCAATGCTTGTCATACATTGTTCTTTCAAAAACATGAAGGTCGCACCACAAATACTTACTGTATATGTTGATAACATCATTGTCAGCAGTAATGATGAGATGGAGATTGTCCAACTAAATCTAAGATTGAGCCATGAATTTGAGGTGAAGGATCTTTGACAACTCAGATACTTTCTTGGGATTGAATTGACTCAGACTTGAAAGGATAGTCTTGTTCCAGAGAAAGTATGTACTAGATCTCTTGACGGAAATAGACATGTTGGGGTGCAAACTTACACTTTCTTCAATTGACCAGAAGGCGAAGCTGAGTACAGAGGTAGGGGAATCGGTTGATCGTAAAAGGTACCAAAGATTGGTGGGTTGTCTGATCAATCTACATCACTCTCGACCCAACATCTCTTTTGCAGTAAGTTGCTACGTGCATGATCCAAGGAAGGGTCATATGATTGCAGTTACCTAGATTTTGAGGTACTTGAAGAGTGCATAAAGGAATGAGTTGATTTTCATGAAGAATGAGCCTGTAAACATTGAGGTTTTTCTTAGGAGGCAACTTGGTTTCTTGGAAGAATAAGAAACAATCTGTAGTAGCGAGATCAACAACAGAGACAGAGTACAGGGTCGTGGCCTTAGGAGTTGCCGAGATGATATGGTTGAGAGCCTTGTTGGTTGAGCTCAAGGTGGACCAAGGAACTCAAATGAAGTTATGGGGCGACAACAAGTCTGCGATCAACATTGCCAACAACCCAGTGCAACACAATAGAACCAAACATGTAAAGTTTGTAAATTTTTCATCAAGGAAAAGTTGACTAACGGGCTATTGGAGGCAAGTCATGTAGACACTGGAGAGCAAGCGGTTGACTGCCTCACTAAAGGACTTGGTTCATTAGAGTTTTCTAGGTTATGTGATAAGATGGGCTTAGTGTATATCTTTTACCCATTTTGAGAGGGAGCGTTGAGAATTTGACCTTATTTAGGGTCCTATTGGTAAAATCATAATATTGAAAAAGGCTAGGGGTTTATCTGTAAAATGTTGTAATACCTATTCAATTCTATGCTATGAGTGTACAAATTAGATTTTGAACAATTCTTCTACAAGATAGTTGCGCTATTAATAAAAATCGTTGAATCTGTCACCAAAATCAATATGAAGATGATATGGCCAAAAAGCTTTTTAGAAATAAACCTACAAGAAATATTTCTCTATTATGTGGGCAGGTAACTTGTATTCACTTGGCAAAGAATGCCATCTTTTCCCCTTAAATGAAGTTCATACAACTCAAGTATCACTTAATAAATAGTCTTTTCATGATCAGATGAGTTGAAAATATTGCTAGCAAACACTTTATAAAGTAGTGCCCATTGAATGTTGAGGCTTTGTAAAGATTCATTTAATCTCTTTGAACAATCATATGTTGTTGTTGCATAAAGAGACATTTATACACCAGTTACTTTTAAAGTCTATTGGAAATTTAATCTTCAAATGGGTCCTTGTTAAGATGTGAAGATAATTTTTTTTAACTTTCACAAACTTGTTACTCATCATTCTCTAGCTATATCATCTATATCATGGTGCTTACTACCATCTATCATTATGTTTAAGCTTGTTACCTCGTACCATTGAGCATTATATGAATAGATGGTTGCATTGTATTGAAGCAACTCATAACCACAAAAAATAGACTAAAGAAGATAGATGTGCGAGGATCTTAAGCTTCATTTCATGGTAGTGATAAATTTTTGCATTAGAAAGTGGAGAGGTGTAAAATCCCTTTTCCTTTAAAGGACTTTAAAGGAAAGGGGATTTTACATTTATATTGAATCTTTTACAAAGTTCCTCTCGGAAAGGAGCGAGAGAACAACTCCGATAATTTTGCATTGTTGTCTGATCATACATTGGACTGATTGATTCCTATTTACTTTAAAATGCTGTTTTCAATTCATTTACTCTACACTGTTAAAACATCATATATTGGTTCGAAAGCAGTTTATTTTTAGCTTTTTAGTCCAAACAACATCGCAATTTCTATATTCGCCTCCAATTTTTATTCGAAGAACGCAATTATAGTTTCTTATACTTCTTCTCTTTCAGATTCGAGGCAACCCGACAAATTCGGTTGATGGAAAACGAAGCCAATGAACAAGCCAGACTGAGAGGAGCTCATTTTAACAACTCCGATACCGAACTTCCTCAGTGTCACATCCCAATTCTAGCCATGACAGCTGATGTCATTCAGGCAACTTATGAGGAGTGCATGAAGTGTGGAATGGATGGTTATGTCTCCAAACCCTTCGACGAAGAGCAATTATATCAAGCCGTAGCCAAGTTTGTGGCCTCAAAACCTTTGCAGGGCTCATGATTTAACTTGGTTTATTTGAATAACGCTTCTGGCTTTAATTTGCTCTGCTGTTTTCTCCGGCAACTACTAAGAAAGAGCAGGAAGGTTGGGTGGAGCCAGTGTAAATTTAACTCTGGTTAGAGTTGGGTGGGTGTACATGTGCTAGTGAGTGTATTCTTATTCTTCCCTTCTGTTGTGTTGATCTGCTGTTTCATGTAAAATTTCTAGTTGTAGACGTTCATTCTTATTCTTGGGAAACTATGTTAGTGAAGTGTTGCAGTTTTTTGTGGAGCCGGCAAACTTGTTCTATCTTAATCTGAGTTAGTCTGAGTTGAGTTCTAGTCCTCGTAAAGTTATGAGGGCATTATGGGCATGTGGTAGGATTATTGAAGGTCATTTGTCGGTATGTATGTACAAATTAAATGCAATTATAAATAGGTAAAATTGAAACGATAAAATTATAAATAGAATTGAAGCAAACAATAAGCTAGTTTGGTTATTTAGTTTGTCTTTTATTTGAACAAATTTTGAAATAAAATAAAAGATTAATGTAAAAGCCAAAATTAAATTAAATTAAAATATTATAAAATTACGAACGAAAAATGAGTAACATATATATATATATATACACACACACACACAACACAAATGAAGCTGGGCATATCGGTTTTATTTGAATTCTTTTAAATCTATCGCAAAGTGAAATGCAAATATCCCTTAATTCAAGAATGAGATATAAAACTGCTATTAAGAAAATAAATAACGTTTGGCTTTTATTTTGTGTTGTATCCGAATTATTCAGGAGTCATACCCAAGGATTTGAGCATTTGAATTAAGAAAGAAGGAGAGGGAGAGAGAGGATGGGAGTGCAAAGTGACTTGCCCTCCTGAGGTAAAATAGGGTATTCCCAAGATTTTGTGACTCTTTTTATATAATCAAATGATCTCAGTACATGAACTTATGTGATGATACATGAGAGAAGGGAGATGCAAAAACTCTTTTTACATGAAAAGACTCCTTCATTTATAGGAGAGGGAACACAATGAAGGATAATTATATTTATAACCTTGCTTTAATTGAGATTGTACAAACTAATCTATTAATTATCCCCGTGTGGGCCCAGGGTCTTGTCGTTCTCTGGCTTGATTGGAACTGAAGAAGTGAATTGATCAATGTTATCAGTCAGTTTTTTGAATGAGGACCAACGACCGGTCGGTCCTTCAGGTCTGAGCGATCGATTGAATTTCTAAAAAAGATTGAAAGGACTGAACCGATCATTTGATATTTAGCCGACTGGATGTGTTGAACCAATTATCAAACATTAATTCCTTCTTGGGGGGATTTTTTTTTCAGCCGAGTAAAACTGGGCTATTGGGCAGAGAGTGAGTCATCGTAACCCGACAGGTAGTTTACTCTTTGGATGTGGACATCTAGCTGAAGGTAGTCAAAGCCTGTGACTTCATGGTTCCTTGAGTGGCATCGGGATGAATCATTTGGGTGTACACTATCGAATCAACTTGGGTGATCTCTGGCTAGCATAAGTCGGTCTTCTGGGGTCATTATCTGGCAGACACACCTTTGTCACATCGTTCCTTTCCTTCTTGGACTGTTGGATTGCCTTAAGATTCATGCTGACAATTTTTTGTGTACATATTTCGACCCCCGATTCTCTTATTTCTTGAAAGCAACAACTGTGATAAAAACACGAGAATTTAATGCAAAAACTTAACAATATTTATGATTACTTAATAGTGTAATCATTGGACTCTCCTTGAATTGTGTGCTTGTGATTCCTATAGGGAGTGAGGGGCGCACTTTTCCCATCTTCCTCTAATTTTCTCCACTTATTCTATCTCCAATTTGATTGCTAACATGGTGAAAAGCCATGCAAAGCCAACAAGTATAGCAAAGCTAGCTATTGGAGAACCGTTGTGGATATGATATGGGGAACTGACTCCCGCTCGGGAAGTTATCAGAAGCAGGTGTTGGTGAAGAAGCATAAGAGGCCCGATCAGGAGGATCAAGTGGGGTTGTCAAACTCGCTTCTTGCTCATCCCAGTAAGAAGCATGGACAAAAAAAGTTGGCCCAAAAGAGAGGGCCTGCGAGAAGAAAATTCACTCGGGAGAGTTGTCTCCAATGGAGAAAAAATGGTTGTTTGAAAGATCAACCAGCCAGCCTGTCGGCTTTGGCTCAGACTTCAGTGCCACCGTCTAGTGTAGCAGAGCAAGAAACTTTTTCTCTAGCCATATACATAAGAAGGATATCATCAGCAAAAAGCATACACCAAGGTACATCCTTCTATAAATGACTAGTAAGAGCATCCATAACTAAAGCAAAAGGATCGGCCTTGTAGCCCATCCATGATGTAATCCAATTGAAATAGAAAAATACTTGGTCAATCCTCCTTTTGCTTGAACACAAGTTACAACTCAAATGTACATATTTTTAATGACATGAATATAAGTTATATCAATCAAAAAATTTTTTCTATACGGACTCCCGACGCAGCTCTACGTGGGGCGCAGGGTATTCCTGAGTTATTTTCAGGTTATTTCCGGGTTATTTTCAATAATCCCGAAATAACCCAGAAATAACTCGCAGTATTTATTTTTGGGTTATTTCTGGATTATTTCGGGATTATTGAAAATAACCCAGAGATAACCTGAAAATAACTCACGAATAAACTGCACCGCACGTAGAGGTATGTGAGGTGTCCGGACAGAAAATGCACACTATATCAACACATCTCTTTTCTAGAACTCAACAAAGAACTTTTCTTGGAACCTTATTATAAAAATTAGATATATATCCTCCTTACTCTCTTTGTACTTCTCCATCAAACCTCTCAATAAATATATAGCTTCCATAGTAGACCAACCTGGCATAAATCCAAATTGAATATTGGAAATCTTTATATCACATCTTAACTTATGTTCAATTATCCTCTCTCAAAATAGTAAAGCATGACACCTCAACTTAATTCCTCTATAATGTGCACACTCTTGTGCATCCCCTTTATTCTTAAAAATGAAGAAATGGATAAATACTTAAAAATTTTATTCAATTCAAAAATTATTATTCTTTTAAACTTAATAAAATTTTGATATGTAAAAAAAAACAAATTTTAAAAATTTATATGGGATTTTTAAGAGATATAATTTTGCATAATACTAATTTATGTGCATTCATTCATTATTTATAAATATTTTAAATGCAAAAAATATGAGCAACTATTTTTTTTGTACTAATTTTGTAAAAATGAATTTTGATAGCCTTAAAAAGTGATGAATGAGAAGTGTGTTTCTGTGTGCGTTGTTAGCGTCTTAGCGTTGCACAAAGATTCATCACATATGAATTTTTTTAAAAAAAAAAAAACCTTTATGAAAAGAGACCAATTTTTTTGTAGAAAACTCAAAAAAGGAAAAAAATCATAGGAGTATGGCCGTTTAAAATTACAAATTATATAATTTCAATTACATAGTTGCACTCCTCTCTTAATGAAGAATGTAAAATTACATAATAAAGATTGGGAAACAATTGCTCAAGAATAATAATTAAACCACAAAAGTTGTTAGCAGTGGTTAATAATGTTTTTGGATAGTCGATGATGATCTCTGAGAGTCGATGAAAAACTATGGTGGTCGTCAACAATCTTTGGTGGTCAACGACCACTCTACAGTGAATTTTGGTAGTCAAACAACGATCTCAGAAAACCAACAACTACATTGAGATTTTAAGAGTTTGATTTAATAGCCCTCAAAAAAATAGAGGTCAATTTATAATTTTTTTAGAGGCATAGTTTAATCATTTGGCTTAACAAACATTTAGATTATTCTCAAGCACTCAATTCTAATGCAATTTTACATAAATCACACCAAAACTTTATATTTACAGCTCAAAAATAACACTATTATCACTTTGTAAATATGAAAGCTTATGTGTGAGATATGTAAATACATATGAATTGTGCCCTAGGCATGTAAATTTTCCTAAATCTCAAAAGCAAAATGTGAAGTGTAATTATTTTGAATTGATTTAATATTAGAGTTAAGAGAAGCTGTTTCTTCTTCATGAAGATGAGGATTATTAAAGGGCTCATCAACATGATTGACCTAATCAAAAGTTTTACAACTAAGAAGTCCAATACAACAAAAACAACGTCTTAATCCCACTACGTGAGATCGGCTACATGAATACTTTCTCCATTGCGTCCTATTTAATGTCATATTTTCATTTAGTTCTAATAAATTAAGATCATTTATAAAATAAGCCCTATTCTTCTTATGTCTACCTTTGTCTTTCTTAACATAAATCAAATATAAAATATCTACTCTCCTAATCGGATCATCAGATGGTCGACGCTTAATGTGACCAAACCATCCAAGCCGACTTTCTCTAATTTTCTCCGTCACGCTACACCAAACCTATCACGGATGTATTCATTTCTCATTCTGTGGAGGCGTGGATTTATGTCTTACCTCAAACTATTTTTCTCTCAAATCTATTTTGCTTCTGAAACAAACACAAGAAAACCAGAAATTCACAGTTCTGAACTTCCATCTAAAATGACTTCCAATTACATGAGTCAAAATAACTGCCCTAAAAGTAGGAAGTCACCCCAAATCATAACATTCCATGCATTCCACATAATCCTTACGTCTTTACACATCAAAAACAAACTTTCAAATTTACATATAAAACTCGACTCTTTAATATCAAATCAAAAAAACCACTATTAACTACTTTTTAAAGTGACATACACATTTTTACCTGTAGGCATATATATATATATATATATATATATATANGCTACGACATCAAGGACAATCTGCATCTCATCCTACCATATCATAAGAACCATTCACACGAACTGAAGCACCACCACGCCGATGCCCATATAAATGACCGCCTCGTCTGGTGTGATGGTGACCTTGCATGCCATACCTTGATCCAGATGAAACTNTATCATAAAAATTGGATCCATAGAGAAAAATTAGAACGCATTCGGACCAGAGCGAAACTGCGCAATTTTTACCTTGGGCGCCGACGGCGGGTTTTTCCCGAGAGTCCAAGCAATTAAATACTAAAGGCTCACCAACGATGCCATTGACACCGCCGACGGCGAGACCGGCTAGATGGCAGTTTCTGGAGTTTGAATGAGCGGTTTTTTGCAGTTTTAGGCGGGAGTTACCCCATTTAAACCCCCAAATTTGATTCATAAGTTCATATTTCCCCAAAAACGAAGTGAAAATCCACCAAATTCATCCCTATGGCATCCAATTCCCCTAAAAATCATAAAATGTGAGTGTTTGACCGGAGAAAGTTTATTAGTGCGAAAGCGAAGCTAATCTTCAACAAGATACTGACGAAGAAGAGATTAACCAATGAACGAGGATTAGTAAATCGAGGATTGAATAATCCCTCGACTGCAATTGAAGAGATGATAGTGCGGCGAATATGGGAAGTGTTGTGCTACACTACAGTCGCCGTAGTCGTTCCTGTGGTGAAGGAGTTTTATGTTAATTTGCATGGAATCAACCAGGGAGTCGTCTATGTGCGAGGTTGATGGATAACTTTTACTCCTACACGGATCAATGAATTATATATGATCGAGAACGTTTCTGTCTATCATTATTCCAACTTCGTCCCGTAAGAAACCAGATGAATAAAATTTACCAATATTTAACGGACGAAACTGAAGACTGGGAAATGAGAGAAAATAAGTATATTAGTTTTTCTGTGACACTTCTAAATCCCGATTATAAACACTGGCACTACTTCATTTCTGCAAAACTGTTGTCGACGATGAGGATCAGTAAAGTTTCTAAGGAAAGAGTTATTCTGAATTACTGCATCCAAACTAGACTGTCGATCGATATTGGATCTATAATTGTGAAGTCTGTTTTGGGCCTGATCGTTCATGGATCAACTTATGGGCTTGGACA
>JXCR01143589.1:193636-224641 GCA_002079205.1 Phalaenopsis hybrid cultivar
GTTCTCATGAAGTTCCTATCATTTGAATATTCTAAGTGACTTAATATTACAACATATAGTCATTCTTGAAATGAATAGAAGACTAGAACTCTTAAACTTGATGACTAGATAATCTTGTAGCTAAAGAGTTAATTTAATTACTTGAATTTTTTCTGAAAATTTCACTATGATATTTATTTAAATCAAACTTATAGTATTTCTGAATTAAAACTTTAATATCATAGATCATAACTTTTATATAGTACTAAAATTACTTGAGGACAAGTAATAATTATGTTTGGGGGATTTTGACCAAAGAAAAATATGTTGAGATTTTCATAACTATTTTACACTGTTTATGATGATATTGCACTTTAAAGAAAGGCATTTTTTATGTTTTGTTGCAGGAATGATGAATTAGGTTCATTGGAGCAAAAAAATGCAAAAAAGAGCGAATTTGGAGCGAAAAGGACCAAAATGTGAAGTTTTGAACTAGGACGCCGACGACGAGAAATTCCTGAGACTCCAAATTAAATGATTTAGAAAGCCGGCCGACAGCGCCCTCGAGGCCGCCGACGGCGAGATCGGCGGTTATGTCCAACAATGCACTGGATGAGGACGAATTTTGAAGGGATGCTTAGGCAACTCTTGGGAAAACTCTTCTACAACTTTAAAATAAGATTTTGGCCGAAAATTAGGAGGCTCTGGCAGGCTCTGACTAGGCTTGGGAGGCTCTGGAGAGGGGAAGTTAAGTGTTGGGAAAGTGTAGAGAGTCTAATTGTGAGGAATTCTTCGAGAAATTGTAAGAGTTGAGGGAAAATGAGAGATTTCTTCATCCTTGCCTCTTCGAAAAAGAATTCTGCAGAGGAACTTCGAGGAGTTTGTTTGGGGAGAAATTAGAGATAAGTGTCATTTACTTGTTGTAGTTGTATGACTTTTCTTTTATATATGAATTCCGAGTTTTGTTGTGTCTTCCCCATGAGTTTTGAGTAGTTTTCTCTGTATTTCTCCTTTTCTTGAGATTTGTGAAATGGTGATTTGAATTGGTTGAGCCATGAAAATGTTAAAGAAGTTGTGATGATCTTTTCACTTCGATCTTAATTTACTTTCAATATGGTCAATTGATTTGTTAAAATATGTTGAGTTTTACAACTAAAGTGGAGATTACATCCAAGATTCAGGGAGGTCAAAGCCCTTGGAAGGTTGGCGCAAATAAATAGGGAAATAAAATTATCGGGCATAGAATTGGAGATTTTAGAGTGACAGACTAAAATCCTCAATTCGGTCATATCATTTGGGTGCTGAAGTGTAGATGTTAGCACTCAGGCGAGGGGAACGTAGGAGCTCCGAAGTGAAAGTCGGTATCCTCCCAGCCTAGCCGCAGATTCAGTAAACAAACGTAGGATTAGTCAATGTTCTTTATGCCTGGACCAAAGGGTAAAGAATAGGTATGCTCCTATTTGGCACAATAAAATTTGAACTGATTCACTTTATCTATTAACTATAATTTTTTGACAAGGAGAAATATGCTTTCTTATATATTAAACGTCACATTAAGAACTTTATTAATATAATTAGTTATTTAAGAGTTATTAAAATTACATATTTATTTCAATTGCCTATTAGTAACGGATAAGCAATTTGAATTCCATTATTGCAATTAAGTATTGATTTTCTAAAATCATGGTTCGTAGTTTTAATATTACTCCCTGTGGGATCGATATCTAGGACTCTATTAGAGCCTATATTACTTGAGTGATACGTATACTTGCGTTGATAAGTGTAACTTTACCATTATTGAATATTTTATATATACATCTTTATCAAATCTATAACTGTTATTAAGTTTTTGGTGTCATTGCTGATGAATTAAATCTTTTAGCATCAGTAATAAATACTTGTATTTTTAAGCATATATAAAGTCGTTGTCAGTTGTCGGACTCACTCCTTGCTCATCCCAGTAAGAAGCATGGACAAAAAAAAGTTGGTCCAAAAGAGAGAACCTGCGAGAAGAAAAGCCACTTGGGCGAGTTGTCTCCAACGGAGGAAAAATGGTTGTTTGAAAGATCAACCAGCCAGCCTGTCGGCTCTTGCTTAAACTCCAGTGCCACCGTCTAGGGTAGCAGAGCAAGAAACTTTTTCTCTACTCATATACATAAGAATGATATCATCAGCAAAAAGCATACACCAAGGTACATCCTTCTATAAATGACTAGTAAGAGCATCCATAACTAAAGCAAAAGGATCAGGCTTAAAGCCCATCCCTGATGTAATCCAATTGATATAGAAAATACTTGGTCAATCCTCCTTTTGCTCGAACACAAGTTACAACTCAAATGTACATATTTTTAATGACATGAATATAAGTTATATCAACCAAAAATTTTTCTGTGCGGACTCCTGACGTAGCTCTACGTGCAGCGCAGGGTATTCCTGAGTTTTTTTCAGGTTATTTCTGGATTATTTTCAATAATCCCGAAAAAACCCAGAAATAACTCGCGGTTTTTATTTTTGGGTTATTTATGGATTATTTCAAGATTATTGAAAATAACCCATAAATAAACTGCACAACACTTAGAGATACATCAGGTGTCTGGATAGAAAATGCGCGTCATATCAACACATCTCTTTTCTAGAACTCAACAAAGAACTTCTCTTGGAACTTTATTATAAAAATTAGATATAGATCCTCCTTACTCTCTTTGTACTTCTCCACCAAACCTCTCAATAAATGTATAGCTTCCATAGTAGACCAACCTGGCATAAATCCAATTTGAATATGAGAAATCTTTATATCACATCTTAACCTATGTTCAATTATCCTCTCTCAAAATAGTAAAGTATGACACCTCAACTTAATTCCTCTATAATGTGCACACTCTTGTGCATCCCCTTTATTCTTAAAAATGAGAACATGGATAAATACTTCAAAATTTTATTCAATTTAAAAATTATTATTCTTTTAAACTTAATAAAATTTCGATTTGTAAAAAAACAAATTTTAAAAATTTATATGGGATTTTCACTCTTACCTATATGCTAGTGATTTTTAAGAGATATAATTTTGCATAATACTAATTTATGTGCATTCATTCATTATTGATAAATATTTTAAATGCAAAAAATATGAGCAACTATTTTTTTGTACTAATTTTGTAAAAATGAATTTTGATAGCCTTAAAAAGTGATGAATGAGAAGTGTGTTTCTGGGTGTTGTTAGCGTCTTAGCGTTGCACAAAGATTCATCACACATGGATTTGTTTTAAAAAAAAAAAACCTTTATGAAAAGAGACCAAAATTTTTGTAGAAAACTCAAGAAAGGAAAAAATCATAGAGTATGGCCATTTAAAATAACGAATTATATAATTTCAATTACATGGTTTCACTCCTCTCTTAATGAAGAATGTAAAATTACATAATAAAGATTGGGAAACAATTGCTCAAGAATAATAACTAAGCCACAAAAGTTGTTAGCAGTGGTTAATAATGTTTTTGGATAGTCAAAGATGATCTCTGAGAGTCAAAGAGAAACTATGGTGGTCGTCAACAATCTTTGGTGGTCAACGACCACTCTACAGTGAGTTCTGGTGGTCAAACAACGATCTCAGAAAACCAACGACTACACTGAGATTTTAAGAGTTTGATTTAATAGCCCCACAAAAAAAACAGGTCTATTTATAATTTTTTTAGAGGCATAGTTTAATCATTTGGCTTAACAAACATTTAGATTATTCTCACCTTGATTCGACTATAAGTTGTCAAATTTATAGATTATTTGGTCCAATTATGTTTCAAAATTTTCAATCATGCTTTAAATACTTGATATGGGCTTGGCTTCCATATTTGTGTCTAATGATATGCATATTTTCAATGATTAAACATTCAGCATAACAAATTTTAAGATAGTAAAAGAAATAATGGTCAAAATGCAACATAAATTTTACTATAGACTACAAATTCAAATATGTTTTGAGACTTATAAATAGCTTTTGTGAACTTGAGCCAAATTCTGTAACTGACAAAATGCCTCAACTTTTTTTTTTATTATTATCTTTATTATTAATATTTATTTATTTATTTATTTGTAGAATTGACTTGAGCAAACAATTGATCATTGCTTGTTCAAAGCTTTCAAACATTCTGCAAGCACTCTGGCTATTTGCATTAATATGTAAATTCTGTGATAATTGCTGTTATTCAAATTAATTACTGAAATCATTAGCAATGTGAACATTTTTATGCACTGTAAAAATATAAATGCTAAACAAAAATGATATTTATCCTTTAAGAACAAATTATTGCATCAAAATTTCTAAAAATACAGACTTTTTAAGGAAAAGAGACCAAATTCATGCCCAAATATGTTTTCATTTCAAGGGAATAAAGAAGATAAACAAGTTACATAAACAACACACAATTCTAATGCAATTTTACATAAACCACACCAAAACTGTATATTTACAACTCAAAAATAACACTATTACAACTTTGTAAATATGAAAGCTTATGTGTGAGATATGTAAATACATATGAGTTGTGTCCTGGGCATGTAAATTTTCCTAAATCTCAAAAGCAAAATGTGAAGTGTAATTATTTTGAGTTGATTTAATATTTGAGTTAAGAGAAGCTGTTTCTTCTTCATGAAGATGAGGATTATTAAAGGGCTCATCAGAATGGTTGACCTAATCAAAAGTTTTACAACTAAGAAGTCCAATACAACAACAACAACAACGCCTTAATCCCACTACGTGAGATCGGCTACATGAATCCTGTTTCTCCATTAAGTCCTATTTAATGTCATATTTTCATTTGGTTCTAATAAATTAAGATCATTTTTTATACAATAAGCCCTAGTCTTCTTATATCTACCTTTGTCTTTCTTAACATAAGTCGAATATAGAACATCTACTCTCCTAATCGGATCATCAGATGGTCGACGCTTAATAAGACCAAACCATCTAAACTGACTTTCTCTAATTTTGTCCGTCATGCTACACCAAACCTATCACGGATGTATTCATTTCTCATTTTGTGGAGTGGATTTATGTCTTACCTCAAACTATTTTTCTCTCAAATCTATTTTGCTTCTGACAAGAAAACCAGAAATTCACAGTTCTGAACTTCCATCTAAAATGACTTCCAATTACATGAGTCAAAATAACTACCCTAAAAGTAGGAAGTCACCCCAAATCATAAAATTCCATTGGGGCATTTACATGCATTCCACATAAACTTTTAAATTTAGATATAAAACTCGACTCTTTAATATCAAATCAAAAAAACCACCATTAATTACTTTTTAAAGTGACATACACATTTTTACCTGTAGGCATATATATATTGATATGTAAATGCACAAAAATTGTGCAGCATGCATGTAAATTTCTCAAATTTCATATAGTAGTTAAACAGAAGCTCAAAGTAGCTGTGCTTAGACAACTGACACCCCCATTTTTTTCAAAAAAAACAAAGGAGTTAACTGGGATCACTTTTGATTTTTATTTTTGTTTATATTTTTATTTAAAATAAAACATATTTAGTATATCTAGCAACATTAATTGTTTTAAAAACACTCAAAATAACTTCAAGATATTCTGTATGTTTTTAAAAACAATCAAATTTATTTTTAAAAATAAAAATTAAAACATGTAAAAAATGCATAAAACAAATATATATTTTTTAATAGAAATAAAATATAAAAAGTAAAAGTGATCCCAACAACTCCTTAAATGTCCAGATGAAGAACAATCTCCATTGACAGTGTATAAAACAATGAAAAATACGTAAATCTACTTTCCAGCCACCTCCAATGAGGTAGAGCCGTCAAAACAACATCATCCATCCCAACCCGAAAAAAACACGACATTAACATCCATCTTCCCAGGACAAACAAAACAAACTCAAGCTGCGCTTCCCAGGAGAAAGTATCCAAGTTAGGCAAAAGAGAAGAAAAACAGTCGTCTGATTAAAAAAATAAAAATCACCAATACATCAAATGCATAAACTAACCTGTGGGATAGCTCAAGCCTGAACAAAGTAAGCAACCATCAGAATCTGCTATCTGAATAAAGTCTACCATATATTCCATATCTCGCAGACTGCCATTTTTAGTTAAAATGAGACCGCTACGACATTAAGGACAATTTGCATCTCATCCTACCATATCATAAGAACCATTCACACGAACTGAAGCACCACCACGCCGTTGCCCATATAAATGACCGCCTCGTCTGGTGTGATGGTGACCTTGCATGCCATACCTTGATCCAGATGAAACTNACCCTAAAAGTAGGAAGTCACCCCAAATCATAAAATTCCATTGGGGCATTTACATGCATTCCACATAAACTTTTAAATTTAGATATAAAACTCGACTCTTTAATATCAAATCAAAAAAACCACCATTAATTACTTTTTAAAGTGACATACACATTTTTACCTGTAGGCATATATATATTGATATGTAAATGCACAAAAATTGTGCAGCATGCATGTAAATTTCTCAAATTTCATATAGTAGTTAAACAGAAGCTCAAAGTAGCTGTGCTTAGACAACTGACACCCCCATTTTTTTCAAAAAAAACAAAGGAGTTAACTGGGATCACTTTTGATTTTTATTTTTGTTTATATTTTTATTTAAAATAAAACATATTTAGTATATCTAGCAACATTAATTGTTTTAAAAACACTCAAAATAACTTCAAGATATTTTGTATGTTTTTTTAAAAAATCAAATTTTTTTTTAAAAATAAAAATTAAAACATGTAAAAAAATGCATAAAACAAATATGTTTTTTTAATAAAAATAAAATATAAAAAGTAAAAGTGATCCCAACAACCCCTTAAATGTCCAGATGTTGACAGTGTATAAAACAATGAAAAATACAAAGTAAATCTACTTTCCAGCCACCTCCAATGAGGTAGAGCCGTCAAAACAACATCATCCATCCCAACCCGAAAAAAACACGACATTAACATCCATCTTCCCAGGACAAACAAAACAAACTCAAGCTGCGCTTCCCAGGAGAAAGTATCCAAGTTAGGCAAAAGAGAAGAAAAGAGAAGAAAAACAGTCGTCTGATTAAAAAAATAAAAATCACCAATACATCAAATGCATAAACTAACCTNCTGTATGTTTTTAAAAACAATCAAATTTATTTTTAAAAATAAAAATTAAAACATGTAAAAAATGCATAAAACAAATATATATTTTTTAATAGAAATAAAATATAAAAAGTAAAAGTGATCCCAACAACTCCTTAAATGTCCAGATGAAGAACAATCTCCATTGACAGTGTATAAAACAATGAAAAATACGTAAATCTACTTTCCAGCCACCTCCAATGAGGTAGAGCCGTCAAAACAACATCATCCATCCCAACCCGAAAAAAACACGACATTAACATCCATCTTCCCAGGACAAACAAAACAAACTCAAGCTGCGCTTCCCAGGAGAAAGTATCCAAGTTAGGCAAAAGAGAAGAAAAACAGTCGTCTGATTAAAAAAATAAAAATCACCAATACATCAAATGCATAAACTAACCTGTGGGATAGCTCAAGCCTGAACAAAGTAAGCAACCATCAGAATCTGCTATCTGAATAAAGTCTACCATATATTCCATATCTCGCAGACTGCCATTTTTAGTTAAAATGAGACCGCTACGACATTAAGGACAATTTGCATCTCATCCTACCATATCATAAGAACCATTCACACGAACTGAAGCACCACCACGCCGTTGCCCATATAAATGACCGCCTCGTCTGGTGTGATGGTGACCTTGCATGCCATACCTTGATCCAGATGAAACTCTGTGCGCTTCCGATGATTCTTCGCGAGCACCAGAGTTCTTCTGAAACATGTCACCATCTTTGTTGTGACCACTCTGGTACTCAAACTGCTGCTCTATGGTTTGTGAAGGCAGCGGCTTCTCAGTAGCTCTCTGTCCTCCGCCTCCTTTATAACCATGCTGATATTGCTGGGAATGAACCTGAGATTTAGGTTGCCAAAGAGACTTCATGTGACCAGAACCAGCATTCGGGTTTTCATTTCTTGAAGAATTCCTGTCCCCAGAGTCAACTGGAGCTGCAGGCTGCCATTCTTTTTTGTTAGGCAGCTCACCCTGTAACGCTTTGCTATGAGGAGCATAGCTGGTTCCATCAACCTTGACTTCTTTAAATTGCTGCCGTTTCAGTCGGGTTGTGCCCTGATCCTTAACAATGCCTGATGTAGTCATAAGCTCGTTCTGTGGATTATTATTAGTACCTTCGACATGAAAATCATCACTGGGTTTTGAATGTTGGTGCTCAGATGTCTTCTCAACCGATTTAGAAGGTCCAGAAAATTGTTCGATCTGTTCGTGCGATGGAGCCTCGCCAAGATTTCGTTGACGCCATGATGAATGTGTCTTGCCCTGCCTGCTTTGCTTATTATCTTCTGTATTCATAGAAATCAATGCCGTTTTTGCAACAGTAGAGCTAACATCTTTGCCAGTTACAGCACTTGATGAGGCCAATTCACGCTTCCCAGCCTTATCAGCAGAAGATGACGCTGGGACTACTGTAGAAGATGACTGGTGGGAGTCTCCCTGCAGTGATAATTCTTTCGCAATTGGCTTAGGAACATATCTCTCTATCTCTGCCCTTTTGGCTTTTGCACCATTACGTGTGTCTTGCACATTCTTCCCATCTGACAGATTAGTTAATTCACCTGCACTGCTCTTGTGAGACTCAGAAGATCCATCTTTGTTCACCACCTTCACAGGCGCCCAGACCACAGTCTCACCACCTATATACTTGGCATTTGCTTTATCAGATTGACCGTTTTTCGTTGGCTTCCTATGAGGTTGAGATTTCCAGTTATTGGTTGCCCTTTCAGTGGTTATTTTAGCAGGTTCCGACCCTGACTGATTAGGTCCAACTTTTAAATCAATGGAATCCTGATCTCTCAAACTTTCATTTGAATTATTTTCTTGAACTGACAGGGGCTCAAACAATTTTGCTGGGGTCTTAGTTCCATCACTGTCCAAAACAACTTTTCCAGAGCTGCCTTCTTGTTGCGCTACATGTGGTAACTGAGAGTTTAATTTAGTATCACTCAACTTGTTCTTATACTTTGGACCACGATTATTCTTACTAGCCTGAACAGGGGGAGGATCACTGTTGAGAATTCCAAGACCATCGGATGCATCTTCATTGACCATGGAAGCACATCTTGTGTTCCCACCACTCTCAGAATTGTTTAACTTCTCCGACTGGTTTCGCTCATCTACATTAGAGCGTCTTCTTCTGTTCCATGCTTGTTTTCGTCTTGAAACATTGTTGTCCTGCAAATCGGAGGCAGATTTTCCTGTAGTAAATTCTGGATTACTCTCTTGACCCAACTGCCATGACTGCTCACCAACCGAGACCTGAGCTTGGACAGAGGGGTCAGAAGTCCCAGATGACTGAGTAAGGGACAAGTCAGATGAATCTTTGAGCTTGACAATGTTGGCATCATGAGGATGCTTTTTTGCTTCAGAATCACAAGAAAGGCTGCCATGGAGAGCTCCACTGGCAGTCGTAGTTTTCTCATCCTTACCAGATGTGTTGTGCTTATTTGGGCTGTCATTGTTCAGTGGCTGAGCATGTCTTGAAGCCTGCTTGGAACTTGCAAGAGCTCTCTCGTTCAATTCAGCCAATTTAGCAAGAGCTTTTGCCTTCTGCTCAGCTGTTCGCTCCTCCTCTTCCTTCTGGAGTTGGAGGGCACGCTGCCTTGCTATTTCTTTCAGCTTAGCATGCTGTAATAAAAAAAGAAAAGGATGAGCATTGGAAATGATGGATACTTTTCATATCAATCCTAAGTAAAGAAAATCAATTGCTCAACAAAAAACTCGAAGGAATGATGGATAACTTTCATATCATCGTTACATTGATTACACTTTTCTCTTTTACCCGGAAGCATATATCTAAATAACAAACTTAAAAATTAGGGGCCATTTGGGATCATTTTTATTTTTGTTTTATGTTTTAATTTTTAATTTTTCATTTTTCATTTTTAATTTTTAATTTGTAATTTTATTTATTTTGTTTATGTGTCGATTTGGAAAAAAAATAATGTATGGTTGGTATGTTAAAGCATGTTTAATTTAAAACAAAGGATAAATTACATATAAAAAAACACTAAGCAAATATATTTTTAACAATAAAAACTAAAACAGAAAATAAAAATGATTCCAAAAGATCATAAGCACTTCAACCAAATAATAGAAATGATTCCAAACAGATCATAAGAACTTCAAACAAACAATAACGCATGCCCACCTAAAAAAAGTTTAGATGATACTTTATATTTATAGAACAAGAATTGAAATTAAATAAATAAAAATGATGTGTGCATAAACTAAACTCATTGTATCATCCATATGAACCAAACTCAATTTTTGTATCATCCATCGTGAACTTCTACGAGGATGTAAATTGTTCTATAAACTATGATGTAGCAACATCCAAAGAAATTATCCCAGAAACTTATTGTTAAGACTAAATTCAAGAAATGACAGGATCCAAACCTGGACATCATGATCAACAGATTTCAAAGAGGATCGATCACTGATGGAATTGAGAATAAGATGAGAAACCTGGTCATCAGAACCCGCTTTAGATAATCGTGAATCAGGTATAGATAACAAACATCCACTTGTACCAGTTGTCACACTTGTTTTCTCCAAAGAATCCATTTCAAGGGAATTATTCGCATCATCAGCACCATAACTGCCAAATTTCAGTTTTCCGTGATGCTCACCCTTTCCTTTTACATCAAGGACTACCTTCTGATTATGAAACTGTGAATGTACACCATCTTCTGAATAGTTTGACTCGAGAACTGACTCATGTATCATAACCTTTGTAGGTGCATTCGACTTGCTTGTACCCAAATTTCTAGCACCAGAAACGGAGGTACTGCTAGCAGAGCAAGAATTTGCTGGACCAACCCCCGCAAAGTGACCTTCACCACTGCTTGAGCTTTGATTACCTCTCATCTCCTTCGCAGGACAATTCTCACCCTCAAAGTGGACATCAACAGCCCTTGTTTTACTATTCAAACCTTCAACCTTTTCCATTAGACTGGCATTCTTTTTGACAATGGCGTTTTGTTGATAAGTATCCAGCTTCTTCGTTACATTGTGAGCAGCAGACTTGCAAGTTCCTAAGGAATTTCTGTCATTTTGATCTACCAAATCATTAGGATGTTGACGATGGGAAACCTTGCCATGCTGTTCTTCAATTTTTTCTTCTTCTTTGTAGCTTTGGTCCGTCGAGTAAGGCTCTGGCATTGAGAATCCAGTTCGCCTTCCTTTCTGAGCAGTTGAGGAAACTACTGCAGCATGCTCCTTCCCAGATGCATCCTTCTCTTCATGATTTCCATGCTGCTTTAGTAGAACTCTGTACTGTCCTTGAGTTTCATTAGCTTGGCCAGATATCTCATGTTGAATAATAGTCACAGGAACAGGTCCATCAGGCTGAGGGTGAAACCTCCATGGTTGAGGCGTCTGATTTTCAGAGCGATTCTGGTTATGCAAACCATACTGCCCCGGCATTCCCGCAGTGGAACCAACTTGCTCGGAGGAATTGTCGAAGCTTGGATGAGTTTCATAGAGAACTGAACCAGGATATACTCCAGGTCTGACAGGAATACCCGACTCGCCGTGTGGAAGGTATGATTCAGGAGGCATGTGCCTGTAGGCTTCACCTTTCTTAAGGTGGACGCCACCTGAAATAGTTTCTGCCCTTGGGAAAGCTTGATTATTAGGTAGTGCACCCGCTTGAACATAAGGATAATAGGGATCAACATGATAAGTACCCGGAGGGCCAAATGAGGGTCTATAAAGAACACCAGCCTCATGCCCTCCATGCCAGACTACAGGAGAATGGTGAGCAGGACCATGCCAAGGCCCATATTGTTGAGCTGCCATATGTGCATCTAATAGAGGCTGTGCGTTATGAATGTCCCGATGCCAGTTTTCTGTTCTAGTTGAAGGACCTTCTCCAGCACAATGAAGAGTATCAGCACTCCAGCTGTTAAAATTTCCATGCAAAGCCAGACCTGGATTTTCATTACCTACTACTCGAGAGAAAAGCCAATCAAATAATTAGATGGTTTAATGGACAGGAATAAACGGGGGAGAGAATCAAAATGGTCCCCAATGGGGCTATTTAGTCTGAAACAAGTAAAAGGTCAAATTTAGTTTCCAGACAGGCCCATTAGACAAGTATCCAAGCAGTACTGTTCTTTAAACCAATTGAGATTGAAGTTAATGATATTAAAAATGAGGGTATTTTAGAAAAATGTTTTTTCATGGATTTTTTTGTAAATCTGATTCCCTGCATGCCTTATTTTCCCATGTACAGCATCAAACTTCGTACACATAAGCAGTGAATTGAAATCGTGCCGATCATGGAGCAAGTTGATTTTTTTTATTAAATAAATTCATTTGACATCTTTGTTATCTTAATTCATTTCAACAAAATACATCGAATTTATTTTTGTGATGATTGAACAAATATTACAAAAGAGTCAACTTATATTATTTATTATAAAAAATCTACTTACCCTGCAACCTGCACAACCTCAATCCACTCCAACTACATGTGAAATAAGCTACTAATATTAAATAATTCAATATGAAATTATACATTTCTAAAACACCCATACTTTTTGCACCATTAACTTCAATTTAAAATGGCAGGACTATTTTGGTTCCTACTTAAAGCGTTTTGAGTACCACATCCGTCCGTTTATATAGTCTAAGCGCAAAAATAGCTCCTCATAAATTGTTAAGGCACCATTTTGATCTTCTTCTTAAATAGAAAAGGGTCTCATAAACTGCCAAAATAGAATACTAAATTTGACATCATTGTAAACTCAGAACATAAACAGAAGCGTACCACTGGTTAACAGAGGTTTGGATGTCCCTTTCAAATTTGAAGATAGAGCCGTAGCAGGAGAAGCTGAAACATTTGGGTTTTGACCTGGTAACGGAAGGCGAGTTGATTCTAATGAAACTATTGGGTATATTCAGCTTTACTCAGGAATTAAGGAACAAGAAATATACAACAAAACCCAAAACCATTGATATCCCATCAAATTCTTTTACTTGAAAGTAATCCAGTAAGTTAAAAACTCAATAATCATTTTTTAGCACAAGCTTTGCAGTATTAAAAAAGTGAAATTGTCTTTAATCAATTAGACACATCACATGATCGCAATAAAAAATTATCAAGCAACCACAAAAAGAAACAAAGTTACAAAGTTCATAATAGTAATAGAATTTGAAAGGATTGAAATTTCGAGTTCAAACAACTTCCTAACTTTTGTAGCCAAATTAAGAACAAAAATCTGCATAAAAACAGAACAATCAAAACAGTTAGCATGCTAGATAAAAACTGGGAATAATTCCCCCAAATTCATATGCATAGCAGTAGCGAGTATTTCACCATCTAAAAATTACTGTGTGGTGCGAGAGGGAAGGGGTCGAATAATCAGTAAGTTTATCATGTTCATGTTCCATATCTTACAGGTTCGTAAAGCTTCTCTTTTAACTTTAGGTGACAGCAAAATAAACAGTAGAATTAATGATAATTGATGAAGATATTTGCTATGACATTTTAGAAAGAAAGGAATCATAAAAGAAGAAAGAGTGATGCGAGAGAGTCCAAAAAGATGTGGGATCGCATCGTGCGACGAACAAGCAGAAAACCAGTCACATGCAAGACTATAGCAGGGATTTTGCCGCCGGTTGTTTCACTGGCCCGTTTGGGCCCCATTCTCCCTTGTTTAATAAAAAATAGAGTAAATTTGTCTTAGTATAGGTAATTTGTTTAAAACCTGGTTTGGGGAACTTTAATGTTGGTTTATGTTATTTGAAAACTTTAATTCTCTGATTTTTCCTATTTAGAGAGTTGTAGGCTATTTTTTTCAAGTGTTCAATATGTATCTTAAAGAAAGTAAGTGGTTGATTTTCCTTAACATCTCTACCTCCGTGAGATCATCATTTCGTCATCCTTCCTGCTGTTTTCAATCCGCGAAGTCCTTCAATCCCTCTCTAACCCCCGTTGAATTTGCATATCCCTTTGCTCTTGCCTTCTCACAATCTCAAACAATTAAATTTGATCTTAAACACATTCTAGAAACCCTAGAATAGTGTCATTCAGTATCAAAGTCAAATCCGAATTAAGTATCAAAGTCAAATCCTATTTAATTCGTAATCCTACCTTCACAAAAAATCTGTCCCATTAGCCGAACTCTTAACTTGAGGAGCAAGTTACTATACTGTCAAGAAGAACCCCTCAATGAGTTGCTCGGGAGCTTACATAGAAGATATGAAACCCACTAATTACAGTGGAGGCTCGCTGATTTTGAAAATAAATAGCATAAAGAAATTACCCACGACAATAACGGCAACCATCCAAATGGAGAAAGATGATAGAATCATTTTCACCAAAAAGCCCCAAGCAAAGAAGAGATGATGCCGAGCCAGTTTGACGTTGAGTATAGGAGGGGAGAAAGAATGATTTCAGAATGAAGATTAATTTATCATATCATGGCGATCGTATGAATCCAGATAAATTCTTTGAGTAGCTCCAGACGATAAAATGAGTCTTTGAAAATAAAAACGTTCCACATGATAGAAAGATGAAGCTAGCTACCATAAGGTTAAATAAGAGTGCTTTATTATGGTGGGTGAATTCAAAACACCTGTGCCAGCTTGAGAGCAAAAGCAAGATCATGACTAATACAAGATGAATAGAGAGATGCAACACCACTATCAGTCTTTACATTCATTTTTTTCCCACGACTGTGTTGGGTAGGTGTGAACATAGACTTCATTATAAGCTTACCTCAATGAAACATGAACTTTGTTATGAGTGGCAAATTATTTTTCCATATCACACTTTTTATCTTAGCATAAGACATTCGATGCTTCACAAATTGTTAATCTCTACTTTCGATGGTTTGACTTCATAGTGTGCTCAAAACAATCACTTTAGGTAAAGTTGTAAAGAATATTTTTCTTTTTTGGAGAACCTAATGGAGTAAGAAAAATATGAAACTTCAGTTCCCTTCAGGTAATGCATCAAGGCTTTGAAAACCTTCTCAGGTGTTTTGTTGGCAGGAAATCAAGTGAAGGGATTTGATCATTTCTCAAATTGAGTTTGCTGGCAATCAATCCACTAGCCATGCCACAGGTCAAAGCTCCTTTAAAATAGTCTATTGTGGGGTTCGCTCACACCTTTGGAATTGGTGGCTCTACTTCCAACCATTGAGCCTCATATTGATGCTATGACCAGGGTCAAAGAGATTCAAGCCTAACCTAAGCTGTAAAAAAGATCACCAAGTAAAATGAAAAGTAGGCTAATAAATCTAGAAAGGCCATAGTTTTCAAAAAAAAAATGATTTGGTGTAAATCAAATTCAATAAGGAAAATTTCCTGCATATTTATTTGGAAAACTCAAAACTAGAGCTAGTGGTTCACTCCGAATTGTCAAAGAATTGATATCGATACTTCAAAGATTGACCTATTTGATTATATGAACCTTTTTTTGTCTTCAACATTCTTGATTTGTCACCATATTACATTAATCTGAATGTTTTCAATGATATGAAGATAAAACCCCCCCTACCCGAGGAGGATGAAATAAGCGCAGCCCAGGCCAAGCAAACTGCGTGAAATGGGAATTGACCATAGCCAATTAAGAACTAGGGTCCCTTCATTCCAAATTATCAAAAGAATTGATAATAATACTTAAAACATTGTCCTGTTTGATGATATGAACATTTTTATTGTCTTCAACTTTTTTTATTTGTCACCATATTACAAGATCTAAATGTTTTCAGTGATCCCCCTAAGGATCAAACTGGTGCAACCCAAGCCAGATAAAGTGTGTGGAATGGGTTCTAATCAATTAAGAAGTAGGGCCACTTCATTCAGAATTGTCAAGAGAATTGATAATAAAACTTAAAAATTGAACTTGTCTGATTAAATGAATATTTTTGTTGTCTTCGACATTCTTGATTTGTCACCATGCTATGAGGATTTAAATGCTTTTAGTGATATGAAGATAAAACCCCTCCTACTCGAGAAGCATGAAACAGGTGCAAACCAGACCAAACAAATTGCATGGAATGGGAACTAACCCTAGCCAATTAAGAACTAGGGCCCCTTTATTCAAAATTGTCTAGAGAATCAATAATAATACTTAAAAGATTGACCTGTTTGATGATATGAACATTTTTGTTGTCTTCAACATTTTTTATTTGTCACCATGCTACAAGATCTAAATGTTTTCAGTGATATGAAGATATAACCCCTAAGGATCAAACGAACGCAACCCATGCCAGGCAAATTGTGCGGAATCGGAATTGGCTCTAACCAATTAAGAACTAAGCTCCCTTCATTCAGAATTGTCAAGAGAATTGATAATAATACTTAAAAAATTGACCTGCCCGATGATATAAACATTTTCGTTGCCTTCAACATTCTTGATTTATCACCATGCTATGAGAATATAAATGCTTTCAGTGATATGAAGATAAACCCCTCCAACTCAACAAGCAATCAATCCACTAACAAGGCCACAGGTCAAAGCTCTTTGAAAATAGTTTGGTGGTTTCACTCATGCCTTTGGAATTGGTGGCTCTACTTCCAACCACTAAGCCTCGTATTGATGCTAAGACCAAGTTCAAAGAGATTCAAGCCTAGCCTAAGTATGTAAAAAAGAAGATCACCAAGAAAAATGACAAGTAGGCTAATATGTCTAGAAAGGTCATAGTTTTCAAACAAGATGATTTGGTGTGAATCAAATTGAATTAGAAAAATTTCCTGTATATTTATTTGGAAAACTCAAAACTAGGGCTAGTGGTTCACTCTCAATTGTCAAAGAATTGATAATAATACTTAAAAGATTGATTTATTCAATGATATGAACATTTCTTGTCTTCAACTTTCCTGATTTGTCACCTTCCTACATGAATCTAAATGTTTTCAGTGATATGAAGATAAAACCCCGCTACCCGGGAGGATGAAATAAGCGCAGCTCAGGCCAAGTAAACTGTGTGGAACTATGGCCCCTTCTTTCAAAAATGTCAAGAGATTGATGATAATACTTAAAAAATTGACATATTCGATGATATGAACATTTTTGTTGTCATCAACAATTTTTATTTATCATTGATCTAAATGTTATCAGTTATATGAAGATAAAACCCCTAAAGATCAAACGGGGGAAACCCAAGCTAGGCAAACTGTGTGGAATGGGAACTGGCTCTAACCAATTAAGAACTAGGGCCTCTTCATTCAGAATTGTCGAAAGAATTGATAATAATTAATTAAAAGATTGACCTGCCCAATGATATGAACATTTTAGTTCTATGCAACATTCCTGATTTGTCATCATGCTATGAGAATCTAAATGCTTTCAGTGATATAAGAAGATAAAACCCCTACTCGAGAAGCATGAAACGGGCGCAACCCAGACCGGACAAAATGTATGGAATGGGAATTGGCCTTAGCCCCCGCCAACACCACCAACCCAGACCAAACAAACTGTGGTGTATTGGAACCGGCACTAGTCAATAAGGAACTAGCACCCCCCGCCCCCCTCTTTCTTCTCCAAACATTTATGTAGTAACTCAAAACACAAATCCACATTAAAGCTGCACAATCAAAACAATTAGCATGCTAAATAAAAATCAGGAAGACTTTCCCCAAATACATATGCATATAATAGTAATTTCACCGTTTAAAAATTACCAATGTGTGGTACGAGCAGGAAGGGGTGCAATTATCAATAGGTTTATCATATTCATGTTGTATACCTTCCAGGTTCGCAAAGCTTTTCTTTTAACTTTTAGGTGACAGCAAACAAAACAGGGTAATAATGATGATTGTGGTAGATATATGCTATGATATTTTAAAAAGAAAGGAATCATAAAGGAAGAAAGAGAGTGATGTCAGAGCGTCCAAAAGGATGCAAGATCGCATCATGGGACGGACGGACAAGATACCTCTCACGTGCAAGAGTATAGCAGGAATTTTCCCACCTATTGTGGCAACCGAAACTTGTAGGCCCAATTTTCCCTTATTTTTGAATAAAAAATAGGGTTAATTTGTCTTAGTATAGGTAATTGGTTTAAAACAATTTTGGGGATAATGTTGGTTTATGTTATTTAAAGACTTCATTTCTCTGATTATTCCTACTTGGAAAGTTGGAACCTATTTTTTTTCAAGTGTTGAATATGTATCTTCAAGAAAGTAAGCGGGCGATCCTCCTCGGCATCAGTACCACCGTGAGGGCACCTACCGAACTCCTTCAATTTTTCTCTAAACCCCGCCGAATTCGCATTTCCATTTGCTCTTGCCTTTCAACAATCTCAACCAATTATATTTGATCAAACAAATTCTAGAAACCCTAGAACAGTGTCATTTAGTATCAAAGTCAAATACAAATTTCAATCTGTTATCCAATTTCTGAACCTTCAAAATCAAACATTCCTACCTCCACAAAAAATCCGTCCATATACCTAGCCGAACTCCTAAAGTGAGGAGCAAGTCGCTATACCAACCACATGAGAAACCCTCAACAAGGAATTCAGGAGCTTGCATAGAACATATGAAATGGAAAAACATCTAATTACAGTAGAGACTCGATGATTTTAAAAAGAGACGGCATAAAGAAATTACCAATAGCAGTAATGGTAACCATCCAAATGGAGAAGAAGAAATCACTTTCACCAAAAAACCTCAAATAAAAAAGAAAAGTGGCAAGTCGGTTCGGTATTGAGTATAAGAGAGGGGAGAGAATAATTTCAAAATCAAGATTGATTTGCCAGATTTTGACAGTCATATGAATACGAACAACTTCATTGAATAACTCCAAACAATAGAATAAATCTTTGAATACAAAAATGTTCCACATGTTAGACTGATGAAATTAACTATCATAAAGTTAAATAAGAGTGCTTCATTATCATGAATGTGCTAGCATTAGGGCAAAACAAGATCACCACTTAATCCAAGATAAAGAAAGAGATGCAAAACAAATATCAATCTCTACACTCACATTCTTGTCCTAGAGCTACATTGGGTTGATGCAAGCATAGACTTCATTATAAGTGGCAAATCATTTCTCTAAGATGACACACTTTTTATCTTGTCGCAAGACATTGGATGCTTCACAAATTATTGATCTCTACTTTAGAAAATTTGTTTCATAGTGTGCTCAAAACAAGCGCTTTGGATAAAGATGTGGAGCTTTTGTAATTTTTGGAGGACCTTAAAACTTCAGTTACGTTGAACAGCTCATCCTCAAACATATAGATGGGGGAAGGCTATGCATCACTGCTTCGAAAACCTGCTCAGGTGCTTTGTTGGCAAGAAATTAAGCAATGGAATTTGATGCTTTCTCAGATTGTTTTGTTTAGAATCAATCCACTTACCAGTCCACAAGTCAAAGCCCTTTTAAAATAGTATAGGACGAATTCGCTCACACCTTTGGAACAAGGGGCTCTACTTCCATCCATTGAGCCGCTCATTGATGTCGAGACCAACGACAAAGAGATTCAAGCCTTACCTAAGCATGTAAAAAAGAAGATCACCAAGCAAAATGACAAGTAGGCTAATAAGTCTAGAAAGGCCATACTTTTCAAACAAGGCAATTTGGAGCGAATCAAAATGAATAAGGGAAATTTTTTAATAAAAACCTTTTAATTTTTTAAAATAATTATAAAAAAAAATGAAACAAATTTACCTCTTACAACACCTATGATGCAGACGTAGTTCAAATGTGAAGCCCACCACCAATGGGAGAATAAGTCCAGACTATTTCCTCATCCCTTCATAATTTCAAATTTAGCAAGAGAAAGCCAGTGGGGGCGAAAGCAAGAAAGGAGAAGAAGAGGAAGAACGTGAGAGGAAGAAGAAAAGGCAAGAGTAGCTAAAATCGTAAAGACGAGTAGCGTACAACGGAGGAAAGATGAAGTTGCTAGCAGAGAAAGGTAAAACCACATGTTTTTCCACGTGTGAGAGAGACTCATGCGGCTCACAAGGGCACAACAGCAAGCCTCTAGGTCTCTATTAAGTAGATTTTCATGCCCTAGTTGTTTGGCAAAGAAGAAGGAGAGGTGCAAGTTAGTGCTATCTGTCGTGTGGCTTGTAGAGGGCACACAACTAAATTCATTGAGTCCTCTCATATATTTAATGATTCTTTCTCGCTCCACAAATTTTTTTAAGAATCACCACATCCTCATAGCAGGACGTCTTAAGATCTTGATATTGTCTAACTTTAAAGAATAAGCCTTCATGGTAATAAAGTATTCAATAACAAGAAAATTATATTATTTAGTAGCAGTGAGTTTTATCTTAATTTTATAAATGTGCAGTATCTCTCACCATTGCATTTGCTTAACCACATTGCAAACCTCTTTTGTTGAACATAAAAGGTCCACTAATCTCTGGTAGCATGGTGTTTCATAACCATGTCATGATCATGAAATTAATTTTTTTCCCATTGAATTTTAGGTCTTTGGACAGTAAAAGTAAATCCACAAGCTGTTGTTGGATATTTCCCTTTTCCATTCCCTTTTGAAAACTCATCAGAATTTGGGAACTTTAAGTTTATTTTTCTCATTTAAACAATAAAATGCTTGAGATACCTCGAGTTCTCCTTTAGTCCGATTTTCAACAAATCATGATCAACTCCTTTTGAAGGGAAGATGAAAAACCTGGATATAATGAATAAAAAAATAATTTGACAAAAAGGAAATGGAGACCCTTACCCTAGAGAATTAAAACAAAGCCTGAAAGAAATGTTCTAAAACCTTGCCCTAATATCATATTGAAAATAAAACAATGACAAAAGTCTCAAGAATCTTATTACATTTTTTGTACAAAGGGGGAGGAAAGGTATACATGTACACCTAAGATACATGACAAATGATGAATAAATCAAAAAAGAATGAAAAATTAATTAGGGGACAGCAATCATGTAGGAAAGCACACAGGTTGTAATCTGAGGATCATAGAGAAACATATCCAACAGTACAAAAGCTTGATCCATGTGCCTTAAGTTCTTTGCTTTGATTAGATTAGCAAAATTTCAACAATAACCTTTCTAAGCAGTGTGGTTTTATCTTGGTTGAGTGCAGGTGATGGATTCATCTTAACATCTATACCGTCTTTCTATCAGCCATCAGTTTCCTCGTCAATGTCGTCCTCCAAACAGCAGCAGTCAATCCTTCAATCCTTCTAAATCCCATTATTTTAGTTTCTCATCATTCCTATCATCCTTACAAACATTCTAATCACTATCTAGATCCCTAGGCATCATCTACAAATACTAGATCAGTGTCATAGATGCACTAGTTGTCATGCCAAAAACTTCCCTAAATCAGAAAGGCAAAATTTAGCAGAAAAAATAAGGCACGTTGCCGCGGGCAAAACAAAAGGCAAAATGGATTTAACTAATCACAGTGAGAAGACAAACAAGCACCTTTTTGTGATTTTGGCTCATCACTCTTTTCCGATCCTAAACTAGGAAAATCTCCCGAAGTCAGAGTGAAGTTGCTCTTTTTGGATGCATCAGCAGTCTGCAACGTGAGAGAGTCAAAAGTGAAAAAACAAGGTAGGAAAATCCTAAGGTGTGGCTAGAATCTGCAACCAATCATAACAAAAAATAACACAGGATGATATTTGAAAAATATGAAATCTGAAAATTAGCACAAAGTTATATTGAAATGAAAATAAAAAATGAAGTATCACTTTCTCTGAAGTTCCAGCTGCTCCCCATGCAATACTGTCGACCGAACTTTCTGCAAATCGTGATAAATGAGAGCTATTGGGTCTGTTATCAGCACTTCGTGGACGATTTGCAGCTACTGACATATGGCTGGATGGAAGTATCCCTGATGCTGATGATGGACGTGAACTTGAACCCAATGAAAGAGCAACAGGCTCATTAGACCTCTCACTACTACCAGTCGATGGACGAGTGCCACTTCCACCGGATGATGGACGGCCATTAGCATGGATTGGTGAACCAACACTCCCATCAGTTCGAGGAGACGACAAAGTTGAGGAACCCCATGCACTGGATGCAGCCAACAAAGGCCGGGTGCCCCATGTAAGTGTACCCCTATCATAAGCACAAAATTCAAGCCAACCAATACATAGAATCACATGCAACAAATTTCTTATAAATCACAAAGCATACAAGCACAAACAAGAAAAAACATAAAAAAACAATGAAAAAGTGACAAAAAAGGCGCGTACTTGGGAACAATTTCAACGTTAGGATCCAACCCATGATTTTCTAACCTTCATATAATAAGAACCACCGATTAAGGCAAATAGAGATAGAACAGCTAGATTTTCATCATGTAAAAACTGCAAAAAAAAACAATACATACTTCTGACTCGGTAAGTTAATGGGTTTGGGAACTTTTCCCAATACGGTCATACCAGACTTCCTTGTAGAAGTCCACCTATAAAAAAGACAAATATCAGAATATTCACAAGAAAAGACCATAATACATATAGAATCATTAGAAAAACATCAGCAAAGTAAACATTTCAAATAGGATGTCAGCAATGATATTACAGAAACCGCAAAGCTACTAAAACCCTAAGCAAGAATGATACTGAAGCAACAAAACAATAGTTTTTTAATAGTTTAAACGGTTAGGCCCTTAAAGATAATAATATTCAGGATGCAGTAGTCCCAGTTTTTGAACGGGTAATCTCCACTACAAAAGAAACGGTCCAGCATGTTTTATCTGCTGAGATGTAATGCAAAATGTAAATAGTAGTTGAACTCAATAGGATTTGCGTACCTTCATTTTGAAGAGAGACTATTTAAGTACAGATAGGTTATAAACCATGTGAATACAAACAGAAAAAAAAAAGGCCAAAGTATACGGATATTAAATTAAATATTCAAAAGTCCACTCTACACAAGAGTGTTAAAATAAACCTTCACAAATATAAAAGATAAAAGTGCAAACGTCACAAATAATGCTTATCAAAGTAAAATATATCATGACGTCATAAAAATTAACAATCCAAAAACAGCCACATAAAAATAAAGCTATCATATCGACAAAAAATATATGAATTTTAAGTAAAACCTATGATGCAAATAAGAAACGATGATTAAAAAATCTTAAGACAAAAACTGACNCCCAAACTCAACCTGACTCTCGTCCCCCACATCTTTCCCTCTTAATCCCCCCCCGGTTACTCTCTCTTATTAAACCCCTTCTTTTTTTGTGGCAGTGGATCACCATAACCATTACATCCAACTCCCTAGTCTCTACTACCATCCATTGAATGGCGGCATCAACGGTTGACGAATTCTTGTCATGGTCACCTCCCAAAATCATGCCGACTTCTCATTTAGTGATGCCATCATTCTCTGCTTGATCTCCAATCCCACCTCGACTTATGCTCCACCAACAACCTCCTATATGATTCCCAAGTTTGCAACTATGTTGGATATCTATTCAATGTCCAAGATGCCACAAAATTAAATCTATAAAACAAAAAAACAAGACCAACATTCTAAATGATGACACCCCTATATACGAACAAACTAACAGGGATTTCTCACTCATGAGTCTGACAACTGCAAACTTTTTTTAGTGCGAGTTTTAGGAGAAATATTTACGTATGGAGAATGCAAGCAGCTCTCAGTGCGTAATCCCCTCTCAATAGCTCTTCAATAACCTTTGTGAAGGTTATTGGGGGTTATTGCGGAGTCATTTCGGCGTTATTTGGAGTCCATACCCTAACATCAGAGAAAATGTGAAAGTGTAATCGCGGAGGGGCATTGATTCTAAATAACGCCGAAATAACTCTGTAATAACCCCAAATAATCTTGGCAGAGCTTATTGAGGGGTTATTAGGAGGGGATTACGCATAGAGAGCTGGTGTGCTCTCCATACGTAAATATTTCTCGAGTTTTAGACGGATAATAAAAGAATAAAATTATCAAATTATTTTATTTCATATTAGAATAGAAATAAAATAAAATAAAAAGTAATCCCAAATAACTCCAAAGAAAGTAGCATGATAGACATTTGTTCCATTTGGTAGAGCCTCGAGTTATATCCTAGCAGTTGCATAATTGCTATTGAAAATATGACTAAGGATTTGTTTGGTGCAGCTTAAAGGTGGTTGTAAAACTAGAAAATATAAATTAATTTTTTAAAAAGCTACAACATGAATTATAAATATTTTGTTCCCAAATAGTCACAAAACAACTTCCATGCAACCACCACACTTTAACAGATCTCGTCACAAAAAAGAGCTCTCCATCACAGTTTTCTAGAAAGCAGCAAAAGAGCAATTCACTAAAAGAAGTTATGGTGGCGGTCTAAAACATAACATGGGCATAAAGCTATATAAAATTGACCATAAGCAAAAAAACACCAAAAACCGTCATTAATTTGGAATGTCCAGCCCCTAGAGCAAAACTAGCTTAAAGCAGTGAAACAATTAGTTCATAGTTGAAATGGCCCACCCAATTAGCTCCTATTAATTCACTAACAATGAGTTTGATATGCAGGCAACAAACACAAAACACATGTTTAATACTTTTTAAGATGCAAGTTGGATACAAACTATGCTTCAAGCTATGTCACTCTAACTATATAATATGTGAATAATCAATCTTATTATATAATCCTTTGTTCTCATCCTTCCGCTCTATGACTTCCATAATATTATCATCGCTTAAGAACAAAACAAAAATTAATTTCAACACAAATATAGTAGTAATATTACTTAATATTTATGTATATAATCACATGAGAAAAAAACAGTTGCCCTTTTTTAAACTTTTCATTAATGCATTTGTGTGTTATGATGTGAGCCATGTGACCATGTACTTTGAACATATTTATGCTTTTCAATATTCATTACCCAGCTCAAATATTATTCATACGCTTAAAAGAGCCCCTTTACAAAAGATCCGATGTAAATAATAATTCAATTGAATAGATAACTGATGTAGCTAACCGATTGACCTTATTTGTTCAAATGTTAACCAGGTTTTGCTTCATCTGATTGCATAGCATAAAAAGCAAGACAGGCAATTTCCTTTTAATAAACAAAATAAGCAACAAATATACAAATCAGAAATGTATTAAAGACCAACTTAAAAAATTAAATATCATAACTTTATCATAATTAGAAAAGAAAAAAGTAATAAAAACCCCAAAGTTAACTATTATGAAGAAACTGAATATTATTATCACTTCTTTTAACTATAAGGAGAGAATTTTCCAAGAGAAAAGGCATGAAAATGGGAAAAACACGAGATAAGATTTGCAATCAATTTTAAAGATAAAATTGCTATTATCTCCACATGTTCAAGGATCAGGAGAACAAAACAGCAGAAACAAATCCATTGCATTAATAACTCAGCCAATGAAAGTTTATCAATAGATTAGCAATATGCAAAAATATGGTCAGCAATTAGTGCATATAAGGGGGAAAGGGTGTTGTGGCAATTCACCCAAAATCGCACTAAATGAACACATCTCCCTCTTAGACAAATTGGCCCAAACTCCAATTCTCACTCCTCGGGAAATAAAAAATAGTACAAAATCATTTTTTTGCAGAACTCATACTAGTCAGTTTTTTATCATAAAATTAGAGCAAAATAAAAGCCATATGCAAAATCCAACCATAACAGAGATATATTCCATCACTCCAAATGATTCAAGTAGTGTTGCACCTGAAAACAAAGATGCTGCGCTATATAATAATGTGGAACTCCTGCCTACTAAATAATCATCAAATAACGTATGCAGCTGAAGTAAGGCTGAGATCAGACCCACTCATCTGCATGTTATTCTCCATATTTTAGTTATCATTTTTTCAGCCACTCCATAGCGTAGCTTGCCATGTGTGCTTCTAAATCTAAACAAAAATAGTAGAATCAAAATTATGCTTTTACATTTAATTTAGAGTCCTGAATCCTCAAAGTAGTTAAGTTGGAGTTCATTTCCTTTAAAAGCATAATTTTTTATCCAATTAAAAATATAATAATATATGAAGAGAAAGTTCAGACTCAGCCATTGATCCCTTGATAAAAAACAGCTCTCCTCTAAGCACATATAGTTTACCTGCCCATTCACCATCTTTAAACACACCCCTCGTAGCAATTCATCATCTATCATGAACCAAGAACTCTCCATAAATCCGACACATTCTTACTCATAAAACCATGTCAATCAATTACAGTGACAGATAAGAGATACAGGGAATAGAGTAGAATGAAAAAAAAAAAAAAGGAAAAAAAAAGGAAAAAATAAAATCATTTAACATGAACCATCATGTTCACAATAACTTGTCATAATAAATGGCACTGATTAAGTGGAGACTACAGTGAATCAACACATGAATTGAGCATAGGAACTATAATTTAATTTATAGGTTCAACAATCGAAAAGCTGTTCAAAGATGAATCAACAGCTAGAATGCACAACTGCACTTTAATGATGCATAATAAACTCTTCATTAAATCATTTAATGGTTTGTGAACAATACAGTATCTAATTACAGATGATTTAGCATGATCTACTCAGAAGAAGGATGTTGGAGAAGAGCATGACGTTATAGATATCTTTACATGAATCTATGTTTGCTTCATTCCTTCACGAAAATAAATTGATATCACTTTCTTCTTCTTCTTTTTTCTTAGGTTCATTTCTAACTTAAAATTTTTATTTCTCAGAATCATACTCTATATGTAGCCATTCAGTATGGATTTTTAAGAGGTAAGAGGAACAAACTATATCATTCTTTTTTTTTTTGCTCAAGAAAAGCAATGCAATACAAAAACGTCCACTATTGTTTATCCATTTAAATAAATATATCTATTTAATGTTCACACATGTTTTAATTATATTTTGTGTTTAACTGGGAAATAAAAATACATATTAGTCTTAAGTATTGAGAACCAACATCCTATATAGAAGGTGTCTTAGGACTGCATGAATCAGTTAAATGGTTACAGAAAGTTTCCAGAAAAGCGAGTTATCAGACTTATCCTCTTCCTTGAGTACGCATTGGATGATTTACCTCCTTTCTCCATGTCCTCCAAATCACCAAGATAATTAGTATCTATACTCTTTGAAAGCTCTCTCTTCTAACACTTTTTTTTTTCTGTTTCTTTCATCTTTCAAGTCCTTTTAAAATTTCATTAAAAAAGGGGAAGATCAACGAGTTTCAATTTCATTAAAAAAAAAAGAAAAAAAAAACTTCCAAACCATCAACATTCCTCTCTCCCATAAGTAAAATGAAGTATAATACCCATCCCTACCAGAAGTACATTTATCGAAATCCTCAAAATCCTTAATATCAATTTCATGAAGCATGGGGCAGAGTCTTGAAAACAAATTGAGCAGAGCTCTGATTCTAGCTCAATTCATTGGCCGCCCACCTTGACAGCTCTGATGGGATCCAAAGCGACATCTTCAAACTCAACCTCTCCTCTAGACTGTGAATCTGCCACATAGCAATATCGAAATGGCAACAGCTATAAAGAGGGAGGCGGATCTGATGAAGAAGGTTGAGTTGGCCACAACTGAGCTCAAAGCTTTAAAAATGCAAATGTTTGCTGTGTTTAGAGAGAAGGAAGCAAAGAAGAAGTTTGTCAATCAAAAAAAATCTTTAGTCGTTGAAGTAAGCCTAGAGTACAAAAAATTAGGAGGAAGTGGCATTAACATGTGACTGTTACGGCTACTAATTTTGCCACTATGACAATGACCTTTAAGGTGTAAGGGTTGTAGATTTAAAATTTAGATTGTTGGGGCAGCATAGTTTGATTGTTTAAGGTATTGATATTAGTTAATAACTGTAATAAGAATTTTCAACTTCATTTTCACATTGCATTACTAAAAGAGGAGTCTCACGTCCTCTCTAGTAAGACTAAGAATTGCCATGCCATGGTTCTCAATGCTCAAATAGCTATGTGACAAGCCAATTTCAAAATGGCCACCTTTTAAGGAATTAAACTCAAGTTCTCAAATTTTAGCAGATGGCACTAAAATTCACATTACTTAAGTGGTTTTTTTACTACTATGAAAGCAAGAATAACGAATTATAAAATTTATACATTGGGCTATGAACTATTTTCTTCTTTAATTAAGCAAAAGATTCTTCCCTCTAAAAGAGTTGAGTCTAGCAAATAAAAAGTACAACTAGCCAGAATATCCAATACAACAACAACAGCAAACCTTTATCCAACTAAGAGGGGTCGGTTACATAAATCCTTTTTTTACAACAACAACAAGCCTTTATCCCACTAAGTGGCCTCGGCTATATGAATCCCTTTTCTCCATCATGTTCTATTGAGTGTCATATATGCATTTAATTCTAATTACTTAGATCATTTTTATACAACATGGCCAAGTCTTTTTAGGTCTGCCTCTATATTTCTTAACATAAATCAAATTTAAAACATCTCCCCTGGTTGGATCATCAGATTGTCGATGTTTAATGTTACCAAACCATCTAAGACGACTCTCTCGAATCTTGTCAGTCAATGCAGCTGCTACAACCTTTTCACAGACATATCTCATTTTGTCTCTAATTGTAAAGCCGCTCATCCACCTAAGCCTTCTCATCTCAGCAACAATTAACTAAATTTTATGCTTCTCTTTTGCAGGCCAACATTCTTTGTCATAAAGCATTGTAAGTCTCACCACCATTTATAAGATTTTCTTTCAAGTCTAACTGGTACTTTTTTATCACACAATAAGCATTATGCATTCCTCCACTTTAACCATCAAACTTGAATTCTACTAATAATATCCTCATCTATATGATCATTACTTTGAACAATAGATCAGAGACATCTAAAACATTCACTTTTTTTAATAATTTCATCGCCCATTATTACAACCCCCTCACTAGATCAACTACTACTAAAATTACATTCCAAGTATTTAGTTTTAGATCTACTCAAATAAAAACATTTGGGATCTTAAATTGACCTTCATAATTCAAGTTTTTCGTTAACTTTCTCTAATTTTATCCACAAGAAAGATATCACCGATGAAAAGCATACACCAAGGTACATCCTCCTAGAAATGTCTGGTAAGAGCATAATAACTAAGGAAAAAAATATACAGGCTTAAATCCATTCCCTGACCGAATCCAATTGAAATAGGAAAATACTTGGTCAATCACCCTTGTATGCGAACACAAAAAAAAAAGTTCTAGTACATATAAATATTTAATGAAAAGAATATAATCAATATCAACACATTTCTTTTCTAGAACTCTCCAAAATAATTCTCTTAGAATATTATCGTAAGATTTTTCTAAACCTATAAAAATCAAATATAAATCTTTCTTACTTTCTCAGTACTTCTCCATCAAACTTCTCAATAAATGTATAGCTATCATAGTAGACTTGCCCAGCATAAATCCAAATTGATTTTGAGAAACATTTGTACAACTTAATAACCAATATTCAACTATTCTCCCATAACTTTAATGTACGACATATTAAATTAATTCATCTCTAATTTGCACGCTCTTGTGCATCCCTTTATTCTTAAAAATATGAATTTATAGACTCTTTCTCCATTCATTAGACATCTTTTAATTTTTAAAATAATATTAAAAAATTTATTAAGCCAAAAAATTCTCATATCGCCTAAACACTTTCACACTTCTATTAGAATACCATCGGTTCTTACTATTTTTTCACACTTTATAATCATTATAGTTTCCTTAACTTTCATTTTATTAATGCGACAAAAAATAAAAAGATTTGTTATTATTTGCAATATTAAAATCATTAAATTTGATCTTATTTTTACAATTTTCATTGAAAAATTCAACAAAATATCTCACAAACATATGTTGAATATCCTCATTTAAGAAAGACACTTTTTGACTTTCATCTTTAAAACACTTTACTTGGATTACATATATATATCACCCTGTGTTGTGTACCTCGGCCTATTGGTTGACATGCTCCGTGTACGACCCCTCAGGACGGGAGTTTGAATCCCCTCTAGCACATTTTGCCTTAAGGAATTGGTACTCGAATTGTTAGACACATTAAGAGTGGTTGGAGACTCGTATAATAGTCTTTGGTCATTCATTTTGATATATATATATATATATATATATATATATATATATCACCTTCTTTAGTACCTAATTTATTACAAAGAATACTAAAAGAAAATATTTTAGCATCACAAATTATTCTTTTGAAGTCCCAACGAGCACCTGATATTTTTTCTAATTCTCGAGTTTTTACATTTAGATCAATTATTATAATAAAACCTCTTATTTTTTTTATTTTTTATGCATTTTATATTCCACCACCAAGTACGTTTATTCATAAGAGTTCTTACTTTTGATGCTCCGAGCACATCTTATATAATTTGCTAAATAATACTTGTTATTTTATCCTAAACAATATTAGTTTCTTCATAAATAATGTTGAGATATTAAAATTTACTCCTAAAAAATAATTTTATTTGTGTCGTTTAAGTACCAATAATTAATTTTATAATAATATTTCATTTTATTTTTCATCTATCAACTCTACATTTTAAAATTCAAAATCAGTAATCGATGTTGGGTACTTAAAGTTTCACTTGAAATGACTTTACAATCTTTAAAATATTGACAATCTATTTTTCTTATTAGAAAATAATCAATTTGTGTTTCATTCTAACCATTCTTATAAGTGATAATATGATTATCTCTTTTTTAAATAAATTATTCGGCCTTGTCGGGGATCTCATTCTGTTTTCTGTTTTCTGTTTTTAGTTTTTAGTTTTTGAAAACAAAAAAAAATCCCAATAAAGTGTTTGTTTATTCCCTTTTTTTTATTTTGTTCTTAAAACAAATAAGGTTTATTTCAAAACATCAAAAACATAGGAATTATGTTTTTTGTTGTCTTAAAAACATATTTTTTGGAGCATTACATGTGCAACGCTCCGCCACCCACCCGCCCG
>JXCR01143589.1:224660-257692 GCA_002079205.1 Phalaenopsis hybrid cultivar
TGTCGCCGTCCCCATCCACCGTCGTCGACCATCATCGTTGTTTGCCTCCACCAGCTTCCCGCTGCCCGCTATCGATCCTTGTCGCCAGTCGTCAAACCCCGCTGCCTGTCGCCGACCCCTTCCACCCGCTAACCGTCGGCTATTGTCTATCGCCTGCCGCCCCTGCCCGTAGTTCACCGCCCACCCTCTGTTGCCGCTGATGCCCGCCGAAGTCGGCCTATGCCAACTATCGTCATCGTCCACCGCCCACAGGCAATGCTTTGTACTGGGTGGAGCAAAGAATATGTTGTATACGTCATGGGCGGCAGAGCTTAATACTGGAGCGCACGTAGACTCAACTATTAATAAAAATTTAATTTTTCTTTAAAAAAAATTCCTAACCAAACATGTTTTATATTGAAATATATATATATAAATCATAACAGTACCAAATACATTTTTTAATAATAGAAAATCGAAAATAAAGCAAAAATAAAACAAACTAAAAACAAAAACAAACATAAAAAATAGAAAGTGATCCCAAACAGATCCTTAGCAATAACAAAAACATAAACTATAACAAAATTCAATATATGTATACTTTCTTCATTAGTAATCCAAAACCATAGCAACTATAAATACTTTAAAATCTTAAGTCATTCCACCAACATGCTCATTTAAATCTTATACAAAAAAATTATTTCTTCAAAATATATTGTTTGTGTTAATTAGTCTAGATCATTCCAAATTTTTTTCATTAGAAAATATATTCAAAATACTCTTTTGAATACGTAATATCAACAACAATTTTTAAAGTTATAATTCTATCTCCAATTCAATTAATTGATGCAACGTTATCTTTCAAATTTCTACCTATAATTATCTCTATATAATTTTCAATATGACTCTTACCTAAATATTAAAATTTAAAATCTAAACTATCAATCTTTTAACTTTTTCTCCAACACATTTAATTTATTGAATGCATAAGATATATATCCTCATATGAATCATAATATCTATTAATTATATTAATTTACTTGTGAAGGTATCTATATTTCAAGTTTTTTTCTTAATATTAGTTTCATGAACTAACTTCCGACTTCACCTAGTGGGATAAAAACTTGTTGTTATTGTTGCTGCATAAACTAACTTATTTGCCTTCATCCAACCATAATGTAAAATCTCTTGTGTATTTAGCACTACATCCAGGAGCCGATGCAGTGGTCCTTTTACATTTTTTACTATATTCAGGTTATACAGTGTGTCGCTTATAGATAACACCCTAACATTGATTTTTTATATAGTTTTTTGACAAAAAATTTTATGTTGGTTATCGACTACATAACACAATACTCAACTTTTCGCATCGAGTACTTGAGAACCAACAATGGCCAAAAAATACAATGAAAAAAATAATTAGGTAGGCCTCTTAAAGTGAACCAAACAAATGAAGTATAAAAAATAATATTAGTTCAATCTCAATAATATCAAAATAGATATATTAGAGTAAAATATAGATTACGTGGATATTAATCCAATTATATTAAGGACGATAGCTCATAAGAAAGGATTAAGTAGGAATCGATAGACCCAAATCTCTATATAATGGCACCTAGAGATGTATGCAATGAAAAAATGTATGACAAGCATTTTTACAAAAATTGAAGCATGTCAAACAGCAAATGGAACCAACAACCTAATATGGGGAGTATCCAACTTTTGGTTGTGGTGAAAAGATCACTTATACCGACATTCTAAACCTCTGTCAACCTAAAACTACGGTAAACAATAGTCTACCAAAAGAAGAGACTGCTCATAGCTATAATCACAACTCTATACGAAAGACGTAAAATAATTATTTGAAACCACTTTAGTGATGAATTCTTAGAACTCTGTTGTTTTGGGAGGTAAGACAAAATTCTACCTACCAAAGATCTAAACTTTGATTCTTAAATCCAACTTCACGCTAGGGTATAGGTCAAAACTCAAGCATGTCTTCCTGGTTTGATTAATCTGTCTAAGAACTTGTATATTCGAGTAACATAAGAAAGTTGTTTGGGATCAAAAATATGTCAAGAAAAATTAAAAAATTATGAAATTAAATCAACTCAAGATAGAAAATGAAGATGTCACTTGGAATGATGATTCGTGGAAGCGCCACACCTCAAACTCTATAATCTGCAGCCCTCATGCAAATAATAAAAGAGGGCAGAGATAGAGAGAGATATTTGATTTAGAAATTTCTTCCCTAGAAGGGAAGATTGAAGCTTGAAGACAGAATGTAATGGATGTGCTCAATCGCTCAATAGGAATCGTTTTTAGGGTTTGTAGGTTAATTGTCTCAATTCCATACTAGAATTGGGTATTATTAATCATGCCTGATCTGGCCAGATCAGAAGCCCATGTATACGAATAGATAGACATAATGGACATTTACATGGTGGCGTTACACCTAAATTTGCCAAATATATGTGACAACTATATGTGACATTCCACCAAATTTATAAGCAAATAGGTTGCAAAAAATAGGAAGACTATAGTTCAAACAAATAAATACACCTTTAGCATTTCTAAACTAATTCAATTCTTGGTCTTTTATATTTGATTGCAAGCATTTAAAATTCAATAATATTTTAAATGCAATATAGAATAAAAAAAAGGAAATTAACGCATTCATTGATATTTGGTTTTTTTCTAAAGTAATTTTAGGCATTAGTATTGGAGGAATTATATGCAAATTAATCAAAATTATATATTTGTGTATTTAATACCTAAAATTTACTATTTAATTGCATGAAAATTAATTTTATAAAGAGCATTTAAAATATCACATTCAAATCCCTTTCCATTTATTTACAATCACAAACCCCTTTTTGTCATTGAGATGCCCTTGGCTGACGATGCCCTTCCAATTGAGATCTAAGAGTGCAAACAAGTCTAGTCGACCTCGAGCCACAAGAGACTCCAGTCCTCGACTTGCATAGTTAAAAATTGGCTCGGGCTCGAATATTTGACCTCGAGCTTGACTACAAAACTCGAGCTCAACTCATATATAGACTCAATCAGAGCAAATATTCAATAATTTTAGCTCATATATAGGCTTGATTTAGTACATAATGAAGCTGCTATTAAAACAATATGTTGGTAATTTATGAAGATGTAAAATGACATAAAATTTAACTTTTTTAGCAATTAATAAATTAATAACTTTAAAGATTATTCTGAACAATTTTTTCAGCATTTTCAACCAAAATAGAAAGATATAACTTTTTATAAATAAATATATTACATGAGTGAAAAGTTATCACAAATAAAGAGCAAGATAAAAACTAGCAAAAAGAAATAGATAAAAGACTTGAAAATATCTACCAATAATATATAAACAACTCAAGATGTACATCACTAACTTAGTTAGAATATGCCAAAGGACGAAAACAAAAAAGTAATAATCATAATCAAATTGATCCACCGATAATTTCAAGTTGATATATGTCAAGATCAAGTTAACGAGCCAGGCTCGAGCCAAAATTAATATTCTCGAGCCGAGCTCGAGCTCAAACTTGAGTAAGCTCAAGCTCAAACATGACTTGATTTTTAACTAGGCGAGTCAAGCTTGAGTCCGTCATGGCTCGATATCAACTCGATGAGTTTGCACCCCCGTATGAGATATCAAATGTGCAAGAAAAATTTAGGGAAATGATGTTACATAAAACTTCTTAAAGTCTCAACATATCCTAAAATATTCAATGAAATTTGAAGAAAGAGAAGTTACATGAAGAGCAAACAAAATGAATTTAAAAATGTGCATGGTAAGGCATCTTTCCTAATGGCATTACACTTATATGTACATATCTAACATCTAAATTTTCATATGACATGCAAAACACTTAATTTTTAACAGCACATCGAAGATACCATTATTACTAATTTTTAAATGTAAAATACATAGGAATTGTGTTTGTGTGTGTGTGTGTGTGTGTGTGTGTGTGTGTGTGTGCGAGCGCAGTGCGCGCACCATTCAATAAATCATTTGCCAATCCATTCTTAAATATAAATGTTTAACTTGGCTATTTTGTGATTTAAAAATGCAGCAAGATATAGAAAAAATGTTTTAGTATAAATAACACTACTATCTTATGCATCTACCATTTTTAATCAATCTTCACGCCTCTGAATGATCTTAAGCTGTCAAAATTATTAAAAAAATTAAAATTTTTTTCCTTCAAGTAAAACATTGCTCACTTCATACTTAAAAATGGGGAACAAGGTTTAGTGATATTTTTTCTAGTTTTAAATAATAACATGAAAAAGGGTCTAGTGATAGACCATGCAAAAATATTTATGAAATTTGAGGAGATCTAGTGAACCGGGATTTAGAAATTTCAAACCGAATCTAATCTAAATCATGAAAATTTAAAATCTTCAATTTAATGAGTTAGAACAGTTGATGACTTCTTTGTTTTCCAAAATAATTCCTGAAGACTCGGAAACTTCTTGTGGCGAAGTGCGATAGACATACTTTGTGGATTTTGTTGAGCAGCAAGCCAACCACTCCGCCGAAAGCCGAATTTGCCGACCGAGACGGTTGGCTACCTGATGAGCCAACGTAGAACCTCAGGCTGCGAGCGAGAGATAGACAGAAGGAAGAAAACCCATAGATTAGGTATACGAGCAGACCTGCAAGATGCGGCGCCGGGGACAGGAGATCGAGCCGAGAGCGAGACTCGATGGAGCAAAGGCCGCGAGAGAGCTTTAAGGGGCTGTTTGATTGCAGAATTTAACCTAAATCCAGCCAAACAGCAAAAATGACATCTTTAAATCCTATAAGTTCTAAATCCCGTATCACCTCCATATTACCAAAAATCGATTTACAAAAATCCCAGTGTAAGACGGATTTACGGGATTTAGAAAAGCCGAAGTGTGCTAAGGAGGGTGGGAAAAAGGGAGAAAGACGAAGGCTACCTCAGAGGAAAAATATGGGAGTTTCAGAGGTCTTTCGACGCCGCGATCGCGTCGTGCCTTCCCTGCTAGCTCTAATCGGGGGTCAAGCAAATACTTTGGGCGAAACCGGGGGAGGGGGAAGGGACGTAGACGAGTGTCGGGGAAATTTGTCCTTGCCTTCGATTTAAGATGATTTTTAGGGGCCCTAATTTTTATTGATTAAATTTGATTAATAACTAATAATTAGTTAATATGACATCAAATTATTTATATTAAATAAATATCGAGCAAGCCCATGATTTATTTGTGTTTGCCTCATTACAATATATATATATATATATATATATATATAATAATTAACANATACATTTTTCTTGTAAACACAAATATAATATATATAATAAACACAAACACAAATATATATCGTCTTGTATTCAAAATAGCTCAGGAGTAGTCTATTTGTCTTTGACTGGATTCAAACTCATTTGTTCAAATTAAGCTCATGTTCGTCTTGTATTCAAAATAGCTCACGAGTAGTCTATTTGTCTTCGACTGGATTAAAACTCATTTGTGAATTACGCTCGTGTTCGAAGTCGACTGAAATTTTGAAATTTTTTTTTTTTTTGGTGTTTTTTGAGAGGAACAAATATATCTTTATTGCTTCACAAATATTACAACATGCAAAGCTAAATAATTTTATTGATGAAATTTATTCTTATGTTCCAAATTGAATATGTACATTTTCCTTCTGAATGAAAGGTGTAGCTTCTGCTTTTGTAGAGCTGTTCTCACATGTTCCCATCCATCTTGAAATGGGACTAAACTCTAAAGTGTGACATTTTGTCTATCTTACTGCGGCCAAGCCACACCTTCATGTAACCAAGTTAGCCAAAACTTAAGGCTTCTAGCTCTTTGGGCTCAAATTCTATTTATTAACATCTGACACCTAAACTTATTTTTTTATAATTATTTTCACCTAATTATAATTTAAAAATAATAAACTTTAGCATTCTTTAATACATAAAAATGATATAAATTAATATAATTATTTAATTATTCAATTATTTTGAGTCAAAAAGAGCCAACCAATAAACACTTGTTTGTGTTTCGCTTGTTTATAAATAAAGCTCAAAAAAATTATTTGTGTTCGAGTTATTTGTTTAACGAATGAATCGAACACGAGTCATTTAAGGAGTCGAACACGAGATGTTCGCGTACGACGAACTTTTTTGACAGCCCTATATGCAGTAATTTGATAATTAACTAATTAAAAATAAATTATGTTTTATATTTTAATTAATTTAATAAAATTCTAATTGTTTAGTTTACATAATTAGTTTTTTAAAATTATTATTAACCATTAATCCATGCAATAAATATTTAATTGTTGATTGGCATAATAAGTAAAAAAAATATACAATAACTTTAATTGAATTTAAGAGATAATTTTAATTAAATTTAACAGTTATTTCATTAATATCAAATTCAAACTCATACCTCAATTAATACATTTAAATCTTGAAATAAGTTGTGAACATGATTAAATTGGATTTAATATTTATCATACCAAACAGTTGTTAGGATTTTAATACCTCAAACTTTAATGCAAACTTTACTGCATCCTAATTTATAGAATTCAATATATCCTGCTTAAAGTAAACCCTACTTGTAGCCAAACAACCTATTAGGTTTCAAAAGTGCACCTATATGCATGCAACTACGACGAAATGCTTAGGGCAAAGTCGCAAATAGATTTTAATTTCGATTCTTGCACACATCATGACCCTTCATTGTCAGTTCATTAAACATGTGATTATGATCAAACTACTTGTTCCAATGGCTCCACGAGCCAATGAGTCGAGTTGTCCAATACTCGAACTAGGGCTCGAAAATGAAATTAGTTATTATTTTAGCTCTAGTTTGAGCTCAATGCTCAAAACGTCTGGCTCAAGTGCACCTCTGATAAGATCTCATCACAACTTCTTCATTCGTCTTTGTCATTCACATTATAATAGTCTCATGAATGCTTTTACCTTGCAATATCTCATCGCAACATACTCATTTATTTTTTATTTTCACTCATATTCAATCATGCTGATGTCCCTCCCTTATGAATTTCGCCACGACTTACTCATATCACCATCATCTTCTAAGCTAAATCGTATTATGACTTTCGTATATGTTTAACATTGGTTTCAGAATTTTTAAGTAGCAGCTAGTAGTCGCAAGATGTAAGTTAATAAAATGTTAGATTAATAAATAGTGAATTTTAATTATTAAATATGTTAATAGGATAGTTTAATTGTTATGTCAATAAATCCCCCCATCACTTTCTAGTGTTTAATAATAAAAATTGAATCAATATATTTGATTTTTTATCCTTTTTTTGTGTGTTTATGCAAGCTTGAGAACTTATTTTCAAGTGTGGATGCAAAGGTAAATATGAGGCCTTGACAAGTTAACAATGAAGGTTTGAGGCGCATGTTGACTTGTAACAATTTTGCATGAAGGTGACCATATTCGGTGGCTTCAAATGGAAAGGTTTTTTTGAGGTGGCAAGGTCGCATGGATGCCAAAAAGGCTGCCCAAATGTAGAAATAGCAATTAGCATGGAGGCTAAAAAGTTGCATGTTGTAGCAAAACCACATTACATGATGACAGTGTATTCATAATTGGCTCAATTCAACTAAATTCTAAATACATATACTACATGAATTCAAAACCCCTAAAAAATATTTTAAATGTGATTTACCCTAAACTAGACAATGAAAAGATTAAGATCTTTACATTTCAAATGTAATATGCTAAAAATTGCCCTAATCATATATCCCCTTAATTTAACCATTATTGAAGGTGGACAACCAATATGAAAATGTTATTGTCATATGGGCTTCCAAATGTAGGATGTGCTTAATTACATGACCTTTTGAAATTTTTAGGGTTTTAAAAGTGTAATATTATATTTTAAAGGCAAATTTATATGATATGTTGGTAAAAAAAAACAACTTTTCTTATCTATCAATAAAATTAAGAAGTAAATATTTTTTTTGAGAATTTAAAATCATAAATGGAATCTTTATTATATTATTAACATAATGTAAATAACGCACTTTATTACTGAAGTCAAACAACTCTTTGGATTATACACAAATTATAATCATTTATAAAGAATGAATTCACATGATGTCATTGTACAACTTCATAGCAACTTATTGAAGTTTTGGAAAGGGCTTTAATAATTTGTCTACCTGAAGGCCAAATATGTTGTGCAATTCAAATGATTTAGAATTACTTTCTTAAGTAGGCCATATTTTTTAATATAAGTGAATATATAGCTTTGGATGATTTAACTTAATGGCAAGTTCAATATATATATATATATANTATATATATATATATATATATATATATATATATATATATATATATATATATATATATATATATATATATATATATATATATATATATATATATATATTTAAATTCATAATATCAATCATTCTTACTCGATTGATTATCCTTAGGGTCTGTTTGGGGCAGTTGTATTTAATAATAAGTTGTTGCGCAACCGCTGTCACAGGAAGCTATGTGCAGAAGCTGCTGCGGAGAAGTTGGTTGTCTGTTTGTTTTTTACAGTTTGAAAACAGATGTGTTGCAGTTGTTTCTGTACAAATAATCATTTTGCCCATATAAAGTAATATTGTTTGCAACAAAACTATCACACTAATATATTTTGTACTTCAGAAGCAAAAATCCAGTGCAAAATATTGTAAAAAAAATGTACACCTCACTTAACAGTGAATATCATGATTACTAAAATTAAGAAAAAAACTATTAAAATAACATTTAATAATATAATAATTTTATTTTTAAAATACTGACGATGTATGTCACGAGCTAAGTCGTTCTCCAGAGATACTCTCTATGCCCTATCACTATCGGCGGCAGAATCTTCTAGCCTATCTGCCCACAAAAAAAAGTTTTAATTTTCTGTGATTCTCCGCGAGCACCTGTAAAACAGTCTCCTGTAGTTATGTGCATCATGTGAAGTTAGTAGAGAACTTTGAAGTCCACATCAGCAGTACAATCCTCGAGAGGTATCAAAATCCTCCAGCCATCTTTCCTGAATGCTTTAAAAGAAATCCTATTTGACATAGCACAAGTAAAAATTGATAAAAGATGATTAATTATAGTTTTATGTAGCTGTGAGATCTCTGAGAACTCAAAATATCAACCAATGAATCTGTCACTACAAGAAGACAACATACCTTATAAAAAAATGTTCTTTATTGTCTTTACCCACTTAATACTAAGCTCTGCATATCACCAAAAAAATGTCATCTAGAAGAACGTTAAAAATCGTAGCACCGAAAAAAAGAGAGGAACTTGATTTTTTTTGTTAATATTTCACATGTGACACCAACCAATAAAGTCAAAAAGGTCATCCAAAAAAACCCATAAAGTTAAATATCTCATCATTAACCTCTAAAACTCACGAAAAGAAAAGCAAAATAAATGCAAAATGAAAAAAATAAACACTTACAAACAGCATAAAAAACCCAAAAAATCAATATGAAACACACAAGGAACAAAAATAAATATGAACTATATAAAATAAAATTATAATAAATAGTGAATCGCTTCAACAATCATTATAGTTAATAATATTATAAATACTCAAATCACCCTCATACTATGGCAAATATAATCCGTTCTCTCAACTCTGTCATCTCGATTGCACATTCCCCATCTTCAGTATAGAACTTGGAAACATCATTTTCAGCATGTGATAATGATTGTCCAAGACAACACTCATATGCTTCAGCAGGGGCATGCTCATGATTTCCGTCCGACCTACAAAAGTCAATGTCGTTATGGGAAGGATGCTGTCAAACATAATTATGGAGAGCCAACATGGCAATCACAATCTGCATATCACGAAGTATAACATATTCTTCTTCCAAACACCAAAATTCCTCTCAATGACACCGTGCAAGGAGGAATGTCTTTTATTGAACATTTCTTTTCTTCCTCGTGTGACACTATCGGCTCGCTCAAATTCAAGTATGTGGTATCTCATATCAGGATAGGGCTTAAGATACCCTCGCTGCAACGGATATCCAATACTAACCAAACAATAGTTACCTAATGTGAATTGTATGATTAATATTGAAGGAAAAATGAATTAGGAGAGTAACTTAGTATCAAGCAAACCTGTGGGTGGATATGAGAAATTGTACTTGTTATTTTGTGTCACAGCTTTGAAAATTTGACTGTCATGTGCACTGCTCTCGCAAATAGCCATGAAAAAAGAGAAGCACATGTTGAATTTGCATACCTCCATTACATTCTGTGTCGAGGACCCACAACGGCTGATGAATACAATCTTCTACTTATTTGGAACAAGGCATCAGTGTGTGTTTCATTGATTGCTTCAATACAATTCTAGAAAGATAATGGAGAGTAATGTACTTATGATATTTATTTGAAAATTAAATGTAACAAATAAGAAAATTTACTTTGAAATATGACATATACTGCACGTCGTGTGGAAGCTCTATAGAATTTTGTTCGAATATAGATGTCTATCATCAAGATTAACAGGTATAAATAGAAATAAACATATATATAACAAGTAAATCTAAGCTAAATAGGATATCAATTGAAATTTCACTAAAACGTCTGAATATTACAATAAAAAAATAAAAACAAGTTCCACATTAAAAATACAAACCGGTAAAATAAGAGTTCATCAGTAGCCGCAATAAGTAAATAAAAATATCATCCAGTACATCTATATAAAAGAAGAATAAAATTATTCCTCATCCTTGTCATCTTCATCATCCTCTTCTTCCTCCTCAGAGTCCTCTTCCATCAGTTTGCTATGCTCGTAGGGCTGATAGAGAGAATACAAAGGGAACTCGGTAAGATTGTCTCCTCTAATCCACTGATTCTTCTTGTACATTTCTAATTCGGCGGCCTTAAAACTAGTGAATTGATCACATTGACTTTTGTTCTGCCAATCTATATGTGACATGTGGTCCGCCAAATCATAGAGTGATGTCTAAATAATAGTAATATCATCCTTAATTTTACCCTATCTTTTTGACATAGAAGCCAGACTAGTGGAAGAATGCGGCTGAAATTAGGAACTAGAGGGCTAAGTAAATAAGGGATGAGAAGAACTAGCCCCAGTACCAAAATAGCATAACTATCATATAAATTCAAGTTGGTCTTGAAGATAAGCTTCGAAGGCTAACCATATAACGATGGATGAGGGACTCTATATCTATAAATTTCTTGGTTTGGATGCAGAAATTCAAAGTGGCTCTATCTCACTTAAATTGGTAAAGGGAAGTAGCTTGGTAGAAATGAAGTTGTGCCAAGCCTTCGAGGCTACATTGAGCTTGGACGAAGGAAAATTGATTTTATGATCATTTTTAACTTTCCAAACCCCCTACCATTAGTCAAAAATATAATGATCTCATATAAGTCAGTGTCTATAAGAGTGAAATAAGAGTAGAAACTATCAAGAGCGTCTCTCAAAGAAAATAAAGCATTAATACGGCAAGGAGAGATGTCAACTTGTTTTTCTCTCACATGGACTGAATCATCAGAAGCCTTAGGAAGATTAGCATAAAACTCCCTAACAACTGAAATCATAGCTACACTAGTATTATAATAGAAATTTTCTTAATCTATACTCACAATCATACTCTTAAATGCACCCTCAGATCTGATAAATCCACGTTCACCAATCAACTTCTTCAGTGTTAAGAAGTCATTGTAACACCCCTATGCATTGAAGCCTACAAATTTCTTCTTGCCAAACAAAAATTTTGATTTGTCGCCCTTTTTTTAGGAGTCATTAAGAAATAAAGAGATGAAATCACAAAAAAAGGATTGAAAGTAATATGGATGCAGCAAGAAGAAAATTAAGAACTAAATCAAGTTTTTCCTCAAAAATCTTTAATTCAAACTTTCTCCACCAAAATTATTGGATGAAAAATAAAGGAAAAATTTTATGGAGTGAAATTTACCTCTTATGAGTGTTTTTCACTCACAAAAACTTCTTGGATCAAGAGAAATAGGAAGAACAATGGATGTTGCCCTAGGTTTCAAGTCTCAGTCGCCAAATAAGAGCTGAGGGAGGAAATTTGTGAAAATGAAGCAAACCGGTCCGGTTTAAGGATTAATAGCTAAATAGCAAGTAGCGTTCCCTAGGCGCCACAATAGCAGTGCCAAGGTGATACTTGCCTATAGTGGCGCCTAGGCGCCTGAGTGAGTGGCCCCTTGGAGCCTAGACCTGAATTGTCTTGGTCACTTGATTTGCAATATTCATCCCCCGTAAGTCCTAAATCACATATAATACTCTATAAATAAAGATAAATAAGGTCACTTATCCTCTTTTACATCACATCTCTCTTCTATTTCTTGATATTCAATGGAATCCTCCTTAGTGACTGCAAGATTTTTGTAAGGAAAATGTTTTGGACCATATAGCACATTAAATATTTAAATTGACTTATATGTTGCCAACCTCAAAGTATTATTCTATCTAATAAACACCTCGACCCGTACAATTGAAGAATCATCTACTAGCCCTTCAAATCTTTGGACAAAAAGACCATCTTAATGGAAGAATAGGGTAAGAAAAAGAAGTATTGAATTGAGATGGACCTGTCCCATGTCTAAAATCAGTATGTCTCTTATATATCCTTATGTTTGATTCAGAACTAGGCTGTAGAGGATACAGTTGCTCCTACTACCACAAAAAGACACACTAAAGTCTAGCCAAAACGAGAAAATTAAGGATGCATCTCCCTTAAAGCATACAATCCTAATCATAGTGAAACAATCAGAGCACAAACACAAACACACTGATACAAACATTCAACACAACAACAACAACAAACACAAAGACAAATACAAACTTTGATTGCCTTCTAAGAAACACTTTTAACTTCCTCAGCCCAATGAATCAAAATATTTACTCAGGATGACCCAACATTAAAACATCAATTATCAAAGGTCTCTCACTATCTAGGTAGGGTTCAAGTCTTTGCCAATTTAACTTAAACACTCCAATACTCTTAAGATCTTCAATATTAATTGCACCAAAGGATAAACCTTTACTACAATAAATGATCATGACCCACTGGACTTATGTTTTCTTGAAAATAATTTCAATCATATATTATACAATAAAACCTTCTATCTAGATTCAAAATTTTTCCTATAAATATTTTGATCGTGCATTTTTTTTCATTTTATATTTATAAATTTTTGCATTATCATAAGATTCTTGTCTAATCTAATCAAGTTCATTTAATCATAGTAATCTTTTCTCACTAGCTTCTTTCATATTATAATTAAGCTCTTATACAACCCAACATGTTTTATTCTCTAATTTAGCTGGTAAGTTACAAGTTTTGTCAAATGTGAGCCTATATAGAGACTTTCTATAGATGTTTTGTAAGCAGTTATATAAGCCCACAATGCATCATCTAATCTTAAGGACCAATCCTTTCTATTAGAATTGACAGTTTTTTCTAAAATTTTTTTTATTTCTCTGTTAGATACTTCTGCCAAACCACTCATCTAAAGATGATATTTTGTGGAAATCCTATGTTTAATTTCATACTTTGCAACTAATGTCTCAATATTTCTATTCCTAAAGTGGTCCCCCATCGCTAATGATCACTCCATGCATACCATATCTACAAAATATATTATTCTTTATGAATTTACATACATTTTGACCTTCACAATTAGGCAAGGCCACTGCCTCTATCCACTTTGAGGCGTAGTCTACACCTATTAGAATGTATAGATTCTCTAACAAAGTTACGAATTGTCCCATGAAGTCTAAAACACAAACATCAAAAATCTCAAGCTCCAAAGTAAAATTCAGAGACATTTCATCTCGCTTGAAAATATTACTTACTCTCTAACATCTATCACAAGTTTTAATATATTCATTTACACCACTAAATAAAATAGGCTAATAAAATCCAGATTGTAAAATCTTAGCAGCTGTTCTATAAACTTCAAAATGACTCCCAAATTTAGAATCATGACATTTCCTAATAATTTCAAGTTTCTTCTATGAATATACATCTCCTAATCGCTTGATTCTTAAATTTTTTTATAAAGGTATGGGTTGTACAAAAGTAATATCTGTGTCATTGACAAATTTCTTCCATTTATGGCAAGTGGCATAATATCACTATGTAATTTACTAAGTCAGCATACCACAAAATGTGTCATTTAGCAATAATCAATAATTGCTCATCAGGAAAATTCTGATTGATCTCCTCTTCATAAACACATGAATTCCCCCAATCTAGTAACAAAAAGTTATCTGCTATCTGATTCTCAGTACATTTTCTATCTACTATTTTAATATCAAACTCTTGTATCAATAAGACCTATCTGATCAACCTTTTTTGGCATCTTATTTCAACTTCAAAGATCAAATTGCATAATGTCAGTATGAATAATACATTTGGTTCCAATCAAATAGGGCCTAAATTTATCAAATACATATACTATAGCCAAGAGCTTCTTCTCAGTAGTAGTATAACTAATACGAGCTTCATTAAGGGTCTTACTCACATAGTATATAACTATAAACATCTTATCGTGTCGTTTTCCTAAAATTGCCCCAATAACATTGTCACTCGCATCATACATTAACTCAATTGATCTTCCCCAATGGGTGAGACAATTATATGAGTCGTGACTAACTTTTCTTTCAGACTATTAAAGGCATTTAAGCATTCATGGTCAAAATTAAATATAAAATCATTTTCTAAAAATGGCATAGATGTTTATCAATTTTTAAAAAAATCCTTAATATATTGTCAATAAAATCTAGAATATCCCAAAAAACTTCTAAATCCCTTCATTGTAGTAGGTGGGGGAAAGCTTTTCAATAACTTGAATTTTGATTGGGTCCACCTTCAATCCTCTTTTAGAAATTTTATGACCTAACACAATTCCTCTAAAAACCTTGAATTGACACTTCTCTCAAATGAGAACAAGGTTGGTCTCTTCACAATGTCTCGGCACCTTAGATAAATGATCTGAGCAAGAGTCAAATGAAGGGTCGAACACCAAAAAATCATCCATAAGAACTTCTATCCCCTTTTCAATTAGGTCATAGAAAATTGACATCAGGTCTCGTTGAAACGTAGTAGGTGCATTACATAACCAAATGAGCATTCTTCAAAAAGCAAAATTCTCATAACGACTTGTGAACATTGTCTTATCCTGATCCTCAGAAGCAATAGAAATTTGATGATACCCAAAAGACCCATCCATAAAGTAGAAATATGAATGGCTGGCTAACCTATTCAACATCTGATCTAAGAAGGATAAAGGAAAATGATCCTTCTTAGTGACATTATTTAATTTTTTGTAATCAATACATATACACAGCTAGAGACATGTCTAGTGAGAATCAATTCATTATTTTCAATTACTGGCACAATCACTCCTTTCTTTGGAACACAATGGATAGAGTTAACCAAGAAACTATCTGAAAAGGGGTAGATAATACCTGCATCAAGCCACTTCAAAATCTCCTTTACAAGTTCTTTCATAATAGACTTTAATCTTCTTTGAGGATCCACCCAAGGTTTATGGTTATCTTTCATCAAGATTCTGTGCATACATATAGAAGTGTTAATCCCCTTTATGTCTATTAAGGTCCATCCAAATGCTTTCTTAAAACATCTAAGAATATTTATTAATTATTCCTATTGTGAGTTAGTCAAATCTGAGGATATGATTACTGGCACAAATAAGCGTACTTTAAATATTTGGGAAGCATCTTCAACTCAAGTTCAGGGGGTTCCTCAATAGAAGAATAAGAGGTTTACAAATTTCTGATGTATAAAGCATCCCAAACCTCTCCACAAATATTCTTGGATTATCTTTAACCAATAAAGCAGATTTATCCTTATTTCCATTGTTTCATCCTCAATCAAAATACGCTCATGTGGTTTAACTTCATAGCATTATCAGAATTAATGGCTTAATAAATGATCTACGAGACCCATCCTATAACATTAATCTTCATGACGTTCAGAATGGATTTTCATAAATTATAACACATTGAATGTTACCTCCTGATCAATCACTTTCATTGTTAACTCGCCCTTCACACCAATCATAGCATGAATAATGGCTAGGAAAGGTCTACCTAGTATGATGGGTCCAAATCTTCCTCCATATTTAGTACAATGAAATCAACAGAGAAGATGAATTTATCCACCATCACTAGAACATCCTCTATAACCCCCCTTCGGATAAGTGATCGATCGATCATCAAGTTAAAGGGTTACATTGGAAGGGGCCACCTCTCCTAATCCTAACCTCTTAAAAATAGACAATGATATAAGGTTAATACTAGAACCCAAATCATATAAAGCCTTACTATATAACTTTTATCCAATTGCACATGGAACAGTAAAGCTCTCAAGATCCTTAAGCTTATGAGGAAGCATCTTTTGAATGATAAAACTGCACTCCTCACTGAGGGCCACAATCTCAAAATCTCCGAACTTCCTCTTTTTGTTGAATATATCCTTCACGAGCTTCACATAGCCGGACAACTATTCCAAGGTCTCAGCAAATGGGATATTTACTCGTCAGCTTCATAAATACTACCAAGAATTGAGAAATTTATTGATGCATCTGGAGTCTCTGAGAATATGGTGGTGGTGCTATTTCTATGTTAATCCTAGTTGGTGAGACTGGTTTTTCTAAATCCTTGGAAAGGTCTTCCACATGTCATTCATGTGCCATGATCTCTTTCTCCGCCTGAGAATTTTTTGGGCCACTTCCTCCAACTCTATCCCACTCCTTAAGTGCTCAATATTCTTCTCTTTAGGGTTAATCTCAGTGTTACTAGGAAGAGTTCCTTGGAGTTGACTTCTAAGTGAGTTTGCAATCTATCCCAATTAGTTCTCTATATTCCTAATTGTTGCACCTTATCTTTGTAACTGATTCCCCATATGCAAAACAACTTCTTCTAAAGAAAACTTCTTCTCTTTGAATTGTGGGTTAGAATTAATTCCTAGAGGATAAGAAGATTATTTTTGCTTTCTCTTCTCTTTTTTATTTTAAAATGAGTCTTCAGCTTGTCAATTGTCATATACTTCCCTTACTCAAATAGATCTCCCTCCCAAATTAGATTAGAGATTCAAAGAGGAGAGGAACCAAATAAGAAGAGACATACAATAAAATGAAAAATAAGAGAAAATAAAAATGTGGAGAGTCTACGTGCTATAAACCTCAACAATATAAATGTAGTATGTTCGCTCAAACAAGATTGGGCGAAAGCACCTTGGACCAATTTTCGTAAAAGAAATATCTATGTAGACTACTCATAACTAGATAATCGGGTGTATGTATCTGTTCTGGGGTCAAGAGAACTCCCAGAGGAACATGTTTTGATTGGTTAATTACATCTTAGGGGATACCCAAAAATACTCTCTATAAAAGGTGCTTCGCTTTATATTAACATGGATTTGAGAAATTACATCATCAAAAGAAGGTTATTCCGTGTAGGAAAGTCCTAATTCTTCAAAGCTCGTTCCAAGCCATCAGACAAAGAGTGAGTCTCTCACATCCTAAATGGGTAGCGACTTATCGACATTCAGAGCCCACAAAATAACCAAAATCATCTCGACATGGATATCCCAACACGTCAAAGCATGTCTGTGTCATAAGGACAAAGGAAAAATCATTGTATCCAAATGGGCAGCAAATCATCGACATCGGGCCGTGAAAATGATACTAATGAAGTTAAGGATTAACAGGGTTCAATGAGGCTCAACACTAGAAAGGGTAGAGCAGTCCTAGAAGGTAGAGGTAGCTGGGTCAGGATACTACAGATCCGTCATACACAGCTGCTAGGATCCAAAGTCTACTTGGTCATGAAGGTAGTTGACCCAACACGTACAAAGATGCTCATTCAGTAATTCATGAATTATACTGTCCACAGGGAACCTAGCTAGCCCTAAGGTCAAAGGAATGAAACTCTATCCTATAACTATCAGTTGGAGCTCCAAAAGGCAAGACTTATACCCGCGGAAGTGGCATGAATGCCTCAGGAAAGAAGATATGTGGAGATTCAGCTACAAAGCTAGAAACACTCCAAATAAAAGGCTTACACACCATCTAGGTTGGGAGCCTTCTAACACCCTAGGCACACTAGACAACCACCTATATAAAAAAGGTATGATGGGTCAGCTCGATTGAAAAAGCACAAAAACTTCGCCTCAGGACATGCAATATGAATGTAGTTATCTAGAGTAGTCCTTAAATATTATGGAGTCCCTATTAATCATGATTGGGTTATGTCCATTCATGCAGCCCATTTAAAATCCATCCTGAAGGCCATCCAGAAAAGTAAAATGCATATTTTAAAGTCTTGAATATTTTAATCCTAAAAAATTATTTATCTTAAATATTTTATTTGAAATTTATAGAAAAATTAGGATTTTAAGTCCTAAAGAGTCTATATTACATATTGATTGCCACACAAAAATCACAAAAATAAATAAGAAAATTATTTAAGCATGCAAGCACACAATAAGGCATAAAAAGAAGCCGAATCAAATAAATATGAAAGGTCAGTGCGGCTAGGTCGGAAACATATCCCAAAAAAGAAAAAGAAGGCCAGACTCCACATATAAATGTTCAGTCATAATTTTATACATCAATATCAAATGTAGAATTAATATACAAGACACGAGCATCTGCTCATGATCCCCTCCACGTGGTTCCCACATCAAAGTGCCTCAAAACTCATGCCCATATCTTATTTATATTATACGACTCTCTTAAACTCTGAAAAGTACATAAAAAAGCAAAAGACTCTACCTGCATAAAAACAAGTGTTAATGCGAAAAGCCAAGCAACACATAATGAGACATGTCTAGTTGGGGAGCTAAGTAGCTCATGCAAGCTAAAGGGTTAGTATAAATCATTACATGCCCCCTATTATTGGTACTTGTGTGTGTGTATATATAAAGTCACAGCTCCCTACAAAAGAGCACCCTAACATGCTACCAAGCATATCAAGCATGCAATCAAGCTAAAAGCACAAAATAAGAAAGATGACTGATTAAGGTAAACAATCCAACAAATAACAATAGCCAGGCATTAAAAATAATACCTAGCATCCCAGATCATAGCCTAACACACTATTTAACAAAAAGTGTCCTAACTTAGTACCTAAGTTCATAGGGTAAAGTTTCTGGCTATCATATGACTTTGGCAGGGTTGTTACACCGACCCCGCCCTAAAGATCCAAGGATCTAAAGCATGTCACAAAAAGGGGTGACATTTTAAAAGAGGCAGCTGATGCGCCCCTAGTGTGTGTTATTTTTCTGTGTGTTTTATGTTAATTTAAATCCCCTGTAACAGTGCCAACAACTTGACTTGTCCAAAAATTACACAGTAATTTAACATTTAAAAATATGGCCAAAATCTTGACCCAATTTATATTAAGTAATTAAAATCAAAATGTTATAAAATATATAAAATAGTTCACACACTAGAGGTTCTACACAAGTGCACGTATCACTTCAAGTAATATAGGACTTTCCTTAAAAACCCCAATATCGATCCCACGAAGAAGCGAGGTAAGAGATCCTTAGTCAAATGCTAGTATACTACTATTAATACTTAGTTTGTAAGATCGATTTAAGTGGTTTTTCTAAAAAGTACTCCTAAATGTAAGTCTTAAGTTTAAAACAACTAATAACTACTCCTGAATGAAAATATTAATTCTAAAGATAATTATTTTTGGATGAATTGGTTTGGAGAATTTTGAGATGTTAAAAACTGTTATTCTTATGTAGTGAATTTGACAACGCAAAGGAATGAGATACATTAAATATTTTATGTGTCAAATAGTAGTAATTTTAATTCTCTACCTCAGTCAAGTGTTATAGAGAATCGTTGGCTAATCATAGGTTTAGTCTCTAAATCTGTGGTTAGGCTGGGAGGATACTAGCTCTCACCCCAAAGCTCCCACTTCCCTTCTCTTGTAGGCTAACTCTCGCTTTAATTCTTAAACACTAAGACCAAATTGGGGATTTTAGTCTGTCACCCTAGAATCTCCAATTTTTTGTCCAAAAGTATATATATATATATATATATATATTTATATCCCTATTCATTTGCACTCAACCCCCATGAACCTTACCATCCATGGAATTTGAATGTGGTTTCACTTTGTTGAGGATTACACGCCCTCTCGGGTCTTGATGCAATTACAAGAATTTTAACACTATAACAGACCCTTATTGTAATGTAAAGGAAGTACAAGTAAAAGCCATCACATTTATAATCAAAATTCTTCTAGCATACATCCTAATATCCTAAACATGAATCCTACTCATTACAAAAGAAAATTAAAAGAAAAATAATGGCATATTCTTCTCATGCCACTATTTCCTGATAAAAATAAAGAGTAAGAAAGATACATCACAAAGCACGAAGAAAATACAACAAAAAACTTCTTTTCATCAAAACAAATCTACTAGATAAGTGTTTACAAAATCATAAGATAATGAAGAACACAATACTTATCTTTTTCCCCTTGAAAGAAAGATGAAAATCTCTCTCATAAGGTCTTCAACTGATCCATGCAATGCTAGTACATCTCCTTACAAATTCTCTCAAAATTCCCTCTCCAACCTCTCCAAAAAGGTAGAAATCTACATTTCTACTCCTATTCTAAGATCAATAAACATTCTCCATGTTTTTCCACTCACACACACCTTTTTCTGACATAAAATTACTCTATTATAGTGTAGGGACAAATTTCCTAAGAGATGCCTCATGCAACCTTCCAAAAATTGTCCAAATACATTGAATCTTAGCCATAACCGCCCAAAATCGCATCCAATCTATCTTGGGTGCCGTCGGCGCCTGTTTGTAGCAACTCCACCATTTCGCCCCGTTTCAGTTGTGTTTCATTCATAACAGATAGACCTACAAAATAAGCATGAAAATAACCTTTCTTTAAAGTATAATTTCATTTAAAAATGTGTGAGAAGTGTGAAGTAGATTAAGCATAGAAAGACATTGAAATGTGTCAGGGTAGAATTTTCTTTCTTACTCATTTTAACTCCAAATTGCACCATTTTTTGCTTCTTTTTTACCAAAAGTCCATTTCTTATATCTGAAATCAAAAATATAAAAAATACATTCCTTTAAAGTGTAATATCATTAAAAATTATTAAAATTGAGCATAAAATATATATGAAAAAGTAGGTAATTTTTAGGCGTATCAGTAGCCTCACATATGACCTAGTTTATATAATTTTAAAAGTAGGTGGATAATACATAAGTAATCAAAACATCCATTTTTTGTACTTTTAAAATATCAAACCTACAATGCAGGTCTGAGACACACTTTAGAGCCCTTTGATCCTTAGCACAATTATACATGTTTGTTGCGTGTGATATAAAAACTTACACTGCTCATGGAGGCATCCTCACTGGCAACACTCGTTTGAGTATCACAACTAACAAAAGGGTCACTTTCTTAAAGAGTAGGACAGTCATCAACGTGTATGAGTAAACACACAAACATGCAAGAAACCCACATTGTGATTGTTTGATCGATGAACAAAACAACCACAACGGGTGCCCAAAAGGGCGAACACACGTCGTGCAAATGAATGCAAGGATGCTACATGCACCATTGACACACACAAACGAGATGTACTGATAAAACAAGCTACTTATAAAGAGGAATTATGCATGCCTGAGTACCCCAGATGTCATGCAACTAGCAGACATCAGCTACAGTTTTGAGTAAAAGGATACCTATAAAATGAATTCACACCTTACCTAAGATGTACTCAATGAGCACACAAGCAAACATGCAAGATATGCAAAAAGCAAATAGGAGTGCACCAAAGTGGTAAGGATGAGTATAACGTAAAGTCAGTGACTCAAAATGGACAGACAAGCCATGAGGGCAGCGATATAAAGGATGGGAATGTCGTAAAGGCAGTGACCTAAGGATGGGTGTGTCAAGGAGGCAACAGGCAGAACAAAAGGATATGCCAAGGAGGCAGTGATCCAGAGATGGGCATGTTGAGGAGGCAATAGTCTGAAGAAAAGGATATGTCAAGGAGATAGTGACTTAGAGGTAGCCATGTCATAGCGGCAGCGACCCAAACAAAAAGGGTATGCCAAGGCAATGACCTGAAAAGGTGGGCATGTTGTGGCGTTAGCGACCCAAACAAAAGGAAATGTCAAGGAGGCAGTGACGCAGAGGTGGACATGTGATACATCAAAGTAATATACTATTTTAAGTACCTATTTTATGCTTATTTTTTGGGATATTGCACTCTAAAGAAGGATATTTTGTATTTTTATTGCAGGTATATCATTTTTAGATATTTGGAGAAAAATTGACAAAAAAAGGTGACATTTATAGCCAAAATAGCAAATTTTTTTATTATGGCGCATGATGCGCTAAAATCCAGAGAACTGGTGCATGACGCGTCACGGACAACTTTTTCAAATTAAGGCGGTTCGAGACAAATTTTTAAGCGAATTTTAAAAGAACACTTGTTCTACACACCACTTGGAGTAATTCAATGCATCTAGACACTTTGGAAGGTTCTTTTATGAAAGGATGTGACTCTTAGATTAAATGACACATCTTTTGAATTCAAAAGAGTTGACTTTTGGAGAGAATTTTGAATTCTTTTCCAAAAGAGGCAGCCTAAAATAAAAGAAGACAACTTGAACAGTTGAGGGTGTGGCGTGAAGGAGAGAAAGTGGGAGTGAGTTAGAGATAGAGAGAGAAGAGGAGATTTTCTTCTAGGGTTGTAAGAGGAGATGGAAGGTGAAAGATTTCTTCTTCATTACACTTTTAAGAGAGAATTAGGAGTGATTGTAAAGAGAGAAAGACTTGGAGAGAACTTCTAGGGATTTACTTGGGAAGGGTTGTGAGATAAGTTTTATTTTTATTTTTTTTTGTTATGTAAACTTGTATCTATATATGAAATCCATGTTTTATTGTATCCTTCTCATGAATTCTGAGTAGTCTTCTTTATCCTTCTCCATACTTTGAGATATGGTTTTGTGAAGAATAGATTTTGTTTTCTACTGTTTTAAATTATAATAATTTGTGATAATTTAAAATTTGATCTTTACTTACTTTTCAATCTAACAAATTAAAATGTTAAAACTTGTTGAGAGATATATGTCTTAAATAAGATAAGATTTCTACAGCATAGGGAGAATTACAATTGAATTCATGAGAGAGTATGTAATCCATGGGATTGAGTGTAAATAAATAGGAAAATATACTTTGTTGGATGTAGAATTGAAGATTTTAAGGTGACAGATTAAAATCCTCAATTTGGTTCAGTTGATTGGAAACTAATGTGAGATTGTTAGCCCTCAGGAGAGGGAGTAGTGGACGCTCTGAAGTGGTAGCCAGTATTTGATACGCCTAAAAAGTATTATTTTTCATGCTTTATTTTATAATGATATTGCACTTTAAAGATATGTTTTCTTGTATTTTTGGTTGTAGGTACATCAATTTGAAGATTTTGGAGTGATTGGAGCAAAAGGAACAAAAATGGACCAAAACAGAGCAAACCGGAGCAAATCAGGTTGAATCAGGGCACACCGAAGCCATGGGGACCGAAACCGGGCACTTAAATGCCTGTGCCCGGTGCTTAAGCACCCAAATATAGAACTTATGCACCAATAGATAGAGAATAGGGCGCTTAAGCGCCCAAAAATTGGCGCTTAGGCGCTGATTATGGTTTTCAACATATCTTCTAAAATATACGTCGAATTTGGATGATTTTTGAAGAGTTGCTTTGTGTGTCTCTTGAGGAATTCATTGGAAATGATAAAATGGACTTTAAATAAGAATTTGAGGTATTTAGAAGGAGTTTTGAAGATGCACTTTAGACACCATTTAGAAGATTCAATGAATATGGACAGTTTTGAAGAGCCACTTAAGAATCGTTTAGAAAATTATAAATACGGCTGGGAAATGCTTTTAAAAGGACTCTTACACTCTTAAATCAACTGGAAGAGGAGAATAAGACTTGGAGAAGAAGAATAAGGCTTGGGCATGAGCCCCAGGTGGGGAGACAAGGTGAGAGAGAAAGAGAGAGAGTGAGAATTTCCTCTTTTCTTTTCACTTTGTTCTTGGAGAGGATTGTAAGGAGATTGCTTTTGCTATAAAAGGAGAGTTGGATTTACATCAAAGATAAGTATTTTCATTGTATTTTGATTTGAATTTAGTACTTTGTTTATATGGTTTCAAAGACTTGTTCAATCAAAAGTTCTTGTTGTTTCTCCATGTGTAGTGAGTAGTTTTCTTTACTCTTCCTTTTTGTAATGAATTAGTATGCATGTGTAGGACATAGAATTGGGTAGAGTGAGAATATATTGTGATGATTTTACATTTTTCTTCATTTACATGTAAACTTGATCAACTTGCATGTTAAAATTTGTTGTGAGAACATGTAAGAACCGTGATGGTATTGTCTCAATCAACTATGGTAGAATCACATGAGATTGTATAGATTAGAATGTAGTCCATATGGCTGAGTGCAAATAAATAGGAAAATAATCTTTAATGGGTGTAGAATTAGAGGACTTTAGAGTGACAGGCTAAAGCCCCTTAATTTGGTCTATTGTTTTAGGTTTTGATGCGATATGTTAGCCTCCAGGTGGAAAGATAAGAGGGAACTCTAGAGTGAGAGCTAGTATCTTTCCTACCTAGCACATCTTAAAAATTATGCACACTTTAGATTAACCAATGTTCTTTATAACATATCTATTAAGGGAGAGAAATATAATTGCTCCTATTTATCACAATCTCTCTCTCACTACTTATTTTACTTTTACACATGTCACTAATTTCATTGCATGAGGAAGAATACTTTTAATATATTAAACCTCACTTTCTGATTTTTGCTTAAGTATTTTAGTTTAGAAGTAGAAGTAGTATTGTAGTGATAATTGTAGGATATAATCAAAACCAAACATTTATCGACCTTCCAAGCGAGAGCATGTTATTCTAAACTAGAACTTCTCTTGAAAGCAATCGTAATTAACCTTGATCTCTGTGGGATCGATATTCGGGGCTTAATCAAAAACCCCTATATTACTTGATAACGAGACGTATGCTTGCGTATAATCCCTACTATTTAAAAATATAATTAAAATTTTACTTTGTTTGAGATTAAGTTTTTGGTGTCGTTGTCGGGGATTAAAATCTTCAAGTAGTGGTGTCAATTTCATAAATCCTTACATATAAAAAATATTGAGATCAGTATCCACAGAATTAGAGACCAAACTCTGGATTAGTCAATGTTCTTTATAGCACTCAGAAGAGGGTAAAAATAAGATTGTTTCTATTTGGCACAAAACAATTTATATATATATATATATATATATATATATCAATTTCTTCACAAACCATATACTCATTATAAAGGGGAATAGTGCTTNCATTGTAAAGGGGAATAGTGCTTTCTTAAATTTGAACTTTCCGTCACAAGAAAAAAAAAATTTGTTTAATTTTCATAATTTTACTTTTGAAAGTTTAGTATTTAGTTTAGTTTAACTTTTATTGTCTTACATCTACACTTTAATTAGCATTCACTTGATTAGTTAATTTTTAAACTTCGTACTTTACTTTTAATTTTTATTTTATTATAAAATAATTTTCATAATTTACTTTTAGGATTTTTTCAACTTCCCTGTGGGATCGATATCTATAACTCCATTAAAGCCCTTTATTACTTGAGCGATACGTATACTTGCATTGATTTTAAAGAGGATTTGACAGTTTAAAAAGAGTTTCAAAAGATAAATTATTTTTGTTGGGTTTATATTGCATATTTATTATATATCTGTTGTGTGTAAATTTGTAATATTGAAAAATATTTGCAAAATTCTCACACTAAATCGCCCCGCATCAAGTTTTTAGCACCGTTGTCGAGGAAGTAACGGAAAATATTAGTATTTTATATTATTTTACTTCAAAAATAATAATAAATAAATAAATAATAAATAATAAAAAAGAGTGTTTGTAGTTCAGTTTGAACATTTTCTTATTTAAGTGTGTTTGTTTGTTTTTAATTACCTGCTTTATTTGTTTATGTGTAGTGTAAGATCTGAAAAATTAGTACCTTACAATTCTGAGTTAAAAAGAACTATTATAAAAATTTGAAATTAACCAAAAGAGAAAGATCATTTTAGCAAAATGACTTGCAATTTAAACAATGTTGGAAATAAAAATAAACATCATCAGAGACCTTTAAGAGATTATGCTAATTTTACAGCAGATGAAATTCATTTGAGTACACAAAACCTTGATGTAGCTATCAATTCATTTGAGCTTAAACCTGCTATTATCCAAATTGTTCCAATTAATCAATTTAGGGGAAAACCTACTAAATATCCTAATTTACACATTACTATTTTTCTAGAATTCTGTGGTAAATTTAAATATGATGGGGTATCAAATGATGCCGTCAGACTTAGACTTTTTTCTTTTTCACTAAGGGATAAAGCTAAGATGTGGTTAAACTCATTAGCACCTGGATCTATTAGAACATGAGGAGATTTATCACAAAAATTCTTATATAAATATTTCCCACCTTCAAAAAGTACTAAGCTTAGAAATGATATCACATATTTTTGTTAGTTTGAAGGGGAATCCATTTATGAAGCCTAGGAAAGATTTAAAGATCTCCTTAAAAAGTATCTACCCCATGTGTTGCCAGATTGGTTAATAATTCAAACTTTTTATAATGGGTTGGTTGGATCTTTTAGATCTATAATTGACGTTGCTGCTGGTGGAACATTAATGTCAAAACCATTTGATGAAGCATATTCATTAATTAAAAAGATGGCTACAAACAATTTTCAATGGCTCTCTGAAAGGGTAAATCTAAAAATAGTAGCTAGTATTCATGATTCTGATGATATATCTATTTTAATTGCCCAAATATAAGTTATATCAAAGAAGATAGATCAATATGGAATGAATTATTCTAAGACAGCTTATGTGCTTGAGGAAAACTCATTGGGACAAATGATATAAACTCAATCTTCTTATGAGACTTTAAATGCAATAAAAAATTGTCTTAATAACCCTTATGCCAATTATTATAACCTTGGTTGGAAGAATCATCCAAACTTTAGTTGGAGTAACAAAAATTCTAATGCTGCAAATCCATAATGGGGAAACACTGCTGTAAACCCATTAAAAAACTCAAAAAATCAAGGGAATCAAGCTTATAAACCTTATTACCCCCCTGGTTTTAATAATTTATAGAGTAGGAGAAAAGTTTATAAATGGAAGAATTGATATTGCAAATGGGTAGTCAATTACAAAGTCAAGGAGCTACTATCAGAAATATGGAAAATCAATTGGGACGTATTACTACTGAACTTATCAATAGATCTCCAGGAACATTGCCTAGTAATGTTGAAGTAAATCCAAAAGATTAGAACAAAGAGAAAATTAAAACTATTCAACTAAGAAGTGGAAAAGAATTAGAAAATAGAGTTCAACAAGAAGTTGAAGTTGAAAATGATGAGGTGAAAAATGAAAAATCTGGTGAAGATTTTCATTTTGAAGTAGAAAATCCTATTAAACCAATGAAAATCACTGTAGAAAGACCACCACCTCCATTTCCTCAAAGATTGAAGCAGAAACATAAAGATAATCAATTTTCAAAATTTTTGAAAAATTTGAGGGAATTAACGATAAACATTCCATTTGTTGAAGCTTTGGAACAAATGTCAAGATATGTGAAGTTCATAAAGGATATACTTAATAAGAAAAGGAAGTTTGTAGATAATGAGATTGTTGCACTCAACGAAGAGTGTAGCGCTCTAATTCAAAAAAAAACTTCCTAAAAAACTTAAAGATCCTGGAAGTTTTACAATTCCTTGTGCTATTGGCAAATAATTTTATGGAAAAGCTTTATGTGATTTAGGAGCTAGTATTAATCTTATGTCGTTATCAATTTTTAGAAGGTTAGAATTTCACTTACAACTATAACTCTTCAGTTAACTGATCGTTCAATTACCTATCTGAAAGGAGTTATAGAAGATGTTTTAGTAAAAGTCGATAAATTTATTTTTTCTGTGGACTTTATTATATTAGATGTGGAGGGAGATTAAGAAATTCCTATCATTTTAGGAAGACCATTCCTAGCCACTAGAAGAGCATTGATAGATGTGTAGAAAGGAGAACTAACTATGAGAGTTAGAAATCAAGTGGTTACATTTAATATTGCAAAATCAATGAAATACCCTGTAAAAGAGCAAGAGATTGAATGCTTTAGAATGAATATTGATGAATATTTAAGCCATGAATATTTCAAGAAAACTTTTGAAAGAGAATTTAAGAAGGAATATATGGAATATAAAGATAAGGATAAAATTCAAGATGAATCTATGGAAGTTAATAAAGAGGATATGGATTATGTTCAGAAAAGATTAGAAATGTTAGATCCTACAAAAAGTAACAAGAATTTGATTACATCTATTGAGAAACCTCCTGAACTAGAATTGAAAATGCTTCCTACACATTTGAAGTATGAAAGTTTAGGAGATTTATCTACATTACCTGTTATAGTATCCTCAGAATTAACAGTTGTTGGAAACTTTGAAAAGATATAGAAAGCCTTTGAATGGACATTAGCTGATATTAAAAGAATCAACTCTTCAATTTGTATGCATAGAATCTTATTAGAAGATCAACATGAACCAAGAGCTAATCCTCAAATGAGATTAAATCTTATGATGAAAGAAGCTGTAAAGAAAGAAATTTTAAAATGGTTAGATGCTAAAATAATATATTCTATTTCAGACAATGCTTGGGTTAGTGCAATTCACTGTGTTCCCAAGAAAGAAGATGTGACTGTAGTGACTATCGGTCACCATATGGTTGGGTGCAGTTTAATTTAGTGTATTATAATATTTAAAAAATAGGTATTTTAATTTGAAGAAAATTAGGTCAAACTGATCCAATTGATTCCTATAGTTTGGATAATCGAGCTAACCACGAGTAATGTACCACCCTAAAAGGTAATACACTACTTAATAATAAGCTCAATTAAATAAACTATCGAAATAAATTACTTCCGTTTGATTTGCATGTTTTCATGATGACCGACAGATTCACATATTCAATATGAGAGTCAAATTGGGTTGATTTTAAGTGTGGGTTCTTTTAAGTTCCCTATAAGGGCAAGCCCCTATAATTAATTACATCTTAAGCGAATGGATCACTTAATAAAACTCTTGATAAAAATTAGGAATCTTATGTTTTCATGAGTTCAAAAGGAAGCGTTTTCAATGAATATGATTGTAAAATTTTTAATAGGGATTGGTTCAAAGGTGAAAGATTTTGTTTTAAGAATCAAAGGAAAAATAATATGGGAGATTAAATGTCCAGAATAAGTTCTTGGTAATCTCCCAAACTATCCTAATGTTTGTCTCAATTTAGGATGATATTAATTTAAGTTAACTCTTGTCGTTTTTATTATTTATGGCTTAAATTTGTGTAATGATGATTTATACAAAAAACCTAGAAAGATATGATGTTTTACGTCAAGTGACTACCTCAGAATCCTAAACTAAGTTAGAACGTGTTGCATATTGGGACTATGCAGGAGCTCTAAAAAGAGATAGGTTTTATGTCATAAAAGACAACCTTATAATCTTAAGGATTATTATTTAAACTAAAGAAAGAGTCTTGAGCGAGCTGCCCACGAAGTTTGCTCCAAGTTCCAGACTGAAATGTATTCAAGTCTTCAAGTCTTCAAGTCCTCTAATATTATTATTAAAAGTTTTATTTGTTTTGATATTTTTATAGTGAATTAATTAAAGGGTAGTGGAGGTATAGTTCAAACCTAGGCCAAGGCTAAGTTCACTTAAGCTAAGTAATTATCTGATGTTACGATTTCTAGGTTCTCCTTAATCTAAACAACTTTTATTTCTTCATTGTTTGTATTTAACACATGCATTCTTTGTTTGATAAAAGAAATAAAAAAACCTGCATTGAGATACATAAATCAATAAATAAAGCAAATAAAGAAACAATGTTTTATCAATTTTTTATTAAATTTTATTATTTACTTAGTGGTAACCCAGTCAAGATGTCTATGGCTCTGTCGTCCCGAGTTATCAGATGCCCTATTTTACTTAGTCCTAGAGGTGGCTGCCCACCAGAACTGAAAGATTCTTGTAAACATCCATAAAATACATCATACAAGAAATCTTCATAAACTTGAACAAATGGGGTTAAAGTTGCATTATGTGATTTTTGTGATTATGATTTAATTGATCTTTGAGTCACTTTATTGATTTTAAGGTTGAAATATTTTAGGTTGTTTACATCTAGTTGTCGAGTTTTAAATGTTTTATTTTAGTTAACTTTGTTCACCTGTTATTATTTATGTGAGGTTGACGACTTTGAAGGTGACTTAACCTCAAAGCCATGTTTTAAAGCCTTGTTCTGTTCAATTTAGTTTAAATTTAAGTTTTAATGTGTTTTATGTGAATTTTACCCATCGCAATGTGTTTTATTTTATTTCTTAATTGATGTTCAAGTTGAGGGGTTTAGGTTTAACTTAGGTTTAAGGTTACACCTAAAACATTCTCCTATCTTCAACCTATGATTTAGGTTCTAACCTAAGGTTTAGGGTAGGTTTAGCTTAAGACTAAGTTATGATCTAGGTTTGTTTTACCTAAAGATTAGGGTTGGATTAGGATTATCTAACCTAAGGTTTAGGTTAACTAATCTTATTGGTTTAGGGTTAAACCTAAGTTTTAGGTTAACTAATCCTATTTGTTTAGGGTTAAATAACCTAAGGTTTTTGTTGACTAATCCTATTGGTTTAGGGTTAACTAACCTTAACTAACCTATGGTTTAGGTTAACTAATCTTATTGGTTTAAGGTTAACTAACTTAAGGTTTAGGTTAACTAATCCTATTGATTTAGGGTTAACTAACTTCAGGTTTAGGTTAACTAATTCCATTGGTTTAAGTTTAACAAAACTAAGGTTTAGGTTAACTAATCCTATTGGTTTAAGTTTAACTAACCTAAAGTTTAGGTTAACTAATCTTATTGGTTTAGGGTTAACTAACCTAAGGTTTAAGTTAACTATTCCTATTAGTTTAGGTTTAACTAACCTAAGGTTTAGGTTAACTAATCCTATTGGGTTAGTTTAACTAACATAAGGTTTATGTTAACTAATCCTATTGGCTTGGGTTTAACTAACCTAAGGTTTACGTTAACTATTTCTATTGGCTTAGTTTTAACTAACCTAAGGTTTAGGTTAACTAATCATATTAGTTTAGGGTTAACTAACCTGGTGTTTAGGCCTATCTAATCCTTTGGATTTAAGGTTAACTAACCTAAGGCTTAGGTAAACTAATCCTATTAATTTAGTGCTTAGGTTAAATAATCCTATTAGTTTAGGGTTAGCTAACCTGAGGTTAGGTTAACTAATCCTATTGGTTTGGTGGCTAACTAATGTAACCCCAAAGTTGGCTAACCAAGTATTGTGTTTAAATTTGGTTGACCCTAAGGGGATGAACTCAGATCAGTCCCACTAATGCTAGGAGACCAACATGAACCCTAAATATGCTAGACTAGGTTTAGCTTGAGCTCGGGTTAGGCTAACATACCCTAACTCAAACCTACTCCCCTAATAAGTGAATTATGATTATTCAAATGGTTTTAAATATGTTTTTAAGGTTTCCAAGATCTGTTTAAAGTCAAAGAATAAAATCAAAGGGGATTTTGAAATTTCACATTTCTTATTTTTCTTAATTATTTAAAATGACATGATTCACTTAAAAAAAAGAAATCTCCCTACAGAGAAATCAAAATGACTTGGAAAAATCAGACAAGATTGTTTCCAAGCTATTTAACATCTCTGCCAAAATTCATATTTTTCCTATTTATATTTTAATTTTTATGTTTTAAATACTCCATAAATACTCCATAAATTCAAAAACTAATTTAAAAATATTTAATTGAGGAAAATTGTGATTTTAATTTTTAAAAATTCTTCTCACTTTTTTGAGTTCATAGCATTTTTTGGTTTATTTTGAAAGTTTTCTACAAAAAGTTATGTAATTTTGAAGTTAAGTCATAATTTCTGAAATAAAATTAAAAAATAAAAAAAAGCTAAAAAGCGACATCTTCTTCTCGATCCCGCACTTGCACACGAAACGGTTTGAACGGCTGGAACATCCCGGAGTCCATTCTCCAATGATTCTAAACCAAATTTCACGTTCTTGGGCTCGTTTTGTTTAGCTCAAAGAGTAGATCACATCCATATGGATACTTCGGTGTTTTGTGATCTATTTTTTTATCTGAAAGGGAGGATAGTTTAGGATTATCGTTTTGATTTAAGACATATACATAAGCTTAAGAGGCTTCTCCTCAATTAGGTTTGAATAAATAAACTCCCTTGAACATATCAGACTCCTTGTAGCGTCGGTTTGATGTCGTTTTTACATCGGATTGGAAGCTTGTCAGAGTTCACTTGATCTCGCTTGGAGGAGGCGTTAGCAACCACCAAATCAATAGGAAATAATTGATTTGGCTTTCTAAGGACCTAAGAAGGCTAATATAACAACTTGGGCGAGTTTCAGAAGAGATTTTTTTTGTGCGAAATTGAAAGGTGGTTGTGAGCTTTAGAGGGATTTTCCGACAGCGGCGGTGGCATGGGTTGGTTTGTTCAGGTTAAGGGCTACAAATTTCGTTAAGGATGCAGAAGGTTTGGGACACTCTATGGAAAGTTGGCTCGGAGACGTTGGCGGTTTTCGACGAGGGAGGAGGTGGGGAGCTGCTGCTGGAGAAAAGAGTGGGGGCCGGTTGCTTAAGAATGCAGTAGTGTTATATAGGGGAGAGAGAAGGGGACAGAGATTATTTTTATTAATTTTTTTTATTTTCTTCTTTCAGCCGAGAGAGAGAGAAAGAGAGATATATATATATATATATATATATATATATATATATATATATATATATATATATATATATATATATATAT
>JXCR01143589.1:258046-313294 GCA_002079205.1 Phalaenopsis hybrid cultivar
TATATATATGAATGTATATGTATACATGCATTTTTAGAAGCATGCATGCTTGAATAATAAGTACGATAGGAAGGATTAGTGTATGCGTAAATTATAATAATAGGATTGAACTGTTTTGTTATTAATTTTTTTTAATGTTATATTATAATAATTATTTTTTTTATTATCACTTACATATTTTTCGTCCATATGCGGCATAATGATGAAACGAGTGTCCCTCCTTGGTACAATCGACGTTTTGGAAGCGATCGCGTCGTCCGCTTCATCATCCAAAGTCGTTCTGGTGACCTTTTGATGATTGGGTCAAAAATGCATCAAATTTAATTTTCGTTAAAGTTTTGGTTCATGATTAGCGTTTTGGAAATTGATCATAATGAGGAATTTGAAATCGATTAAATTGGGGTGATTTACAGTGTTTGGGCACTTCGGGGCAAAATTAAGATTTTGGTCAAAATGGGTTAATTTGATCAAGTTAGACCTAATGGATGGTCAAGAATTAGTTTTAGGGGGTTTGAAAAGATTTTGGAGGATTTGGGAATTTTTTAGGCCATGAGTGACATTTTGGTAATTTTGACCAATTTTAGTCAAAGTGATCAAAAAGTTGATTTAAAGGCTCTAGGTGGTTCACGAAGAAATTTAAAGTCAAAAGACAGTGTCTGGGGTCATTTTTAATTAATGTGGAAGGTTTTATGATCCCCAAAACTTTTTTTAAGTATTCATTTTTTTGGTGTCGATGTGCCAAAAAGTTGTCCGAAAATATGACAATATTACCTTCAGAATTCTTAGGAAGACATAAGGAATGATTTGATATAAATTTTAGGACTTATTGGTGACTCTAGGAAATTTTGGGAAATTGGGTATTTTGGGGAACCAGGGGATTTTGGTGATTTTTGAGAAATTTGGGTATTTTGCAATTTTTGGGTTTCAAATGGTTTAAATGATAATATCAAATAGTTTGAAGTGGTTTTTGTTTTGAGAAATTTTGAAGAATTAGAATATTCAAGTGGGATATATAAGGGAAAATTGTGTTCAAATAATTTTGGTCAGCCCCATAGGTGTAATGATTATAGCGTTGCGATCAGAAAATGCAATATTTATGATGATTATGAATGATGACACAATGTATTGAAGTTCAAAAAGGTGTAGAATAGTGTAAGGCTTCCCCGTGGTCCAAAGTTTTTATAGGAATTATCATCAGGATTCCCTTATGTAATCTCTAATCTTTGTATTAAAGATTATTAATCACATATAGAACCAACATAGAGAACAAAGATTTGGTTGAAATGTCTAAGGAGAAGGTGGGTACCATTTCTAAGATGCTAAGATAGTCATCAAGAAAGTCCTAAGGCTAGATCTTGGTCATTAAAGGAAAAGCCCAAAACCCTCACCCAAAAGTGAGGTCAACAAATGAACCCCCAATAGGCGTGGTGTGCTAAACAAGCACACCACACGTATTGGCGTTGACCAAGGTGATCAATGGGCCAATCAAGCAAAGTTGAAGTTAGCTTTCCTTTAAAGAGTATATAACTTATTAAGGGAGGAACAATGCTAATATCCACCATGGGTAGCTTAATGAACACCCACCGGGGATATAGAAGGTGTTATCCGTTGGGGATGAGAAAGAAAGATATTTATCAAAGGTTGATGTGCGTGTATTTTTTAGAAGCTGTGAATTTAGATTGCCTAAATCATTGCTGGGGATCAGTAGGCAAAAGCTTATCCCAAGCACTGAGAGAGGATGAGGATATGAAGCCTATCCGAGGTGCTGAGGAAAGATGAGGCTGAAGATTATCCCGAGTGCTGAGCAAGGATGAGGCTATGAAGCCTATCCCAGGTGCCGAGAAAAGATGAGACTATTAAGCCTATCACAAATGCTGAGGAAGGATGGGCTATGAAGCCTATCCCAGGTACTGAGGAAAGATAAGGCTATGGAGCTTATCCTAGGTTTTTGAGGAAAGATGAAGTTATGAAGCCTATCCTAGGTGCTGAGAAAGAATGAGGCTATGGAGCCTATCCCAGGTTGCTGAGGAAGGATGAGGCTATGAAGTCTATCCCAGGTTGCTGAGGAAGGATGAGGTTATGGAGCATATCCCAGGTGTTGAGAAAGGATGAGGCTATAGAGCCCACTCCAGGTGCTGAGAAAGGATAAGGCTGTGAAGCCTATCCCAGGTTGCTAAGGAAGGATGAAGCTATGAAGCCTATCCCAGGTGCTGAGGAAGGATAAGGCTATGAAGCCTATCCCAGGTGCTGTGAAAGGATGAGGCTATGGAGCCTACCTCAGGTTGCTGAGGAAGGATAAAGCTATGAAGCTTATTCCAGGTGATGAGAAAGGATGGGGCTATGGAGCCTATCTCAGGTGTTGAGAAAGGATAAAGCTATGAAGCCTATCTCAGGTTGCTGAGGAAGGATGAGGATGAAGCCTATCCTAGGTGCTTAGGAAGGATGAGGATGAAGCTTATCCTAGGTGCTAAGGAAAGATGAGGCTATGGAGCCTATCCTAGGTGCTGAGAAAGGATGAGGCTATGAAGCCTATCCAGGTTGTTGAGGAAGGATAAGGCTACAAAGCTTATCCCAGGTACTGAGAAAGGATGAGGCTATGAAGCCTATCCCAGGTTGTTGAGACTGTTGAGATTACTGTGGAATTTGTGAAATTTTTAGTGATTTTGAACTTTTGCAGAGAATTTATGAAATTTGTAGAAGTTTGTGAAAAAGCAAAGATTTGTAACAAATGTGACATATATGTAAATGTGAACAGCTTATGGTGACAAAAGACCAGAAATCGATAGAGAACATAATGTAGAAAACTGTGGTTTTGCCTGTTTGTTTTGTGCTTAGAGCGCTTTTCAAGCATTTTGAAAGATTTCACTTTTATTGTAAGTATTTAGATTTTTAAAACATTTGTGAAGGTGTAGAAAAATGTGATGTGTTAAATTTTATTTTGAAGATTTATTTTGAAGGTTTATTATAAGTTTTAAGTTTTGGACCCAGTTACAGACAACAATCGTATTCACGTTTCTATGAAACAAGCTCTTGTTTTCAAGACCTCACAACGTATGCCACCTCCCAAAGTACTAGTAAGAGTAGCTCCTCTTTTTGGGTATTATTAAAAAGGTTCACTTTGAGTATACACAAAGTTATGCTGCTTTCAGGACTGCATCGGCTGAAAAGGTTACAACTTTGCAGTTTCATTGTAGTTGACGTTGTAATAATTATCATTGTAGTAGTTTTTGTTTCTTTATTACCACTGACTTCATTGAATGACCTTACGAAGTTAATTCACGATGTTCTCTATACCAAGGTGTTGAGCTTCAATGTGGCCCTGATCTTAATGACGTTGACTTATTCATTATAGATCTGTCTTTGTAAAGGTTGTTTAAACTGTATTTGAGAAATCCTTTCGACATTCTTTGAATTGTTATAGGAGTTGAATTCTTCATGGCACTGCAAAATATGACTTCAGGGTTGAACTTCCATTAACTGCTAATGATACACCAAAAATATATGTATTTTTAGATCCATATTTTATACTCATTTTTTTATATTGCACTTTAATGGAAGATATTTTTATGTTTTCTTGCAGGTTGTTGAATTTTAGGACTTGAAGCAAAAAGGAAGCAACAGGATGAAATTTTGAGCAAAAATGAAGAAGTAGAAAATTTACTTAGCAGCGATGGCGTCAGAAGCAGCGTCGACAACGTCAGAAGCAGTGCCAACGACGTCGTTTGACAGAGAATAGTGAATTAAATTGCGGAACACTGGAGCTAACGACGCCAATATTAGTTCAGCCCCTGTTTCTAGAAGATTCGACAAATTTGGATGCTTTTTGAAGAGTTTTTGGAGGCACCTATTGGAGAACCGACTCTAGGCTTTATTTAGGGCCAAAATTGATCAGAAAAGTGGCTCTTCCTGACATCTCATCGCCCCAATTCAACATTCTACGCATCACAAATTCTTCCATTTTTCATTCCGCAACCATTTAGTGTCCATTGTTCTTATAATTTAGAGTTTTGTGGTGAGATTAAGTGTGAACTCTTCTTTAAGAGTGTTGGAGAAGGAGAAAGGTGAGAGATTTCTTCTTCCTACATTTCCTGGAAGAGGCTACAAGGGATTTGCTTTGAGAAAGAGTTTCAGATAAGCGTTGTTTGTTTATTAGTGTTTATGAACTTTCTTTTATATATGAAATTTGTGTTTTGTTGTATCTTTCTCATGAAGTCTGAGTAGTTTACTTTATCTTTCTCCCTACTCTGAGATATGGTGAAATGAAGAGATAATATGGATGTATCAATATTAAAATATAAAATATATTGTGATGATTTTTCAACTCCGAACTTAATTTACTTTTTGATCTGACCAATTGAATTATTAAAATATGTTGTGAAATATATGATCCAGGAAATAGAGTATGAGTTCTACAACAGAGTGAGGATCACATTTGATTCAATGAAGGAGAATTTTATTTATGGAATTAAGTGCAAACAAATAGAGAAATATACTTTGTTGGGTGTAGAATTGGAGAATCTTTAGGGTGACAGACTAAAATCCCCAATTTGGTCTTGGTGTTTAAAAACTAAAGCGAGAGTTAGCCTTCAGGTGAAGGGAAGTGGGAGGTATGGAGTGGAAGCTACTATCCTCCTAGCCTAGCCACGAATTTAGGGACTAAACCTTGGATTAGCCAATTATTTCTATAACACTGTATCAGGGAAGAGAATTAAAACTGCTCTTATTTGACATAATACATATTAAAATCATTTATCTCATCTCATGTTACCAAAATCTCATTGTAGTGGGAAAGATGTTTTTTCACATAAAAAATCTTCATCACATAAACAGTTTAATAGTTTAATAGTTACTGTTTCAACTTTGTATTTTAGTTTTGTTTTTAGTTAAATAATTTAGTTCTGATAATATCTCAACGTTCAAAATTAAAGACAGTAATTTTGTTTTGACTTTTTATGAATTTCCTAGTAAATTTATCATTTCAAATTTAAACATTCCTCGTGAAATCGATATTTGGGGCTTAAATAGAAAGCCCTTTATTACTTGATGACGATACGTATACTTGCATAGAATCCCAACATTAATTGCTTAAATTTCTAATTCATAAAATATTGCATCAAGCTTTTGGCACCATTGCATAGCGGAGTCAACTATATAACTTTTACACAACTATATCACTAGGGATCAACCTTTAGGTACTGTTGTCGGGGAAGGTAACGGTAAATTAAATAGATTTTGTAAATTAGGAAATTTAGTGATAATTATATATATATATATAATTTAAAGAAAAAAAATTAAAAAAAATTCAAAAATCCAAAAAAAAATTTATTTTTATTTAAGAGTTATTCTTAAGAAGTTTTTCTTTGCTTATTATATTTGTTTATGCTAAATATTGGAACTGGAGGTTTAGTGCCTTACGATTCAGAATTAATGCGTACTATTAGAAAATTTCAAAAACAACAAAAAGAAATTAAAAACTTAAATGAAATGGCGAATAGCTTAAATAATCAAATAAACGAAAATCGACAAAGACCTTTAAAAGATTTTGCTAATCTGACAGCAGATGAACTTCACTTAACTATTCAAAATCATGATGTTGCTGCTAATTCATTTGAGCTTAAACCTGTTATTATCCAAATAGTACAAAATAAACAGTTTGGATGAACGCCTACTGAAGATCCAAACTTACATCTTGCTAGTTTTCTTGAAATTTGTGCTACTTTTAAATACTTTTTTCTTTTTTATTAAGAGAAAAAACTAAGGCTTGGTTAAATTCATTAGTACTTGGATCTATCAGAACTTGGGGAGAACTATCACAAAAATTCTTAGCTAAATATTTTCCACACTTGAAAACTGTTAAGCTTAGAAATGATATTACATCTTTTTGTCAGTTTGAAAGGGAATCGATATATGAAGCATGTGAAAGATTTAAAAATCTTCTTAGAAAATACCATACTCTATCAGATTGGTTAATAATTCAAACGTTTTATAACGGATTAGTAGGATGACTTAGATCTATTATAAATGTTGTTGCGGGTAGATCACTAATTTCAAAACCTTTTGATGAAACATATTCTTTAATTGAAGAAATGACTACTAACAATTTTTAATGGCCCTCTAAAAAGGTAAGTCCTAAGAGAGTAGCTAGTATTCATGATTTTGATGCAATGTCTATTTTAGCATCTCAAATTGTTGTTATTTTGAAAAATATTGATCAAATAGGAGTGAATTATTTTCAAATACCACCAGTATTAGAGGAAAATTCACTAGGACAGATCATTGATACTCAATCATCTTATGAAACTTTAAATGCTATAAATAATTAAAATAACTTCCCTATTCTAACTTTTATAATTTTGGATGGAAAAATCACCCTAATTTTAGTTAGAATAATTATAACAACTCGGTGAATCCCTCTGAAAATTTGAACAACCAAGAAAATCCTAGTTATCTACCTTATTATCCTCCTGGATTTAACTCTAATCCTAACCTACAAGTTAAGGAAAAAAAGTTGACGATGGAAGAAGTAATGTTAAACATGGGAAATCAAATATAGAATCAAGGGGCTGCTATTAGAAATATTGAAAATCAATTAGGACATATTGCTACTGCACTTAATAATATACCTTCTGGAATTCTTCTTAGTACGATGGAAGTTAATCCAAAAGATCAAAATAAGGAGAAAAATAAAGCTATTCAATAACGAAGTGGAAAAGAAGTTGAAATATGGACCAAAATAGAAACTGAAGTTGATGAAGAGATGGAAGCAATGGAAAGTGACCAAAATGAAATTGAGCAAACACAAGGTCCTTTAGAAAAATCATTACCTCAGTTTCCTCAAAGACTGAAGTAGAAGAATAAAGATAAACAATTTACAAAAATTTTTGAAATCCTTAAGAAGTTAATGACAAACATTCCTTTTGTTAAAGCTTTGGAACAAATGTTAAGTTATGTGAAATTTATGAAGGATATACAAAACAAGAAAAGGAAGTTTACAGATCATGAGACTGTTACACTCAGTGAAGAGTATAGTGCTATTATTCAGAAAAAGCTTCTTGAAAAATTAAAAGATCCTTATAATTTTACTATATATTGTGCTATTGGTGAATTTTTTTTAGAAAAATGTATGTGATTTAGGAGCGAGTATCAATATTATGTCTTTATCGTTCTTAAAACGTTTAGATTTTGGAGAGATTTCCCCAACTACTGTAACTCTTCAGTTAGTTGATCGATTAATAACTTATCCAAAAGGAGTTATAGAGGATGTATTAGTAAAAGTGGATAAATGTATTTTCCCTGTAGACTTTATAGTATTGGATATGGAGGAAGATAAAGAGATTCCCATTATTTTAGGGAAACCATTTCTTGCAACAGGGAGAGCTGTGATAGATGCACAAAAGGAGAATTAGTAATGAGAGTTAATGATCAAGATGTAACATTTATTATTTCAAAAGTTATGAAATATCAAGCAGTAGAAAAAGATAATGAATCTTTTAGGATGGAAGTAACTGATTATCTGAGTAATGAGCAATTTAAGAATGAGTTTGAGGACAAATTAAAGCAAGGAGAATTTTTTGAAAACAAGAACGAAATAAAAGAAGAAGATTTGGATTATATTTATGACAAAATTGAAACTTTAAATTTGTTGGAAAATGATAAAAAAAATATTATTCCTTCAAGTATTAAACCACCTGAACTTGAACTGAAAAATATTACCTGCCCATTTAAAATTTGTGTTTTTAGGAGAGTCATCTACATTGCATGTTATTGTATCTTCTGAATTTAGAGAAATGCAAGAACAAAAATTAATAGAGATGTTAAAAAAATATAAAAAGGCTTTTGGATAGACTTTAGCAGATATTAAAGGAATTAGTCTTTCTATTTGTATGCACAGAATCCTATCAGATGAACAATATGAACGTAAAGCTGATCCTCAGAGGAGATTAATATTGAAAGAAGTTGTTAAAAAAGAAATTTTAAAATGGATGGATGTTGGAATTATATATCTTATTTTAGACAGTGCTTAGGTAAGTCCAATTCACTCTGTTTTGAAGAAAGGAGGAGTGACCGTTGAAGAAAATGAGAAAAAAGAATTAATGTCAATAAGACAAGTTACTTGTTGGCGAATTTGTATTGACTATAGAAAATTAAACATGACCATCAGAAAAGATCACTTTCCCTTAACTTTTATAGACCAAATGTTGGATAGATTGGCTGGGAACAAATATTATTGCTTTTTAGATGGATAAACTGATTATCACCAAATTAAAATTGCTCCAGAGGATCAAGAGAAGATAACATTTACTAGCCCATATGGAACATTTGCTTTTTGTAGAATGTCTTTTGAACTATGTAATGCACCTACAACATTTCAAAGATGTATGATGCAATCTTTAGCAATTTTATTGAAAATGGAATGGAAGTCTTTATGGATGATTTTTTGGTATTTGAAACTTTGTTTGAATTATGTTTAAATAATTTAGAAAAAGTTCTAGAAGTATGTGAAAAAATCAACCTAGTACTAAATTGGGAAAAATGTCAATTTATGGTGGTGGGAGGAATTGTACTTGCGTATAAAATTTCTAAAAATGGCATGAAAGTAGATCCTGTAAAAATTTAAGTTATTGAAAAATTACCGCCTCTGACTAATGTTAAAGGGGTAAAAAGTTTTTAGGACATGCTGGTTTCTACAGGCGTTACATAAAATTTTTTTCTAAAATAACTAAGACATTATGCCAACTTTTAGAAAAGGACACAAAATTTGATTTTAATGAGGAATGCATAAAAGCATTTGAATTATTATTGAAAGAAAAATTAATTACTGCACCTATAATAGTTCCACCTGATAGGGAGACACCATTTGAAATAATGTGCGATGCTATTAATTATGCTATTGGGGTTGTGTTAGGACAAAGGCACAAAAAGATTTAACAGTAATATATTATGCTAGTAAAACTCTAAATGATGCTCAAATTAACTACACTACTATTGAAAGAGAGTTATTAGCTATTGTTTATGCCTTTGATAAATTTAGACCTTACTTAATTGAAACTAAATGTATAGTGCATACAAATCATTCTGTTATTCAATACTTGATGCAAAAGAAAGATGTTAAACCAAGATTAATTAGATAGATACTTCTATTGCAAGAGTTTAATTTTACCGTAGTTGATAGAAAGAGAAATGACAATCAAATAATTGATCATTTGTCTAGACTAGAAAGAGAAATATTAACTAATTTGCAAATAAAATTTTAGAGAATTTCCCTGATGAATAATTATATAGTATTGATGAAATGAATGCACCGTGGTATGTCAATATAGTAAATTATATTGTAACTGATATTTTACCACCTGATATCAAAAATCCACAATTTAAGAAATTTTTATATGATTCAAAATTCTATTTTTAGGATGACACATATTTATATAAATAATGTAAAGATCTAATTATTAGAAGGTGTGTGTCTTATGAGGAAACTCAACAGATAATTAAAAGATGTCATGATTATGAATTTGAAGGACATTTTGGAACAAATAGAACTGCATATAAGATTTTGCAAGCTAGATTTTATTGGCCTAACCTTTTTAGAGATGTTAATGAATATATTAAAACAAGCGATCGATGTCAATGAGTAGGAAATATTTCTAGAAGAAATGAAATTTCTCTAAATTACACATTAGAAGTTGAAATTTTTTATGTGTGGGGATTAGATTTTATGGGAACATTTATGCCTTCATTTGGAAATTTATATAGATTACTTGTTGTTGATTATATGTCTAAATGGATTGAAGCTATTGTTGTACCTAGATGTGATGCTCAGAGTGTTCCTAAATTTTTAATTAAAAATATTTTTACAAGATATGGAATGCTGAGAGTAATTATTACTGATAGAGTATCTCATTTTAGGAATAAGAGAATAGAAAAATTAATTAATAAATATGATATTATCAATATATTATCTACTGCTTATCATCCTTAAACTAGCTGTCTAGTAGAGATATCAAATCGTGAAATTAAAAAAATTTTAGAAAAAACTGTAAATCCTTATAAATTGGATTGGTCTGCTATATTAGATATTGCATTATGAGCATACAAAACTGCTTATAAGGCTCCCATAGGAATGTCCCCATATAGACTTATTTTTGGAAAAACATGCCACTTACCAATGGAATTGGAGCATAAAGCATTTTGGGCTATTAAGAAATTTAATTTTAATTTAACGGATGCTGGTGAGAAAAGATTATTGCAACTCAATGAATTTGAGGAGATTAAAAATGAAACATAAGACAATTCCAAAATCTATAAAAAAAATGAAAATATGGCATGATCAAAAGATTCTTCAAAAGAAGTTTGAACCTGGATAAGAAGTTTTATTATATAATACAAGATTGAGATTATTTCCAGGAAAGCTGAGATCCAGATGGTTAGGACCATTTAAAGTGATTAAAGTCTATCATTATGGAACTGTTGTTGTTAAAAATACTAACACTGGAAAGGTATTTAAAGTTAACGGGCATCGATTGAAACATTATTATGAAGGGCACAAACCACAATTTAAAGAAGTTTTAATGTTGTCAACCCAACTAATCAAATGGTATGTCAGGTTGACGACGTTAAGCCAAGCGCTTTATGAGAGACAACCCATATATAAATATATATCTATGTATTCCTTTTTTTTATAAGTGTTTATATATTAGTAGATAATAATCCTACATAATTTTATATATTATAAATTAAGACAAATAATGGTATCAGAGGAAAATTTGGAATTGAATAGATCGAAAACATGAAAAGAAGCAATTTTGGCCTCTAGTGCCGACGACACTAGCATGGGCGCTGATGGCGCTTGAAGACAGACCAAAGCGCCGATAACACCATCGGGAGCGCCGACGGTGCCGATAGCAGTTTGACAGTTTTGGCAGACTTTGGCGAGATTTTGCTCCATAATAACCGTCAGGAGGTGTTTTTAAAGTCCTAAAAGCTGCCTTGGATGACCAGAAACTTCCTATTTTTGAATTCCATGGCCTCCAATTCCAGAAATACTTCCAGGTATGGAGTTTTCAATAAAAGAAATTTTATCAGTTTTGACATGCAAAGATTATACGACAAAGTTATTACAAAGAAGAGGCTTATCAAGGAGAGAGGCTTTGTCAATCACGGATAGATTAATCTAATTTCTCTGATTGATAAAATCATTGTACAAAAGCGATAGGAAGTTTTATGCTACACTACCGCTGCAGTTGTTGTACCAGTAGTGAAGGAATTCTATGCCAACTTACATGGAATTACCCAAGGAGTTGTCTTCATACGAGGTAAAGCGATACCATTTACTCTTGTGTGAATCAATAAGTTGTATATGATAGAAACGTTCCAATCTGTCATTATACAAATTTTATCCCTACCAGAGATTTGATGTAAGATGTCTATAATTTTCTGATGGATGAAACTGATATCTGGGAAATGTGAGATGAATGATATGTTAGTTTCTCTACTTCATTGCTTAATCAAATATCAAAGCAGTGACATTTCTTCATTTCTGCAAAATTACTCCCTACCATGAAGATTAGTAGAGTCACCAAAGAAAGTGTTATTTTGAATTATGCATTCAAATGGAAAAACCCATTGATATAGGATCTATCATATTTAAATTTGTTATGGGTATTATTTTGAATGGACCAATTTATGGACTTGGGCATCCTTCTACAATTTTCCTACTTTGCAGTCAATCTCAACTTCCATATGAAAGTTGGGAAAAAGTTTTATTACCTTGAGAGCCCATGATTCCTATTAATGACAATTATTTTGGGAATGGTAATGAAGCATTAGATACTATCTTAGATCACTCATCACATGCTTCAACTCCATTGATACCACCAATATTTGGAAGTTCACTTACTATGGAAAAGAGAACTTCAGAGTATTACGAATGTAATAGGAGATCTTAAGTACCTTTTCAATCACCTAGATTGGAGGATGAAAGAGAATTTTGATCATACTGGAACATTTGAAGCAGGATTATTGCAGATGTTTAAAGAAAAAGGATGGAAAGAAGAAAATTCGACTGATGAATACCTGTACCAACCCTTCTACAATCTGTACGTTCATTACCAGTCGATGGGATATATCAGAGGAGAAAGCACTGAAGATGAGGCAGAATAATTAAAGAATTTGGACTCTCTCTATTAGTTTAAAAAACTTATGCACTTAATGTGATTATGTGGATTTGATTTAGTTTGTTTTGCTTTAGAATTTTGAACTTTGAATATGTGTATAGTTTTGTGTCAGCATTTAGTGTTGTGGTTTGATTTTGATGTTGATTTATAATTTATTTTGCTTAGTATGTGTGAAAGTGTGATTAGAAAAATGTCTGTAAAAGTGTATTTTTATATATAAAAGTTAGTTTGTTGTTGTTTGTGAAAATGATTGTTTGTGAAAATATTTGTTTGTCAATTATTGTTAGATAAAAACTTGTGTTTAAAAATACTAAAAAGACTTTAGAGAAATTTGAAATGAAATTCAAAATCGAGAAAATTAAAAAATGGAATTTTTTGGCCTTCAGCGCCGACGACGCCCTCAATCCGAGAACAGTCTTTAACCCTTTAAAATTCAGGATTTTCACTGTAAACCGCCATTTTTACCCTTTGAGTCACCTTCAAACTCCATTTTTTTCACCTAGGGCTCGCACTTTCTTAGATTTGAGGTAATTTTAAGGCAAATGAACGTTGGCTTTCATCTTCTCTTGGTAAGAGCTACACGTTGAACTAAAAAATTTTTGATTTTCACCAAACATTTATCTCACATTGCCGAGATCCAAAAATTTTGGAATTTTTTGGGAGATTTTGAGAAAATCCTTTGGTGAAGAACTCTTACTTATTAAATTTAAGTATCAAGCGTTTTACTTTGTGATTTTTAGAATTTTAGGAATTTATTCGAATGTTTTTGAATTTTCTCTAGATTTCCCATGGCACCAAGAATGAGCCAAGGAAAAAGAAAAGTAGATTATGATGAATAAAAATTTGTTAGCTTCAGGGCTAAGCTCAATTAAATAGTCTACTTGAGCATAAAAAAGTAATTCCGAATCGTGGTTTAAGAAATCCGAGAGGAGAAGTCGAGCGAGTAATCAATGCTCGGCAGTGGGAAAATTTCTGTTATTTTACTGCCGATGCGATTATTGGTGTAGTGATGAAATTCTATGCCAACTTTACTGAAGCTTCTGACAACTTTGTTTTTGTTCATGGGAGAAAGGTGGAGTTTTCTTCAAGAAAAATTAATGAGTTTTATCAGTTGGAAGATGTTTACAGTTGCTAGTCTAAACCATTTTGTACTACTAATGAGGCCTTAGATGAGGTTATTTCTTTTCTTACTGATGGAAGAGGAACCTGAAAAGTTAAAAATTGTGTTAAGGTAAACTTTTTCCTTTCTATGCTTAATGTAGTATATAAGGCCTGACACAACTTTATTTCTGAAAGAATGATTCTGAAAAATCATCATAGTAAGGTGACCAAGGATAGAGCCATCCTAAACTACTTTATTCAGCAGGTGATGAGGATAAATGTAGGCTATATTATCTATATGAACATTAGATCTATTGCTTTGGGAGAGACCACTGGTGGTTTGGCACACCCTGCACTTATTTTTACACTCTATGAACAAGCAGGAGTTGATTTTAGACTTGTGGAAGAGCGGATTGAGCCTCTAAGACCTATTGGGTCCGCCAATATAAAGGCATATGAATCTGATGTTGATTGGAGATCTGGAAGTAAGACCAGAGATATTCCTTCTACTTTGAGGACCCCTATTTCTAGTGAACCTACTAACCGAGAACTTTTAGACCAGATGATGATCCAGCAGGGACATATCTTAAGAATGGATCATAGTTTGCAAAACATGGATGCCAGAAATGCTCACACTGATGATTTGATATGGCAAAAGTTTAAATATGATGTTGCTTATGATGATGCGTTGGTGAGATACATAAAGGGTGATCATTCAGTTCAGTTTTTTACTCACCCTTTTTTTACTCCATATCAGCAACATAATTTGGATGTAGAAGAAGAACAAGATGATGATGATTGGTGATTTGATTTTTTTTAGTTTATGTTTTATTGTACTTTGTTATTGTCTTGTTTGTTGTTATTATATTATTGAGACTATTTGTTAGATTGTGAGACTCTGTTTTTTTGTTATGTTGAGTAGTGAACTGTAGTTTGTAAAACTATTTTCATTTCTGAAATTCAGTTTAATTCTGTTGTTAGTTTTTATATTTTATTAAATGTTTTGTAATTAACTCTTTCGCAATAGATTTTATATGTATTATGCATAATTTAATTTTTTAAGTCTTATAGTTTTTTATATTAGCACATGCAGTATTTTAGAATTAAAGTTTCAAAATCAGAACCTTCAACAGGTATGTCTTTTCTTTATGTATTTAATGTTTTCTTTCACCCTTTATTTTTCAGTTCTTCATGCTAAATCTTTTGAAAATTTAAGTTTGGGGGGGAAAGAAAAATTCCTTTTTAAAGAAAGAAACTTAATTTTATTTGTCCTCACTTAGCTATATTTTCAAAAATTTTAAATTTAACATGACCTTTGGTATTAGGGGTTAACTTTAGATAACTATATTTATGTTTCTAAATATATAGTAAACTTAAGTAAAAATTTTCAATAATAAAGGTTAATTTTAGAGATTAAGATATTTGGTATAAAAGAAAAAGACTATGTTTTTCTATTTTAAGTAAAGAAAATTGTATTTTTGAAATATTAAAAATCTTAAAGCTTCATGTAAGAAGAAAAGAATTAAACTTTATGAAATCTTTAAGCTAATATAAATTTGTTAAGTGAAGAAATGTGACAAGTTTTTGACTTTAAGAAGAGAATAGTGAAGTTTAAAATCATTAAAGGATATCTAGATATATTATTCCTCATATATAAAAAAAAAGAGAAGAAAAGAAAAGAAAAGAAAAGAGAAGAAAATAGAAGAAAAGAAAAGAAAAGAAAAGAAAAGAAAAAAAGGAAAAGAAAAAGAAAAGAAAATATGTGGGGAGATGCTTGAGGAAATACCTAATTAAAAATTGGCTTCTCTTGAATCAATTTAAAAAAGAAGGCTTGGTATATTTTCTAAACTTTTATTTGAGTATTAGTTTATTTACTAGTAAAGTTTTATGAAGTTCTGTTTCATATGAATACTTTAAGTGACTTTAATATGAAAATTTGCAATTTTTCTTGAAAAGAATAGAGAATAAAAAATCTTGGACTTGATTGTTAAATATTCTTATACCTTTAGTATTAAATGGAGTTGTTTTGAATTTTTCTTAAGTTATGCTATTGTATTTGGTGGACTAAGATATAGAAATCTAGAAGTTAATTTATTTACCATAAGTTATATTTTTATATAGTAGAGGAGTTACTTGAGGACAAGTAACATGTGAGTTTGGGGGATTTTGATGCACTAAAAATATAAACATTTTTAGACCCATATTTTATACTCATTTTTTGTGATATTGCACTTTAATGGAAGGTATGTTTATGTTTTCTTGCATGTTGTTGAATTTTAGGACTTGAAGCAAAAAGGAAGCAAAAAAGTTGAAAATTGGAGCAAAAATGAAGACGTTGAAAATTTGTTCAGCGTCGACGGCGCAGTTTGACAGAGAGCAGTGAATTAAATTGCGGAACACTGGCGTCGAAGGCGCCAATGTCAGTTCAGCCCCTATTTCTAAAGATTTGACAAATTTGGATGCTTTTTGAAGAGTTTTTGGAGGCACCTATTGGAGAACCGACTCTAGGCTTTATTTGGGTCCAAAATTGATCAGAAAAGTGACTCTTCCTTACATCTCATCGCCTCAATTCAACCTTCTACGCATCACACATTCTTCCATTGTTCATTCTGCAACCATTTAGAGTCCATTGTTCTTATAATTTAGAGTTTTGTGGTGAGATTAAGTGTGAACTCTTCTCTAAGAGCGTTAGAGAAGGAGAAAAGTGATAGATTTCTTCTTCCTACATTTCATAGAAGAGGCTACAAGGGATTTACTTTGAGAAAGAGTTTCAGACAAGTGTTGTTTGTTTATTAGTGTTATATGAACTTTCTTTTATATATGAATTTTGTGTTTTATTGTATCTTTCTCATGAATTCTGAGTAATTTACTTTATCTTTCTCCCTACCGTGAGATTTAATGAAATGAAGAGATAATATGGATGTGCCAATATTAAAATATAAAATTAATTGTGCTGATTTTTCAACTCTGAACTTAATTTACTTTTTGATTTGACCAATTGAATTGTTAAAATGTGTTGTGAAACATATGATCCGAGAAATTGAGTATGAGTTCTACAACAGAGTGAGGATCACATTTGATTCCATGATGGAGAATTTTGTTCATGGAATTAAGTGCAAATAAATATGGAAATATAATTTGTTGGGTGTAGAATTGGAGAATCTTTAGGGTGATGGACTAAAATCCTCAATTTGGTATTAGTGTTTAAAATTTAAAGTGAGAGTTAGCCTTCAGGTGAAGGGAAGTGGGAGACAATATCCTCCTAGCCTAGCCACGGATTTAAGGACTAAAACTGGGATTAGCCAATGATTTTCTATAATACGGTATCAGGGTAGAGCATTAAAACTGCTCTTATTTGGCACAATACATAGTAAAACCATTTATCTCATCTCATTTTACCAAAAATCTCATTGTAGTGGAAAAGATATTTTTCCACATAAGAAATCTTCATCACATAAATGTACTTTAAAAGTTTAGTAATTACTGTTTAAACTTTGTATTTCAATTTTGTTATTAGTTAAATAAGTTAGTTATAATAATATCTTAACATTCAAAGTTAGTGACATTAATTTTGTTTTGACTTTCTGTGAATTTCCTAGTAAATTTATCATTTCAAATTTAAATCTTTCTCGTAGGATTGATATTTGGGGATTAAATAGATTACTTGATAATGATACATATACTTGCATATAATCCCAATATTAATTGCTTAAATTTCTAATTCATAAAAGATTGCATCAAGCTTTTGGCACCGTTACATAGTGGAGTCAACTATATAATGTTCACACAACTATATCACCAGAAATCAACTAATAGCATACCTTCCACCTTAAGCTTCCCCTTTCTGGGCTTAAATGGGTCTTAAAGCTTAAGACCATATGATTAAAACATTTTTCATTTCCCAAAGATATTTCAAGACCCGTTAATAATCGACCAAAAGAGTTAAGATTGCTTAACATTCTTTTGAAAATAATATAAAATACTTTTCTTAAGATGACATGTCAAGTTTTATTAACCAAGAGAGGACTCAGGCACCAATCTTTGATTGTACGTCCACCTCAAGCTTCTCCTTAGAGGGATTATTGCACATTTACTTTTCATTTTCTTTGCTCACAATTTTTTTTAGAATTACTATATCTGGTAACATATGCTAATGGTATTGAATGTCTGAATATCCTTAATTAACAATTCTCACATGTTTCTTAAGGTGAAGTTTTTGATAATACAACTCAATTGAAAGCGCAGACACAATCACATGGCAGAAGATTAAAAGGCCATTGATATCCTCAATCAATTACTCGTATTTTAATCATACTTTAATATTTTTTGAAAAATTTTAAGATTCAGTGCAAGTCCACTAAAGTGACAAGCTACGCTATTAGGAGATTAATTTCATTTTCCCCTTATGAGAAGGAGAATTCTGGAACTCTGTCGTAAATAGAGTAGGTGTAGAATGGAACAACTGGATCGACCTGAATCTTATTGATAGAACCCTTTTCAAGTTTCCTTCAAAAAATTTTTCGAGATTGATATGTTACCATTCTTAAAGTTCTCCTCAAGCCAGTCTTTGAAACATAAGCATTCCTCTATATTGTGTCTGACGCATATGAGGTACGGACAATATCTCGGATGTCCCTTCCCGTCGACGTCGTTTGGTCTCTTTGGTTCAAACAATTTGAATTCAGGATTTTTCGTCAAATTATGGAATATTCTTTTCATTGTCTCATTTTTAAAAGAGTATGTCTTGTTCAAACGATCAACTAATCTCAGGCATTCTTGTTTATTCCCTTTAAAGGTTTGATCTCGTCTTCTTCTTTGCACTTTATCGAGTGATGCAGACTTTGAACTTGACCCGACTTCAAACATTGACATTGTCGTAGCAAAAGCTTCAACTGACCTTTTTTCATATCAAATTTCTTTGCCTCTTGATGACAGCGGGATGACACATGCAGTAACAGCAAACCCGTCGGCATTAGTAATAACTGTCCAGACAAAATTGAGTTCTTTCTCATCTTCAATGTGAACCATTTTAGACTGGCTTACCTGTTGGGATGTCATCTGTAATGATTGTTACGACCTTTGAATCATATTTATAGCGGCCACCAATTCCTCTAGCTTCTTCTCTACTCAGCTAATTAGTTGATCTTGATGCAGAAAAACCCTTTGTAATTCATCCACGATATCCTCCTTGATGGCTAGTTGAATGTCTTGTGAATAAGATGAGGGCCTTGCCTCAACAACGAGGACATCTGCAAAATCTTCATCTATGTAATCTGAAAAATCACAGTTTGTATCAATTGTAGCTCTTTTCTGGCCTTTGTACAACTGTACGAAATGAGCTCTGAGTTTCCCCATGGCAGCCTCAATTGATTCTCCTTTGATTGTGTTAAGGTCAATCAAAGGTTTTTGATGAACATCATCCTCTTCATTGAGCCATGGTATGGTCATGGCAAAGTCATCTGGGACAACATGATTAACCAAATCATATTGATCGAAGAATTTTTCAGGTTCTTTCAAATATTCTTTTAGGATCGTTATGCTACCATTCTTGAAGTTCTTTTTGAGCCACTCCTTAAAGCCGATACAACCTTCAATGGTGTACCCAAGGAATCTGTGATATGGGCAATATCTAGGGTGATTCTTCCTAAAAACTTCTTGTGGCTTTTTGGGTTCCGGTATTCTGAATTTTGGCTTCTTAACCAAATTTCAAAATATTGCTGCTACTGCTTCATTTCTAAAAGAGTGGACTCTATTCGGCTGCTCAGCTATAGATGGATCCTGTCCTCCATCTGCTTGGTATCATTTTTGCTGGTATGACTGCTGACTTGTTTTACTGAGTTGTGAGCTATGTTGCTGACCATATTGCACTGGATGATGACAAGGCTTTTCTGTTCGGATATGCATCAGTTGTTTAGCTTTGTCTACCGGTGCCACTATACTGGACTTCCTCTTTGGTATCTTTGCTGACTTTAGTCTTTCAGATTCCACTTCATTCGCATATTTAACCTCCCCATGCAGTCTAACAGCCTTAGTAAGTAGCTTCTCAAAAGTCTTCATGGCGAGTCTCTTAAGCATGAAACTAATCTTTCCATGAATAATTTCAAGTACTATTTCAATTGCTCACTTCTCATCAATTTGCGGTTCGCATTTCATGCTTAAGTTACCCCACCTTAAGAGATAATCCACAAGTGCCTCATTGGGATTCTGTTGCTCTCTTATGAGATCTCCTATAGTCACTCGGCGTTGTGTCTCAGTGAATCTCTGTACAAAAAGACTTTCTAACTTAGTAAATGTTTTTACTGATCCGTTAGGAAGATCAACATACCACTCAAAGGCTATTCCTGATAAGCTGCTAACAAACAATCTGAATAGAAGAGCGTCATTCCCATTTACATTGCAACAACTGGCTCTGAAGTGTGCTATATGTTGCCTCGGGTTTCCTGTTCCATCAAAAGCTTTGAGGGTAGGAGGCACAAATCCCTTAGGACATGAGACAGAATCAAACTACTCTGGGTAGGGCCTACCCTTTGGAACTAATGATCCTCCCTTGGACTGGGCTATGGCCTCTCTAAGCTGCTGTTACACATACTACTTAATGTCCTTTTCAGGTACCGAACTCTGCACAAAGTTCCTTTTGGGCTCGTCTTCTTTATTGACAGAGGTAGCCTCCCTTGTGTCGTCCTTGATATGTAGTATTTTTGGTGGATGCACCTCCACAGCTATTGGAGTCAGAGACCGTGCAGACATCACAACGATTGCAGTAAGCACCTCTTCCATTATTTTCTTTAATCTAATGATCTACTCATCCTGACTCTGAAGTGCTCTACGAGTTTCTGTCTCGGTATCCTCTTCATCAGAAGGTTGAATTTCTTGTGAGGCTTCTTGGGCTCTCGTGTCAAACATTTTAATTTCCATGAATTCTTCATCAGAATTTATATCGGCATCGCTGATTCCTTGCCTTTTAGCAAGCTGGCTCAAGTCAGTTCCTAGATTATCCAATCTAGCCTCGATTGAGTTTTCTTTAGCTGCTATGATATCTGACGGAGTCTACTGTAATTGTCTCTCCCCTATCTCTGCAATCGAAGAAACTATAGTGACATCAATTGAGCTATTGAACTCATCCTTCTTTCTTGTATAATAATCCCCCATCTCTACTGAATAAACCAATTTAGAGAGTTTAAGAATCCAAACCTTTTTCCTTAGAGATGTATGGGGACGGGGTGTCCTGTTGACATCATCAGAATCGTGGGAAGAGGTATGTTCCCCATCGAGTAATTTAGACCTCGTAGTAGAAGCATTCTTATTGTAAGAAACTCTAAAGGATTTCTTTTGTACTATGGCAGGACCTAATTTAGATTTGACTGATATTCTATTCTTAAGTGGTTCTGCAGTGATAACAGGAACTGAAATTGTGTCAACCTAAGGTCCTAAACGAAGTTTAGCAAATACACGGGGCATAGGTGTCTTCCGAAATTTTTGAAATCTCTGCTGGCGTCTCAGGTTTTAACTTTCACTTTTGATGAGATTATAGATCCCATCTCCTTTAATAATTCAACCACACTGCAATGTTCTTCCCTTGCTAGCTTTTTGAATACCAATCAGACTCGAGATAGGGGGAATGTTCTCTCTCTCACCCTACTCTGTCTATGAAGTAGTGGCATTGCTACGACAATTCTGTAGAGGCTTTCTTCAGCCGGAGCAGCAGAAAGTGGATGAAATCTACTCCCTTGAAGAAGGGGAGAGGTTTCAAACACTTCCACCTCTTATGGCTAGAGAGATCTGTCATCAGAGGTAACCTTTACAATTTCAGTTGTAGCTGCCTTATGCAGTTTTCTTGATATATTCTTTCTTTATGATCGTGTTAGAGGTATGGATCTTGAACTAGATCCAACTTCAAACACAGACGGAGCAAAAAAAAACTTTAGGCACTAGTTCTTGAACTACTCTCTTTCCTTTATCAGGAACGACAGTAATGACCCAAGGAAAATATGTTAAGATTTTCATACCTATTTTATACTGTTTTTGATGATATTGTACTTTAAAGAAAAGTATTTTTGATGTTTTGTTGCAGGAATGATGAATTAGGGTCAATGGAGCNAAATCAATTTAGAGGTACATCAAATGAAGATCCTAACTTACACCTTGCTAGTTTTTAGAAATGTGTGCTACTTTTAAATATGACAGAGTCTCAAACGATGATATTAGACTTAGAATTTTTTCCTATTTCACTGAGGGATAAGGCTAAGATGTGGTTAAGTTTGTTAGCACCAGGATCTATTAGAACTTGGGGAGAACTTTCACAGAAATTTCTATCCAAATTCTTCCATCCAAAACTGCTAAACTTAAAAATGACATAACATCATTCTGTCAAATTGATGGAGAGGTACCAGGATCTATTAGAACTTGGGGAGAACTTTCACAGAAATTTCTATCCAAATATTTCCCTCAACAGGATCTATTAGAACTTGGGGAGAACTTTCACAGAAATTTCTATCCAAATATTTCCCTCCAATGGATCTATTAGAACTTGGGGAGAACTTTCACAGAAATTTCTATCCAAATATTTCCCTCCATCAGAATCTATTAGAACTTGGGGAGAACTGTCACAGAAATTTCTATCCAAATATTTCCCTCCATCCAAGGCTACTAAACTTAGAAATGACATAACATCATTTTGTCAGATTGATGGAGAGTCAATTTATGAAGCTTTTAAACTTAGAAATGACATAACATCATTATGTCAGATTGATGGAGAGTCAATATATGAAGCTTGGGGAACTTAGAAATGACATAACATCATTCTGTCAGATTGATGGAGAGTCAATATATGATGCTTGGGAGAGATTTAAAGATCTTCTTAGGACTAAGAAATGACATAACATCGTTCTGTCAGATTGATGGAGAGTCAATATATGAAGCTTGAGAGAAATGACATAACATAGTTCTGTCAGATTGATGGAGAGTCAATATATGAAGCTTGGGAGAGATTTAAAGATATAACATCATTTTGTCAGATTGATGGAGAGTCAATATATGAAGCTTGAAAGAGATTTAAAGATCTTCTTAGATAGAAATTTCTATCCAAATATTTCCCTCCATCTAAAACTACTAAACTTAGAAATGACATAACATTTGGGGAGAACTTTCACTGAAATTTCTATCCAAATATTTTCCTCCATCCAAAACTGCTAAACTTAGAAATGACATTCTATCAAATTGATGGAGAGTCAATATACGAAGCTTGGGAGAGATTTAAAGACTATTAAGAAATGCCCTCATCATTCGTTACCAGATTGGTTGATAATTCAAACTTTTTATAATGGACATAACATCATTCTGTCAGATTGATGGAGAGTCAATATACGAAGCTTGGGAGAGATTTAAAGATCTTCTTAGAAATTGCCCTCATCATTCATTACCAGACTGGTGCTGCTAAACTAAGAAATGACATAACATCGTTCTGTCAGATTGATGGAGAGTCAATATATGAACTGCTAAACTTAGAAATGACATAACATCATTCTGTCAAATTGATGGAGAGTCAATATATGAAGCTTAAATGACATAACATCATTTTGTCAGATTGATGGAGAGTCGATATATGAAGCTTGGGAGAGATTAAAATATCTTCTTAGGAAATGCCCAATTGATGGAGAGTCAATATACGAAGCTTGGGAGAGATTTAAAGATCTTCTTAGCATAACATCATTTTGTCAAATTGATGGAGAGTCAATATACGAAGGTTAGGAGAGATTTAAAGATCTTCTTAGGAAGTCCTCATCATTCGTTACCAGATTGTTTATAATTCAAACTTTTTATAATGGATTGGTAGGATCTCTTAGATCAATTATAGATGTTGTGGCTGGTGGTTCTTTAATGTCAAATCCTTTTGATGAGGCTTATTCATTAATAGAAGAGATGACTACCAACAATTTTTAATGGCCCTCGAAACTGGTAAATCCTAAAAAAGTAGCTAATATCCATGATTCTGATGCAATATCTATGTTAGCTTCGCAGATTGCTGCAATATCAAAGATTAAAAGAGTAGCTAGTATCCATGATTCTAATGCAATATCTATGTTAGCTTCACAGATTGCTGCAATATCAAAGAAATTAGATGTGGGATGAATTATTCTCCAACACCTCTTGTGATGGAAGAGAATTCATCTGGGCAATTTGTGGATAAATTATTCTCCAACACCTCCTATGATGGAAAATAATTCATTTGGGCAATTTGTGGATGTTCAATCTTCATATGATGCCTTAAATGCTATTAGAAGGCCCAACCACCCTTATTCAATTATTATAACCCAGGTTGGAAGAATTATCCAAATTTTAATTGGAATAACAATTCTTCTACAAATCAACAATGGGCAAACAACCCAGTGAACCCATTAGGAAATTCATCGAACCAAGGAAATGTAAATTATAAACCTTCTTATCCTCCAGGATTTAACAATAACACTCAAATTAAGGAGAAGAAGTTGTCTATGGAAGAGCTGATATTAAACATGGGTCAACAATTGCAGAATCAAGGAAATCAATTACAAAATCAAGGAACTGCTATTTAGAATACAGAATTTAACAGTAATACTCAAATTAAGGAGAAGAAGTTGTCTATGGAAGAGCTGATATTAAACACAATTGCAGAATCAAGGAAATCAATTACAAATTCAAGGAAATCAATTACAAAATCAAGGACATTGAAAACCAATTGGGACATATCGCTACTGCGCTTAGTAACCGAACATTAGGAACTTTTTCTTAGAATCAAGGAAATCAATTACAAATTCAAGGAAATCAATTACAAAATCAAGGAGCTGCTATTAAGAATATTACAATTAGGGCATATCACTACTGTGCTTAGTAACCGAACATTAGGAACTTTTCCTAGTACTGTGGGGACTACGTTTCTAAGTGGATTGAAGGACAAGCTTTACCTCGTTGTGATGCTAAAAGTGTTTCAAGGTTTTTAATGAAAAATATTTTCATTAGATATGGAATGCCCTCGTTGTGACACTAAAAGTGTTTCAAGGTTTTTAATGAAAAATATTTTCACTAGATACGGAATGCCTAGAATGAAAAGGAGAATCCCATTTTAGGAATAAATATATTCAAAGATTTGCAGAAAAGTTTAATATTATTCATAGAATCTCTACTGCCTATCATCCTCAAACCAGTGGGTTAGTTGAAGTTTCTAATAGAGAGATTAAACAAATACTTGAAAAGACTGTAAACGCTAGTATAATATATTAGTCCACTAGACTGGATACCGCATTATGGGCTTACAAGACTGCTTATAAAACTGCTATTGGAATGACTCCTTACAGACTGATTTTTGGAAAGACTTATCACTTACCAGTAGAATTGACTTATAAAACTCATATTGGAATGACTCCTTACAGACTAATTTTTGGAAAGACTTGTCACTTACCAGTAGAATTGGTTATTGGATTGACTCCTTACAGACTAATTTTTGGAAAGACTTGTCACTTACCAGTAGAATTGGAGCATAAAACATATTGGGCGATTAAAGAATTCAATTATAATTTGAAAAATGCTGGTAAGAAGAGATTGTTACATATATTGGGCGATTAAAGAATTCAATTATAATTATAAAGATGCTTGTAAGAAGAGATTGTTACAACTAAATGAATTGGAAGAATTAAGAAATGAATCTTAAATGAATTGGAAGAATTAAGAAATGAGTCTTATTATAACAACTTAAGAAGAGATTGTTACAATTAAATGAATTGGAAGAATTAAGAAATGAGTCTTATGATAGAGAGGAGATTATTACAAATGAATGAATTAGAAGAATTAAGAAATGAATCTTATGATAACGATAAAAGAAAAGATTGTTACAAATGAATGAATTGGAAGAATTAAGAAATCAATCTTATGATAACGATAGAATAAATAGGAGCATAAAGCATATTGGGCGATTAAGGAATTCAATTATAATTTGAAAGATGCTGGTAAGAACATATTGGGCAATTAAAGAATTCAATTATAATTTGAAAGATGCTGGTAAGAAGAGATTGTTAACGTATGAGTTTGAAGAATTAAGAAATGAGTCTTATGATTACAACAGAATTTATAAGGAGAAATTAAAGTTGTGGCATGATCGGAAGGTTAACCACAATAACTTTGAACAATGACAAGAAGTTTTGCTTTACAACACTAGGCTGAAGTTATTTCCTGGGAAATTGAAGTCTCGTTGGTTGGGAACCTTTACTATTACTCAAGTTTATACTTTCAGAGCTGTTGAAATTGAAGATCAGAAGACGGGAAATAGATTTAAAGTAAATTGACACAGATTAAAACCATATTATGAGGGTAAAAGACCAAATTTTAAAGAGGTTTTAATGATCAAATGGACACAGATTAAAGCCGTATTTTGAGGGTAAAAGACCAAATTTAAAGAGGTTTTAATGATCAGGTCAACCTAAATAATACCTGAATAGGTCGGGCTGACGACGTTAAACCAAACGCTTTATGGGAGGCAACCCATACTTGAACAGGTCGAGCTGATGAAGTTAAAACCAGCGCTTTATGGGAGGTCGACCTGAATAACACCTGAATAGGTCGGGCTGACGACGTTAAACCAAGCACTTTATGGGAGGCAACCTTTATTTTTACTTTATTCACAATTATAGTAGTTGTTATTTGACTTATGGGGTCAACCTGAATAACACCTGAATAGGTCGGGCTGACGACGTTAAACCAAGCGCTTTATGGGAGGCAACCCATATTATATTTTACTTTTATCGCAATTATAATAGTTTTTCTTTAAAATTATTGTTATTTTTTTGGTAGTATTAAGCTCTACTACTCTTATTTACTCTTGAAATATCTTAAAATTGGATCCATGAATTGACACACCTAAGAGATAATTCAATATATATTGATCGGGGTATGATGGACGATGTACTCTACAATGGATGGATTGGGAATGACCAGATGGATGCATTAGCCCTCATTCTTCATGGGAGGAAGACCCAAACTCCAACATCATTCTGACGATACCTATATGTTTCCTCTTTATACTATGCATACAAGTAAAATAATGTTTATCATAAGATTTTTTGCAGTCGATGATTATATTAAAGTGTGTCAATTCATGTAGGCATATCAGAAAATGGAAGGTGGTGACACTTAAGGTTTGTGCGCCACATTACGAAGGAAGCGGTGAAAGATGCTGAGATTATCTTGTTTCCCATTGTTGAAAACCAGCATTGGATATTGTTGATTGTTGACTTGAAGGATAAGAAATGGAGAATATATGATTCATTACCTAACAAAATGCATAAGGTAGTATGTGAGCGCGTTGTAAGTCATAAACTATATAATATGTCAATATCATATTAATTTTGTCATTCAATAACATATGTACCACCAACCTTTCGTAGATAACAATGTTTGCAATGGATGCTAGACTATGTTTTGGTACGTGGAAACCTAGATCATGGGGGCTGAAAATGGTTAAAGGCGTACCAACTCAAAGTAACAACATTAACTGTGACATGTTTGTCTGCAAATATATTGAAAAACTCATTGATGCCAGCCCAATAGATTAAAGCAAAGAGTTGTGGTGGCAGGAAGAAATGACGAGATTTCAGGCTGAATTGACATATCAAATCTACATTTGGATCTCCTCAATTAAAAAAATTTGAACTGATGTGTGGACTTTATTGTCATAAATTTATTTCCAATCAAGCATTCATATGAAATCTGCATTTGGATCTCCTCCATAAAAAAATGTTGTGTGTTTGGTTGTATTGCAAATGTTGAATTTAATCTTTTGCAGGTTTGGTTGTATAGATTTATTGTTATATTGTGGTTTTACCTCTGCAGTATTCATATTGTTGTAATATATTATGGTTTTATCTCTGCAGTATTCATATTGTTGTAATATATTGTGGTTTTACCTCTGCAGCATTCATATTATTTTTATTTAGTGAAGTATCAATATGGTTGTATTTTGGTTTCTTCACAGTCGTGTTCAGGTTTTATTAGAATATGCCGCGGTGGTTGTATTTTTATGGTGTTGTTCAGGTTTTATTTTTATGCCGTATTTCATGAGCACTGGTTTTATTTTGGTTTCTTCGCGGTCGTGTTCAGGTTTTATTCGTTTAAAGCGTTTGACGAGCGTTGATTTTATTGGAATATACCAAAGAGTTTGTACTTAAGTATTTTTACGGTGTCATTGTGGTTTTATTCTTATGTCGTGTTTCACAAACGCGGGTTTTATTAGAATATGCCGCCAAAGATTCCAATGAAACCATGCAGATTGACATAAATAAACCTGTCTTAAGGAAATCACGTTGGTTGTATTTTGGTTTCTTTAGAGTCGTGTTCTGGTTTTATTTTTATGCCGTGTTTCACGAGCGCTGGTTTTATTGGAATATGCCGCCAAAGATTCCAATGAAACCAGGTAGATCGGCATAAATAAACTTGTCTTAAGGAAACTGCGCTGATTGTATTTTGGTTTCTTTACGCTAGGTTTATTGGAATATGTCGCAAAAGATTCTAATGAAACCAGGCGGATCGGTAGAAATAAACCTGTCTTTTGGCAACTGCGCTGGTTGTTTTTTGGTTTATTTACGGTCGTGTTTTGGTTTTATTCTTATGTCGTGTCTCACGAGCGCTGACTTTATTGGAATATGTCGTCAAAGATTTCAATGAAACCAAGCAGATCGGCAGAAATAAACCTGTCTTAAGGAAACCGCGTTGGTTGTATTTTGGTTTCTTTACGGTCATGTTATGGTTTTATTCTTATGCCGTGTTTCACGAGCGCTGGTTTTGTTGGAATATGCCGCCAAAGATTCTAATGAAACCAGGTGGATCGACATAAATAAACATGTCTTAAGGAAACCGTGCTGATTGTGTTTTGGTTTCTTTACGATCGTGTTCTGGATTTATGCTTATGCCGTGTTTCACGAGTGCTGGCTTTATTAGAATATGCCACCAAAGATTCCAATGAAACCAGACGGATCGGCATAAATAAACCTGTCTTAAGGAAACCGCGCTGGTTGTACTTTGGTTTCTTTACGGCCGTGTTCTGGTTTTATTCATGTAAATCGTATAACGAGCGCTGGTTTTATAGGAATATGCCGCCATAATAACTCGTAAATAAAAACGCAGTAAAATAAATGTCTGTTTCAACTTAAACAGCAATAATACAACAATAAAAACAATAAGTAGTCTATATATTATCATGTATGCCCATCAGTAAGCTTGTATATGTCCCTCTTTGTTTTGTTTGAGAAAATTCTTGTACATTGATACTATTAATGAGTAAATGTCAGGAAAGAAGTCTAAATCGAGTAGACAAAATTTCAGAAGGATCGATTTTGCAACCTGACTAAAGTGATCCGCCATTGAAAATAAATTTGGATCACATTCCGGAATGCTATCATGGCTTGAAACATTTTCTTTCTCCTTTCCTATATACAATACTACCTGTTAGTGATTAATCTTTTATAGAAAAAAATACAGAACTTAATATTATAGGTAACATTTACTTTTGCATCTCTTGTTTTTTTCCCAGTACCCTTTTAGCCTTGCATTGGATATTCCTTTTGACCGCATCTTCGTGGGATCATTCACATTTCGCTCTTTACTGGGTGTCTTCTTCTTCTTCTTCGATTTTGACTTTTCAGGATGGTCTCATCCACTCATAACGGCTTCAACATCGATTTTAATTTTATTAAATGCCTCCAACACTAGCTTCTCGGCAAGTTCATGGCCTCGTGTTATGGTGTCGATCTGGTATGCAAATTTATGAATGTGGTTGAGATAGATGAGTCCACTTGCAGAATTTGGCAACATTTTTGAAACCTTGCAATTTGCATAACCATAACTGTTATATATGTCCCTTTTTCAAATTAATAGTCCACCGAAGTAATATACATTTATCAAGGATTTTTTTAATATTTTTGTGCTGAGGAACCCTTAGAGCGTGAGCACATAATAAACCCATCATTACAAATTTTTTACAACTACAGGTAATATCAGAATTACCTCTGTCAACTTTAACAATCCAGGGTCTTGCTTTGTCCTTATTATCGAGAGTTTGGATATGAAATTCTGAAGCCATAGTACTGGAGCACTCCACAGCAAGCCCACACAAACCATGTAGAAACTGTGCTTCAAACATTGAGTATAACTTCTTTGTGTAAAGTTACAAACCTGTCTCAGCACTGGACTGCTTTTAACGGTGGGAAAAATTGCAGACTGCTGGCATTTAAATTCTTCATCCTTTTCATTTTTTCTTCAATCCTTGATGACGTTTTCAAGACCCAAAAAACATTCAGTCATGGTGCTTGTTGCCTTGGAGACATCATGGAAAATCTTATTCGTGCACTCACTTCTTTGCGTTGATAGGATCCCCATTCCAAAAATTTCTTTGTTGAAGGTGGTTGACCACTTATGCCTGATATTATACAATTCATCCAACCAAATATTCTCGTGTAGGTTTCCTTTCTCAATCATTTCACCCCAAGTTTCTTCAAACTCCACTTCAGAGTCACATTTGCTCAAGCTTTTATAAAAAAGATCATTTACTCTCTTGCTACCCACACCTCAATGGACTTTTGAAAATAACTTCTTGTAAATGTGTCATTGACATAATCTATGTCTGGTTTGCGGAAGACACTCTTCAATGACTTTAGACATTGCTTGGTCCTGGTCAGTGAATATTATTATTGGATGCTTGTTATCCATTATACGGATAAATGCTTTGAATAAACACTTGAATGATTCAATTGTTTCATCTGACAAAAAACCAACACCAAATAGAACATTCTGTGAATGGTGATTCACACCGACAATCGGAGCACAACATAAATTATATTTATTCAGTCTATAACTTGTATCAAATATTATTACATCCCCAAAACAGTCATAATCAATCTTGGACATCCTGTCGCACCATAAAAAATTCACCAAACATTCTGCCTCATCAATTTGGAAGTCCCACGCAAACATTGGATCCTCCGCTTGTCGAGTAGTGAACAATTGCATCCCCTAATTCAATTTGAACTCTTCTCTCTCTTTGTATGAAATTGTATGCATCCCTCTTATGCAATCAAGATTCTCCACTCCAACCTCAGTTGCGAGGAATCTGAATGCATCACTGGTTCTAATCCCTGATTTTGTCATTGATCTGAGGATATTAGCACTGATATCACACATCTTTCTGCTGGAACGCAGTAGATGCTTGTCACCGTCCTCCACCAACGAATGGTTATGACTTTCTATGAATTTCTTTTCCGACTAGTTGCCCTCTAAATCAACAAAGTATCGGATCATTGTTGAACAACCAATCGTTGTGTCCACTCTTTTGAACCTCACAGTGATAGTGTCTTTCAACTCTTTCTTGAAACCAGCCTTACCACAAACAAAGTCCTTTGTCTTCAGTTTCTTTGAATTCGGCCAGAAACCACTGTGTTCCATTAGCATAGTAAATCTAATATGGTGTGCATATAAACAATATCATATGCTTTATTCTCGTTGTGGACCACTGCATGAAGCAATTTCTCTACCTCGGGTGATTGCAAATTTAAACATCATTATACAAGGTTACAATACATAAATAACAAGATAAAAATACTATAATATAACACAAATAACACCATGACATTGACAATATAAAAAGCCGAACAAGTGCCGTTAAGAAATATTACTAGCCTCATAAAAGAAAACAAAGTCAGCAGATCCAATATTACCTTAATAACACTGAGATACTACCAAAATAACACAAAATTCCCACGTTAGTAACGTTACATTGTGATACTACCAAAATAACACTGTGATACTACCAAAATAACACCAAATCCTTACGATAATAACGTTACATTATGATATCACCAAAATAACATCAAACCCCAACTACTATTATAACGAACAATCAGAAATGAAAAACAACTACAAAACAACCAGTGTATCACCGTGATAATACCTAAGTAACACCAAATCCACACGAAAGTAAAGTTACATTGTGATACTACCAAAATAACACTGTGATACTATCAAAATAACACCAAATCCTCAAGACATTCACTTTACATTATGATACCACAAAAAGAACACCGTGATACAACCAAAATAACATCAAACCCCAACTAATATTATACGAACAATAAGAAATGGAAAGCAACTGCAAAAATAACCAGTGTATCACCATTATATTACCTAAATAACACCACATCCTACCCAACCAAAACTTAGCGTTAAACCTCATCTAAAAATAGAGCAAACTTCATTAACAATAAAATTATTCCTTAAAACCTAGAACTTCATTCAAACAAGTTCTCAACGTACTTGCCGATGTCCTTCTGCCGCATCTAAAGTTTGCTCAATCTTATTATTCTAAAAAATATTCTGAGTTTCCATCTCATTGTTATGTTTCTCACAAGTATTTTGAGATTCCACCAACATTTTTTCGTCAAAAATTATTTCCATCGAACCAGCTCCAACGAACACGAGACAAAAAAAATGAGAATATACCGAATCCCTAAACCCTAAAGCAAACAAAATGTCACTTTTTTTCAATTGACTGGAATCGAAAATGACAAAAATAAATTTTTTTTTTTGGGCGGGATTCGGGCCAGGTAGGTTAAAATATGATATTTTTTAAGGTGAAAATGAGGTGGCTATTTTTTATTCGGTATAGGAGTTCATGCCTTACACTTAATAAAACTTACTGCACAGAGCCTCGAAATCGCTGGCGGTTGCTTTGAGTGAGCGAAGGAAGTGGCTGCGGCTTCTTCTTGGAATTGGAATCGCTGGTCGGCTCCAGTTTTCTAAACTGAATGCACTAAATGTATACCTTTGAATCCTATTTCACTGGTTTTCGATTTCCAATCACTTCTTTCACCATTTTTGTTTTTGAAGCATAAATTTTGCGTTGATGTAGATGGACTCGTCTTCGTCCGCGGAGCAGCGTTACTGCTATAACCCAAAACTTCAGTGGAATCCGCTGGTGGAGGAGTACTTTATCAAGGCTTACGGAACTGACCACTTCGCTCGAATTTCAGAAGCCCTAACGTATGTTTCTTTCATCATATCATCTATTCCCACCGATACATTACGTTTAGTGGATTCGCAGTTTCTTTCCGTTATGCTACAGACTTGCCTTTGGAAGTTGTACCGTGTACATTGCAAGTAAAATCAAGTTGAACGAGTAGAAGTTTGAGAATTTTAAGAATGCGAAGGCCAAACGTGCTGGGGGTACTGCTGTTATTAAGAAGCATAGACTATGGTGACAGAGTTGATACTTTGATGTTTTTTTTTGCTGCATGCGCATGTTTGCTACAATGTCTTTGTTTGGGAATTAAGTAGTTTTTATTGTTTTTTCGAACACCTTTTCTTTTAGTCATGAAGAAATTCTTCCCAGCAATTCCGCAGGCCCTATTCAGAATGCTAAACAATAAACATGCATATGAAAGCATCCGACTTTTTTTCTATCCGAGGGGTTTAAGCAAAATTGCTCGTTTTATGCTTTTTATGCTATTGATTATTTATTTTGCTCAGGCGTCCATCCTCTTACTCATGCATTCGAGTAAATTTTCTCAAGTCTACAAACGAAGCTGTTATTGAGAAGCTAACGAGACTACTTCAAGATGGATATGTAGATGATTTGGATTGTTTGAGTACAGGAAAGTGGGTATCTGAAGGCAATGTTGCAGATGATGGTTTGAGCAAAGATAATATCGATAGAATGTTTAATTTTTCGCTGGAGGAAACAACAAAGAATGTGGAAAAACCTATGACAATGTTAAAACGCCCTACAATTTGTCAATGCCAGTTTCCTGGACTTGATCATGTCTTGTTTGTCAAAGGTTCTGGTCCATATAGCATTCATTATGGCAATCAGTCAGATGAATCAGTGAAGGAAGTCATTGTTAGTCGAAAATGTGCTGAGGCTGTTCTTCGAGGAGCCCAGGTATATTTTGATGCTTTTTAGACTTTTCATTTATGGTGATCATCCTCGAAGTTCTAGTTTCTTCAGCTAACTGTTTATTATATATTTGTGCTCATTGCATTCTGCTTAGTTTTCTTCATTTTTTTCAATATTTCATTTGTTCTCATGTTTGTTTGTGTTGGAGTTGAACGTTGTTAGACTGTACGTACACTGAATGCATGCAACTCAGTAGAAATACATTTTTATGAAATAAAAATGTCTCATTTTAAAATATGACAAACAAAGCAAACGTACAAGAATATTAAGACAGCATCAGATAATGCATCAAATGATAGATTGCTGCCAAATTATATAATCCAGTACTATGAACTCTCTTTTATGTGCAGAATTCAAACATCTTCATAGGTTTTCATCTTCACAGCAAAAAGTTATGATGTTTATAGTTTGTAATTAAATACACAAGTTCATGATTAAAAGTGGTGGTATATTAAAATTTATTGGAGTCATAAAACAAATGACTTTAAAATAATGTGGAAAATTCTCATTAAACCATTAGTTTGTTTGATAAAATATAAATAACAAAAATCTTTGAAGTTCATGAAATATTTTTTATATTGGGTATCAAAATAAGGCTCTATTAAGAAGTTTAAATAAAACATTTAAGCATCATTATGCCTATATTAAAAGAAATATAGAAATGTTATATCAATAAATCATAATATGCAATTAGAAAAAAAAAAGAATCTTTAAAGGGGTTGGGCTTTGATGTACCTTTAGATTAAACTGTAAAAAAACTAGTATATGACAGAAGGAAACTAAGATGAGAATATGCAAATAATTGTGATGCGGGTGTCATGAGTCTGTGGGATGCATAATCGTGTTAGGTGCAATTCCGACTGATTCTGTCCAGTTAAATCGAGGGCCGATCGGTTCTCTGGTCTGCATTGGAGTGCCGCCCAATAGAGTGGGACCACTCCTTGTTACCATAGGTCTATATATGTTTCTTTGTTGTGTTAGGTTTTAGAGTTTGTCTTTTATTCAGGACAGCCGTCGGGGTCCCAATGTTCACTTTTGGGGCTATATCCTAGGGCTGAGTGTTACTCCGGCTGTATCTCTCTCCCAAGATGATGATTATCATTCGATCCACCCTATTCCAATCTTCCTCATGTCGTTTCCAACTGCCGTTCCTTGATGCCGACACGCGAATTGCAGCCCAACCAATTGTTTCCGCATTACAACCACTTTATATCCAACTCTAGCAACTTTGTGTTTGTTGTTATTTCCTATTTCTATTTACTTGACTATAGATTCCTATTTTATCTCAATAATAATATTTGCTTTTTCTATTATTCATCAAGTTGCTAGAAGATACACAATTTTGAAATCCAAACTTGAACGGTTTTTATGTTATACGATGAAACTGTTAGAGCAAATTCCTAATGTAATGTTGTACAGAATTTTGAGAGGGGAGAACACTTTTGCATATGCTTTAGCCAAACTCGCCAAAGAATTTGCATGTACACAAGAAGATTTCATTGATATAACAATGCAATGACGTCAAGTTCTCTCATGAATTAACATTGATTCTTTGCAAAAATTGAAAAATGAAGAAAAAGTAGCAGCAGTTACTGAGGCTACAGAAGATTGACGCTAGCCATTCATAGAATAACCACAAACAGGAAAGTTACTAGATGATAAATTAGTAACTCGTCAGATAAAGAAGACAGCGGTGTCACATGCCTTTGTGGACAATATTCTGTACATAATATCATTCGATCAGATTTGGTTAAAGTGTCTGAACTGATAAGAAGCTTAGGAAATTGTTAAAGTGTTTTCAAGACTTTGTGATGCTCACCAATTCGGTCTTAAAATGAAGATGACAATCAAGAGGCTGGGGTACTACTGGTCAGCAGCAATGCTGACTGATTGTATGAAACCTAATAAAAACTGTCTCCAGTGCCAGATATATGGAGTAATTCTACATCAACCTCCAAATGTGCTACATTTGATAATTGCTTCATGACCATCAAGGGTTGGGGCACAAATATTGGGATCCTATAGATCCCCCGTCTTCGTAAGGGCACCAGTTTATTCTCGCGATTACGAGCTATTTTTCGAAGTGGGCAGAAACAATACTGTTAAGAGAAGTGAAAACACATATTGTTTTGCAAATTTTCAAGAATCAAATCGTCTATCGGTTTGGTGTACCGCGAAGAATTATTTTAGATAATGGTACTGCATTTAAAAATAAAAAAAAATCAATAACTTTGTTAGAAGGCTTGACATAGATTAGTGGCATTTTACAATTTATTATTCTAAAGCAAAAGGTCTGACGGAAGGCTATAACAAAACTTTTGTTCAAATTTTGAAGAAGACATTATATGATAATAAAAGACGACTTGATTAGTTGTTAGAAGCCTTATGAGCCTACATAACAGTATTTAGAACTCCTTAGTCTATGCCGTACGCTCTCGTGTATGGGTCCGAGGCTGTGCTTCCTCTTGAGGTCAACTCTCGTCTTTTAAAGTGGTTGTGGAAAATAAAATTACAGTTGAAAAAAAATACTAAACTCCGAATTGAAGAACTCGAGAATCTTGAAGGAAAGCGTTTAATAGCTCAACTGAAATTGAAACTTTATCAAGCGAAAATGATGCAAGCCCACGATAGACTAGTTCGTCCAAGGACTTTTGAGGTCGGCGGCTTGGTTCTTATTTTTAGAAGACCTATTCTTGCACACCGCAAATAGGGGATAAATTTGAGCCAACTTGGGAAGGATCGTTCATAATTGAAAAAGTATATTCTGGAAGCTCTTACAAACTAGTGGATTGTCAAGGGGAAAGACTCATGTTCTCGATTAACAGATGATATTTGAAGAAATATTTCACACAGTAATATTTTCAAGAACGATTTTAATAATAAAATATTATTATTTTAAACGTCGATATCGTGATTGTCTGTAACTGGGTCAAAAAAAAGTCATAATTAAAAAAAAAGGCAAATTTTCACCAATTTTGAATAAACTTGTGATTCAATATTTTCTCTATTCTGTTAGATATTAGGATTCTTGGTTATATTCTGATTTTTACTCGCTTGACTTTTCCAAATAAAAAATTTATGTAATAACAAACAATTGGATTTTCTCAAGTATAAATAGTAATAAAAAATACAAGTAAAATGGAACAAGCAAAGAAATATGAATCAAACAAATCAAATTTAAATGAATTAAAATCAACTCAAAACATATTCAAAGTTTAATTTTCTTTCTTAAGCTAGTGGAGGCATCTCCTTGTAACTTTAAGCAAAGCATTCTTTGAATTCTGACAACAATTTAATCATGTATGCAAATTCTTTCTCATTAAGTAGAGAACTAATAAAGGTTGGTCCCAATTCTTTCTCAGTTCCCAAATTAACCTCTTTTAATTCATCTATTATTGATTTGATTTCTTCCTCAAATTATGGCTGAGCATCTTCTATCGGAGGATTCTCAAAGTTCTCCAATGCTTCTGCATAATCTTCATTCAGATCATCAATAACGACCAAACAAAATTTCATATCATAAACTGATGTAACTGTTTTGAATCTAACACCTTTCGAGTTGAAAGGCCAATTCTTATTGTTCCAAAGTTATTAAAAAATGTGTGAATTGTCTTTCAACCATTGTTTAGGCATGACACCAAGCTGAACAAGTTTCTGAACACACAGTAATACAATTCAACAAGCAATTTCATTAATTCAGAAGAAGTTCCTTCTTCTAGTTTTAATTAGTTTCACAACTAGAGGAAGAAGAACTACAATGAAACTTAATCTGCTTTTTGCCCATACTGTGTACCTCATTGAACGCCAAACCCTCAAATTTATTATAATAAATTGGGGTTAGGATCATGGTTTGTACATAGTGGTTGATCTTATCGTACATTGACTTATATTCACCTATCTTCATCTTCCAAGGAGATCTCGAACTAATGCTTCTTTTGGTTTACTGTCATTGCACTTTTCTTGTATTTTTCTTTCTAAGAACTGTCTTCCAAGTCAATGCTGATAATTAGATTCTTTCTCTGTTCCATAATTTATTTGTCTCTTTCTCATCTTCAACCTCGGGTTTGAGTTCAAGGAGGTGTCAGCTGACAAAAAGTGAAGTTTGCTGTCATACAACTCAAGAAGAGTGTCTTTTTATGGTGAGAGAATCTGAATAGTGAGACAGAGAAAATGTTGGAACAAGACCGTCACTTGGGAGAAGATGAATGAGATGCAGAGGAAGTACCTACCCCTACACTGCCGCCATGACATGCTCTTGATGCTATATCAGTTACATCAGAGGAGTTATCAGTGGAACAATACACAATGAATGAGCAGCTTAAGCTGAAATGTGAGCTGACTGAGCCAGATGAGCACATAATAGTCAGGTACTCCCCATTAGCCATGCGGTCCAGCTATAGTCTTATTGATTATTGAGTGATGTTTAGACCTTGGTACTGAAAATGGAGAGACAACAGAAGTAGAACAGGCATGTCGTGTTAGGTTTTGGAGTTTTGTCAGGCCTTGCTACTGAAAATGGAGAGACAATAAAAGTAGAGCAGGCATGTCGTGTTAGGTTTTGGAGTTTTGTCATGGGAGTTCCGTCCAAGAGGATGGGGCCACTCCTTGTTATCCATGTCTATATATTTTGCTTTGTCGTATTAGGTTTTGGAGTTTTGCCATGTTTTTTTGTTCAGGACTGTCGTCGACGTCTCTGTGTTCCCTTCTAGGGCTGTATCCAAGGGTCGAGTGGTGCTTCGACTGTACCTCGCTCCTAAGGTGGTGATTATCCTTTGCTCCACCCTCCCATATTCCCCATGCCATTCCTCACTGCTACCACCTGAAATGCAACCCATCTAGCTGTTTCTACAGTTCCAGCCATCATTCCTGTGTGTTGCCGCTCGGGCTGCGTACCATCTTCCTGTTTCTTATTGTCCAACCATCTTGCATCATTGCAGCCACTCATAACTTTCTTCCCTTGCTGTTTTATTGTTCGCCAACACCTCCTTCCTTGCCTTTCCATGCCGTACCTGCCCCCTGCTCTACCTCCCTACCTTGCCGCCACTAGGGGTGTAAACGAGCCGAGCTTGAGCAAGCCAAGGTTTGGCTCATTTAAAAATTTGATTGTTCTTGTTCAACTCATATTCAAATGAGCTCGTGAACACTCTGTTCGTGTCCGGCTCAAATTAGGCTTTATATAAATAAAAAATTATTTCAAATATAAAATTTTTAAATCAATTAAATATTTTAAATTTTGCTTGAAAAAGTATTACTTAAATAAAATTTTTAGAAGCAAAATTTTATTATTCTTTTAAAATTTTGAGAGAAATAATACATTTACTGATTTACATCATCAAAGCAAATGAACAAATATTCATAAAAATTGTATTACATCATTAAATTGATAATTCTTAATTTTTGAAATATGAGGAACAAATATAAATTTTCTGTCAAGAGGTATAATTACAAAAATAAAAATGTTTTGAAAGCGCTATTCACAAAAGAATAAATATTATATAAAAAATGTGACAATTACGAAATTTACACATTCAAAAGATTTACGTCTCAAAAAAAAAAGAAAATCACAAAAATTACAACACATCAATTTATTGCACATTTACACTACATTTACATCTTCAAAAAAGAAAAAAAAAGAAAATCTAAAAAATACTCAATTTTTTCTCTTATTATGCAATGTATACTTTGATGATCCAAAATTGGTGTATGCGGTTGCACTTGCATAACAAAAAAATAAAAAAAATAAAAAATAAATAGAAAAGAAAAAAAAGAAAAGAAAAGAAAAAAGGAAGCAATGTTCGTTTCCACCTGCGAGGTTGTTGTTTATTGCCAGATTTTAAGTGGTGTTTCATATAGTTGAAAGCAATTAAAGGTAATCGAGTGGTATCATTATATATAATGAAGAAACGTGCTGATCCGAACAACAAGCTCAATACTTAATGCTTGAATTAAAATAATTGAACTCAACGTAATTGAGTGTTTGCGATTGGTATGTATGTAAATTTTATAGTATTCCAACAACCAAATGACTTGAAAGCAGTGAATGAATGACAAAAAGAGAAGGAGAGTTCATGACTTACTTGAATAGTGATAATGTAAGTCATGATGTTTCGAGTAAATTTTACTAAACCACCAAAGAAAAGGAGAAGAGATAAGAAGAGCTTAGAACTTATCGGAATTTAAATCATGATGATTTCGTCCTAAAGATAGAAAAAATATTTTCTAACCTGGTTGAATCATCATGCATCTCTAGAATTCATCATAGCTAAAAATAAAATACATATAAATCCAAAACTCCAAATCAACAAAAGAGAGATACAACCAACGCATGCCACTTCCAATTATTCCAACTAGCAAACAACAACCAAACCAGCAAAAAATCACAAGCCCAACAACCAAAAAAAATATTTTCCATTTGAATGATCATAATAATGGTTGCCAGAGCTTAGATAGTATATATTAGTGCATAAGTTAATGATCACAAGGTAGTTAAAAGGAGTGTAGCATGAAGCAATTAAAGGTAATTGAGTGGCATGTATGCAAATCTTACAGTATATTCCAACAACCAAATGACTTGAAAGCAGTGAATCATTAGCAAAAAGAGAAGGAGACCTCACAAATTATCTAAAAGTAGTGATAATTTAAATCATGATGATTCCACTGAGTTTCAAAAAACCACTAAAGAGAAGGAGAAGAGATAAGAAGAGCTCATTACTTACATGAATTTAAATCATGATGAGTCCATCCTAAAGATAGAAAAAAATATTGTCTAGTCTGGTTGAATCATCATGCATCCATAATTCATCATAGCTATATATATATATATATATAAATCCAAAATTCCAAACCAACAAAAAAGAGACGCAACCAACACATGCCACTTCCAATGAATCCAACTAACAAACAACAACCAAACCAACAAAAGATCACAAGCCCAATGACCCAAAAATTATTTTCTATTTGAATGATCATGATAATCGTTACCAGAGCTTAGATAGTATGTATTAGTGCATACGTTAATGATCACAGAGTAGCAGAAAGCAATTAAAGGTAATTGAGTGATATGTATGAAAATCTTTCAGTATATTCCAACAGCAAAATGACTTGAAAGCAGTGAATCAATAACAAAAAGAGAAGGAGAGCTCAAAACATACCTGAAAGCAGTGATAATTTAAATCTTGATGATTCCACCGAGTTTCACAAAACCATCAAAGAGAAGGAGACGAGATAAGAAGAGCTCATAACTTACTTGAATCCTAATAATCGAAAAAAAATATTTTCTAGCCTAGTTGAATCATCAAGCATCTGGAATTCATCATAACTAAAAAAAATACATATAAATCCAAAATTCCAAACCAACAAAAAAGAGATGCAACCAACACATGTCACTTCCAATTAATCCAACGAACAAATAACAACTAAACCAGCAAAAGATCACAAGCCCAACGACAAAAAAAAATATTTTCCATTTGAATGATAATGATAATGGTTGTTAGAGCTTATATGTTATGAATTAGCGCATAATTAATGATTACAGAGTAACGTAAAGAAGTTTAGCAGAAAGCAATTAAAAGTAATGGAGTAGTATGTATGAAAATCTTACAGTATATTCCAACAACCAAATGACTACTTATATACTGCTTAATTCGTATGTAAAGATTAAAAAAAAAAATCTAGCTTGAATCATCATGCATCATTGGAATTCATCATAGCTCAAAAAAATACATATAAGTTCAAAATTCCAAATCAGCAAAAAAAAGACGCAACCAACACATACCACTACCAATAAATCCAACTAGCCAACAAAAGATTCAAATGTCCCACATCAGTATATTGTTCAAACTTTAAATAATGAGGCAAACTTAATGAAAATATTTCATTATCATGTCATCGAGCCGTCCATACGAAGGCAAATTTACAGCGAGTTATTCTCCTGTTTATTTAGAGAGGATATATATATATATATATATATATATATATATATATAAAGACAAAATTAAACATAATAGAAAAGATTATAATAATAAAAAATTAACAATGGTGTATTCAAACTATGTGTGGAAGCTCTAATCCAACTAGATGCACATTTAAGCGCGTGGCTTTTTTGTAGACAATGAACTCCTATAGTCATCAAGAACTCTCCCATCGACATTAAAAGCATACCCTGAAACCACTGTTGCTATTGAAATTGATAAATTATTATTAGCTATTTGGGATCAACATGGATATTTAAGAGTGTTTCATTCTCACCGCTCAAGAATATCAAATTGATCATTATTGGTAAAAAATAAGCCCTCCTCAAGATATATCTGCAAATTTGATTTTGAAGGTTGAGCGAACAACCTTCAATATCTGTAAATCTAAGCATACAATCAAAATTTTGTGGAAAAAATAAGTCACTTGGAAAGTTCAAAGATCCACTAACATTTGATGTTTTAGAGCTTGCAAAATCAAGTGTATAGTCATTATATATATTTCAAATAGTATCTTCAATCTCTTGAATTTTTGAGTTGAGTTCAATGGATGAGTATATTTTTGGTTACGTATAATGAAGAAACTTAAATTTCAGTTGAAGATCTAACACACCTGCTACAGACATAAGAAGATTACACTCGCCCTAATATTTATCAAACTCAATTTTCATTGCGAGGGCCATTCCTCTAATATAATCATCGGAAGAAGAAGACTCCTCCATTAACAACTTTTTCACATGCATAACGATTAGCAAGAAAACATTGGATGTAGGGTATGAAGAACCTGCAATAACTTTTGTTACACTGCAAAAAAACGACAAGAAATTTCCTTATTTTCTCATACCTCTCATAGTCTGTATCAGATGACACCCATTTCTAATTGTCATCTCGAGTTGTGTATCGATTAAAAACAATTCCATAAAAAAACAGATTCAAGCATTATATACGTCGAGTTCCATCTTGTAGTCACATCAATAGATAATCTCTTAGTGTTTGAAACCCATAACTGTTTGGAGACCTCAACAAACTTGTGAAGTTTCATGGGTGACTTCTTCAAATATTTGACGGACTCTCGTATTTGATGAATTTTGCTTTGAATCTCTTTCAAATCCACTTGAACCTTAATATTTAATCTATGACACAATATCTAACATGGAAGAAAGAATCTTGAAAATGCAGCTTATCTCTTGACTGAAAATTATCTCTAAGAGAGCTAACGACAACATCATTATTAGTGGCATTGTCCAAGATTATGGCGGACACCTTTTCCTGGAGGTTCCAATCAAATAAGCTAACGATATAACATCTCAAATACAAGTACCATTGTAATTTCAAAAAATTATAAATATAATGATGACTCAAGTACATATAGCCAACTGTTTGATTAGAACTCAAACAATCGGAAGTTAAAGAAACTCGACGTACATCCTTAAGATATGTTCGTATCTTCTCTTTTTTAATATCATATACATTCATACAATTATTTTTAATAGTATTTCTGGACACCCTCTCATAATGGGGGCTTGATGATTTCAACAAGATATTGAACCACAAATGCTCAATCATCATAAATGGGTATTCAGGCACGATCATGATTCCGACAATCATTTCTCTTATTCGATGTTGATCATAGTTCTTTGGGTCATGCGTAAAAGGAATCTCAATATCTGCACTAGTATCATGAGGTAGCAAGTTAAGGTTTTTTTGTCTCTTATCTAATGATCAACATGTTTGTTCTTTCCTTTGATTTTTTTCACAATCTTTGACATGCCTAAGTAGTTGATAGAATAAACATCAATATAAATAGCCTCAACTTAATATTGAAAGAAAGCTTTATTCTTTTCAACAACCTTCTTATCATTATCAACTTTTCAGATTTTTGTGTAGGGAACAAAACAAATAGATGAATTGTTATCCAAANCTAATAACCAAAAATTGCCATAAGCAAGCCCAACATTATCGATCCTAATCAACAACACCAACAACCAATGAACAAAAAGCCAAACTCTGCTCACATGCCCATTGGAAAATTGCTGCACATTTAGAGTGCATGAACCACCAACAACTAGTAGAAATCCTGAGTTCTGTTTCGACAACTAGTAACTGTTGGCCAACATGTTCAAGATCTAATTGATTGGAGGCGGCAACCGAAACAGAACTGATGAGAGAATCTCAGCCAGAATGAGTTAACAATGAACAAGCCTCCATAGAACAGTGGTTTAGAATTTGAGAGGTTTTATCACGAGTCAAAAGACCAGACTGCTAGAAGATGATAGAGTCGATCCAAATTTGGAGATCAACAATTGTGAAGGAGCCCTCCATTGGAAGCTAAACCTTTACGCACAGTCACAAAACTCCTAATGTTGGAATGAAAATGACAACACCAGCTCCAACATGGGTACTGATTCTGGAAGTCCTTATTATCAGCGGCCAAGCATGGTTTATAGCTTTTTCATTTTCCATCTAGGATTCTAAATTATTTCCATCTTTCTTTAGCTTTGTTTCATATTTCACATTATGGTTTGGATAATTTTAGTTGCCTTATTCCCATAAATCTTGCCATTCATACGTAATGCATATCTACACTGAAACATAATGCTCGTTTTATGTTTAATTTATCTCTGGACCTGATAGTGTCTTGATAATTATGACTTTTTGATCTGTAGATATATGTACCGGGGTTGTTGGCTTGTAGTTCACACGTTGAGAAGGGAGATATTGTTGCGGTTTCGGTGGCTGTAGAGCAGCCAAGTACTGATGGTAGATGGGGTGTTAATCTGACACGCGGAACTGTTCTACATGGATCACAGCAAGGTAAACACTATCCTCAGTTCATTATAATTTTTGCTCTAAGAAATGTGAATCATACCGTTTGTACATTGACTACCTTTGATAAGTTGAAATCTGAGGTAACCATTTTTATCTAATGCTTAGACTTGTAGAAATGCAGGCATTTTTCTTTGCAAAAAATTAAATTCAACTGGAAAATTTCTAGAGTGATGAAAAATCATTTAGCTAATGCTGCCATTTTCTTTTTCCTTTTTTTTATGATTTTTCGCTTGTTCTTTGGTACTGGAAAAATGACAGATCCGCAATACCTCGAAAGAAATGGCATGTACATTGGCCAAGGAATCACAAAGTTTTCTAGGGCGGGTATGTTTCGTGCTTTAGAAGGAATTGGTGTGGAAATGACAGATAGAGTTTACAGGCTTCCTTCATTCCGCAGTATGTTCTTTTGTAATTTTGTTTTATTTTTTGAACAGCTTTAGATGATTGATTTGAAATTTTACTTGGATGCACCATTAATTGATTTTCTGTCTTTATGTAGTGTTCGTAGATCTACCTGAAAGTCAACTCTTTGGGTTATTAAAGTATGGTATTTGGGAATGTGATGTAACATAGTATTGTAACTGTAGGAAGCTATGAAGATCATCATCCTTCTAACAAAGAAGTTAGTATTAGTTTTGAACTAATTGTTTACTTTATTTATCTTTCTATATTTAACGTGAAAGGATTAGTAAAATAAAGAAAGTAGATTAAAAACTCATGCAGCTTTCAATGTGAATGATTGAAGATAGGAGGATGATTCTTAATCTTATAATTTCATTGCAACCGAACAGATCCTTAATCTTCGAATTGTAATTTAAATATATTTTTTTAATTTTTGTAATTCATTTATCTTTCATTTATTTTGAGCAATTAGCCCTTTTTAAAACAGCTTAGTGTCTATGACTCAATTTTCTATTTAAAATAACTATAATGTTTTAATTAACTGATAAATTTAATATTAATATTTCTTTGTTAATAATTACCATTTTGGTTATTTACAATCTTTGCTCATAAAAAATTCATCCTTGAAATTTAGATGCTATATCTAGTTGAAAAGTTATAGCCTAATTTATTCTTTACAATATATTATCATGAAAAGGTTTGGGGACTAATATAGTACTTTTTAAAATCTGGGATTAAAATGAAACCCATATAAATAGTCAATGGACTATTTTGACACTATCTAAATCATATCCATTTACAAGAGGTGTATCTTGGTGTATGCTCGTTGATGATATCCTTCTTGCGGATAAACCTGGATAGAGGGTTAAAAAAAATATGAATTATGGAGGTCAACTTTAGGTCTCTAGGCTTTTGTTTGAGTAGATCTAAAATTGAATACATGGAATGTAATTTTAGTAGTAGATTTAGTGGAATGACGAGTCGTCTCGAAGGCTGAAGTCGATCCTCACATACCCCTGACTGAGCTTGTCGCTGCTTGGTGCGAGTCATTTTGAAGGCAAAGACGATCACCGTATACCTCTGGCAGAGCTTGTCGCTATCGGGTGATAGTTATCTGGAAGCCCTTATTATCGAACAAACGTCTGTGGCATCACCTTCGATTGCGGGTTTGAGTTCCCTGAGTGTCAGGTGACTTCCGGAATGCCTGAATTCCTCGAAGTTCTTGACCTTGGCCCTTCACATTACAACAACAACAACAACAACAACAACAAAGCCTTCGGGACAATCTCATATTTCCACTATGTAGGGTCGGCTACATGAATTTTTTTTCTCCATTGCGTCCTATTTAGTGTCATATTTTCATTTAGTTCTGAAATACCAAAAATTATAATAGATATGCTTAATAGAGTCAGCTTTGAAGAAAAAAACATGATTATGCACAAGAAAAACAACAACCTACTTGGGGTAAAAGACCTTTATAGAAATAGTCAAACTTCTGTGCATAAAAAGTGACTATTGTATTTATTTAAAATCTTAAAGAAAACTTTCATTTGAAAATCACATACATATTTAGTTATAAAATTTTTGTAAAACCAGAGTGTGATGTGTAAAAAATTTTTTTTTTTGGTGACTAGTCGGAGCAGTGATGTGGCCGGGGCGACGAGGTCGATGGACGACAGAGCGGTTGGTCGATAAATAAAATAACAAACTTTTGGGGTTAGATTTATAAAAAACAATGAACTGGGTGATATGATCATAATTACCCCCTTTAAAATTGATAATTTTATATAGTTATTGATTTATAAGAATTGAGTAGTATGTACATAAATCTTTCTTAGATTTAGGGTGCGTTTGGGGCGGCTACTGCTTTTTCAAGAAGCTGTGTTGTTTGGGAGATTTGCTAATAAAGGAGTAGTGTCTGTTTGGGAGATTTGCTGTGCTGTTGTTTTTTCTGCTGAGAAAGACTGTTTTACCCCCATATATGTAATACATTGAAAGGAGTGCAGTTTTAAAAAATATTCAGAATTAAATAACAAAAAGAGTTAGTACTGTTAAAAAAACATACAGTCCAGTCCAAAATAATCTAATATATTAAAAAATTAGCTATATGAAGTAAATGACTACAATAACGAGAACAATGATGATAATCAACAAGCCTAGAATGATGTTTGACTTAAAATCCTGATGATAAAGTCTTCGGGACAATATCCTCTCCATCCCTGCATCTCTCCTCGTCTAATTACGGTTTGGAGATACCTCGTCAGTGTCATTAATCCATTGGAGGTAGTCGCAATCTGCAGGAGTCCTATTTTTGGGACAAGAATAAAATCTTCTCCCTTAGCCGCCTTCCCACCTGGACTGCTACTGAACACACCTGTCGCCATAATAACAGTTGCTTAATAATCTTGGGCTCATATTTCCAGCTATTATATTACAATGTTGTTCTAATTAAAAAAAATTAAGTTGATACAACATTTGAGAAATTAAAAAAAGAAGAAGCAATTTTAAATTAAGAATTAAACTTTATTGGTCCAAAACAAAAGGTACAACACAGTTTGCTATATATATTTTGAAAAAAAATACAATTAGAGAAATTCTTGAAGATAAAATATGAATCATCAACTACAAATAACTAGGTGATAATACTTAAGTAAGGTCGTTGTATTCACCAAAGCATCAGTAATCATCTCTCAACTGCAACGTCTCCTCGACACATTCTCCCTCAAGTGTCATACTTGTTGATCCTGCATTCCTCTTCTTGCCTTGAAGGTCTGAGTTGATATCGGTTAGCTTCTTCAGACATGTAGGTAGGATCATCGAAGACCTTGAAATTGATATCATCTCGGGATGGATGTCTCCGTATAAAATTATGGAGCTCAGTTGTTGCAACAACTGTCTTGACCTGTTTTTTGGAAGAATATGTAAGCATATCTAGAAGTATGACCCACTTCTTCTTCCATACACCAAATTTTTGCTTGATAACACTGCGTAAAGACGATTATCTTTTGTTGAACAGCTCATTCTTGCCTCTAATCATTTGGCTCTTGCGCTCAAAGTCAGGGAGGTGATATCTCGTGTCGGGAATTGCTTTAAAAAATGTCGTTGCAGTGGATATCTAGAATCGACTAGATTAGTTCAAACAAAAAAATAATAGTAATGGATTAGTTAAAGGCACCAATCTTGGTGAGGCATCGAGAATTTTTATTCGGGCTGCCGGGTTGCAAATTTAAATATTCTGTTATCGCGTGCACTCTCTTCTTAGCCAGTCATCATAAATGTGAAACACATGTTAAAATCACATACTACTAATATGTTCTGTGTAGCAGCTCCACACCTACTGATATTATTTATTTTTTCCTCATTTCCCATGCTTGCGTCAACATGCGTTTCATCAATTGCTTCTATGCAGCCCTTAACTTTACTTCAATTACTTGAAGAAGGAATAAAGAGTGAGATTAATACCTTGAAAAGTGACATGTACATCTGATCGCTATGAATTTCCCGAGGTTTCCAATGGTTTGACGATGTCCATAGCAATTTTAATTAGAGAGTTAATCCCGTTATGGAAACACCTGATCGCCTCTATAGAGTGCTGCAAATGCTCAGAATCTGCATGAATGGACTTATGGTGCGACATAATGAAGAACGTGATAGCTAGAACTTCTCGGGATGTAAATCGCGAAGGTCTATGCAAACAATATTTGGATTGTAATTCATCTAATAAATCATAGAAAGTAGCTTTTAACATCCAGAACATGTTGTGAATCCAGCTTGGATGATCTTCCATTAGTTCACCAACCCATTTGCCTCCCACAAATGACGATAAGATACAAGGTGTCTTACAAACTGTGTTGGTAATAATTGTATTTTGCTCAACTATGTCTATAATCTCCTCATTTGGTGGCTATATTTGTCTGAAAGAATAATGTTAAGTTTATTTTAAAAGAATATGTTATTCTCAGTGCAACTAAATGCTCAAAATGCACTCAATAAAACTTTTAAAACTAAGAAAATCCATAAATAATCAAACGTCAAAAATATTACACACAAACCATATTTTACAACAGAAATGTCAAATACTACAATTAGTCACCCTGCCGTAGTAAAAAAAAAATGTGCATGACATTTAACTAGTCGAATTGTCTAAAAAATAACATAGATAATGAATCTTCTGTTCACGGAGCAGAGTGAAGAAAACCTCTTGTTTCGATTCTGCAGAAGTTTTACAACAAATAAGTATAGGGGCATGCTCTCGAAAAATTTTGGAATTGAGTCCATTAGCTTGATAGCATCTGTCATTTTGGGTATGTATGGAGAGCAGTGCTGACACTCAAAGTAATGCTGGTGCAGTTTATCACTAGCTATAATATCTGTTGAGATAGATGAGCTGCCCCAACCTTATCTTTTCTCTTTTTATGCTGAGGGTTTAAGTTGTTTGGAATGACTGGACTCTCCTTGCTCCCTTTCTTCCGATTGTTCTTCGTAGACCTCGTTCGAATGTGCACTTTCAGACTCATTTAAATTAGGGGTGGGATCTTCTGTTGTGGCCTAGACGTTGACCTTTATTGCTCCAATACCAATGAATATAGTATCTAGCTTTTCCTTCAGCTCTGGGTCAATGCCAATAAGTTAAATTTCTTTACATTCGGTAAAACCTACAATTGATAAATTGGTTTTCTAAGATGCCGAATTATAAATTAAGAAATATTAAATGTAAGATATTCTACTTACTAAAATCTTCTCTTGTCACTACTCCTCAAGTGCATCAACTTTTTTTCTAATGGGGTCCCATCCTAAACCACCTTCTCTTGAGCTCCTTCCACAACTTAAATTTTTTTTTTAAGCTGATCCCATTTAATTTTCAACTGAGTTTTGTCATATAGTCTACCAGTTCTTTCTGGAAAAAGCTTGATTATATTTTGCCAACATTCCCTATTGAAATGTGTGTCGGTCAACTTTTCGATGGATTTTGAAAATACGATTTCGAAAATTTTATTTAAATATAAGGTATATAGTTTGAATTATGAAAGTAGTATTTTAATTTTTTTAAAAATGAGACCGAATAAATCTCATTAATCTAATAGTTTGCATAATCGTGTCCGATACTGTGAATATTACATCCTCCCGAAAGATAAGTGTATACCTCATCGATAGACCCGATCCTGCAAACTAAGAGATTTTTGACATCCATTGGTCTGCGAACCTTTTATGTGTGACCGACAAGTTTCACTATTTAATACAAAGATTAAATACATTTTATTTTATTTGGGTTCCAAGTTCCCTATAGAGGCAAGCCCCTATAGTTAATTACATCCCAAATGACGGGGGTCACTTGAGAAAACTCTCGATAATGATCAGTGGTACTAGTTTTTAAGAATACAAAGTTTAGGTTTTTACGGTAGGACGTGGAAAAATAAATGAGAGTGGCTCAAGTAGGAACAATTCTTTCATGAGTCCAAAGAAAGTAAAAAGTAGGGGACGTCACAGATCCTGAGAAGAAACCTCAGTGACTTCCCAAACTATTCTAGTGCGTGACTGTGTTTTAGAGAGGATGTTATTTGAGTGTTCAGTCCTGTCAATTTTATTGTTTAGGACTTACACTTGCATAATAACTAGTTATGCAAATAGTCCACAGAGATAAGATGTTTTACGTCGTTCTGAACGATAACCTCGGAACCTAAGGCGAATTAGGATTTATACTACTCAGTATGACTGTGCAGAAGCTCAAAAGAGGGTGAGGATTTACATCGCGCTGGGCGAGCTACCTCGAAATCCTGTGCTGTTTAGACTAAGAAAATTTAGCTGGTGTAAACTTATTTTGCTGTTGTAGGATGACCACCTCCACTTGTAGACTACAAGCTCATTGCTGAGCTGCCCACGAAGTTGCTCCAAGCTCATTGTTGAAGTAACAGTCCTAAAGTCTAAGGTTTAAAAGATTGTACCATGTGTGTTTCAAGTTTTTTCGGTTTTGTTGTCATTATTGGGGGGTTAAATTTGATTAGAGCGACACTGATTAGGATCCCACGGTTCCCTTATTTTGGTACCACTATTTTCTCTTGAACTTACTTAATTTAAACAAGTTGTGAAACCCATTTAAATCAGAGAGATCTCGTTAGCAACCATGAGTTACTTCCTCCGAGGGATTCCCGTAAATTCAAAAGTATGTGTTATGTTTTTGTTTTTGTTTTTTGTTTTGAAAATGTTGTTTATTTTTTTAAAATTGTTTTGTTTTGAAAATAAAATTATAATCAACACCTGCATAATATGTTAGAGCAAGAGTAAATTATAATGATAAAACAACAACAAATAAAATGTACCTGTGTACGTGACGTATCTGCTGTTGCTATCCATTCCTAAAAGCTCTTCGGTGGAGGTCGGGAGAGAATCGAGCCGGTAGGTTTGTCGTGTGTGAAAGGAATTCGGCTAGGGCTGCCGGACAAACCCTTCTGGTTGCGCGAGAGAAGGCGCAGTAGGAGTGGACTTCGGCGCAGAGAAGAGAACATATGAGAGCGTATGAGCGATCGAGTGAGGATGAGATGAGAGGGAATGAGTGGTCTTCTGATCGTGAGGGAGAGGCGAGTAGTTGCGATTCACAGGGGAGAAGGCAAGCGTTCTAGCAGAGGAGCGGGCTTTTGGTCGTCTCCTTGTCGTGAGGGCGAGGCACAACAGGAGTGGGAGAACTAAGCAAGAGCGAGCGGGAGAGAGGAGCTCAGGAGAGGTAGAGGAAGAAGACGAGCGTGACAAGGGTCTTCGGTCGAGTCAGTGCAGGAAGCCGAGGCTTTTGTGCGCGAGAAAGAAACAGGCCAGTGGGAGAAGAGCTTTTACTTGAAGCATTTGGCTGGGAAATAAATGTTTTCCATATGCAGGGGGAGGTTCAATTGAAAAAATAATACCTGATTATATTCAATTAATATGGGTTTTAAATGCTCCTTTTGAATTTTGAATTTTGAAATTCAAAATTATGTGAGTTGGTGATTAGCCTGTGTTTAACCCAGGTTCAGCCCGAATCGAACACGAGTCTAACCTGGGTTGAGCCCGGACCCGCGCACCGCTAATTAAAAAAACATACATCGATATTCGTGTTAATCGCTCACGCGCGAAACCATAATAATATAGGTGTACTTCATGACTAAAGCCGACGTCTCGGACGCATCCGTGTGGTTTGTTTCATCATCCGGGGTCGTCCGGACGAGTTCGCCGACAAACGAGTCAATTCAATTCAAAATCGTGCGGGGTGCAATGCGCACGCAAAATGCGGCGTTATCAAGCGTTCAGGTCACCAGAGGTTCCCTTGGGGCTGCTCCTATTAATGTAGTAACTCGACTCGAGTTTCATGTGTCGGTCATAATCAACTCAACGAAATGCCGATGATTCGGGTTGCTAATGCGAGGCTCGAAGGAGTGACGAGGTGGCTTCAATTTTCTAAATGGTGCGAGTTCCGTACTAATCCTCCAGGAGAGTCGAACAAGAGAAGCCTAAAGCTAGACCCTATGCTCTAAGGAGAGAAGTGAAGATCTCATCCGAAAGTGAGGTCTACAATGTGTTATTGGTCTGTTGCCCCTTTCTACCTCTTTTAATCATAAATCACAGAAAATTTTTTTCGTCTCCGTATTTGAAATAAGAAATATCCCATATTCTTTTTGTTTACCCATCTGATATCTAAGTAAAAAAATAGGAAATATATCAACATAATTTGACATGTAAAACAATAATACATGAACCTAAGCAAGAATATGTCAAAGAAAAAGTAAAAATAGTGCAAAATCAGTTCATAGATGTCAAAGATAGCTCCATCCATGATCACCATTTGTGTTATGTATGCATAAAACCGAGGCAGTATTTGTGTCAAATTAGCATGAATTTTTTTTTTGTATTTACATTTGGTAATCAGTTGAGCCCTTTGTTTATTTTTTCAATCACCGCTCTAATAAATATTTCACAAGAAATGTGAAACGTGCCCACCAAATCACATTTCGAAAGCCTCATCGTAAATGAAAACCAGACAACCAACAAATCGACAAACATCCAAAGTAATAAGATCATATAAATCATTCAAACAAACCAAACAATGCTTATCTGTTTGTTTCAGTTTTTTTTTTTTTGGATAAATATGTGACCACTAATTTTTAGTTTTGAAAAATTTTGCTGGTTGAATTGCTTGCTCTTGCCTCCTCATTGTGAAGTAATATTTTTGGGGGAAAATGTTGAGCATCATTTCTTTTTTTTTATAGTTTTCTTCTACTGAGACTCTTATAAATAAAATAGTTTATGTTCTGCTGCACATTTGAAGATTGCATAATATATAAGTTAGCAGCATTCTTGCATGTACTGATCAATCAATAGAAACATTGACATGAAATATATGAGTATTGTCCATCTGTTCATTTCAGAATTTTTGGTGTACTTGTTGCGCTTATCCAAGCACTAATGCTAACTCTCAGAATACATGCCAGATAAGATACCATAACCAATTTTAAATTTTTGTCGCACTAGCCAATTTGGATCCTTGAGGCAACTGCTAGAGCTCAATGAGATCTCTTAACCAAAGAAGTCTTCATCTATAATCACTATTTTTCCAAATCAAATAAGCACTCAAACGTGTTCTCTGGCGACAGGTAGTTTCCGTGAAAAAACAACCTCGTTAATTTAAAATTGACAAGTGGTTATCGGTTAAGCCATTTGATAGTTATTTTTCATCATCGCTCTAAATAACATTTGAATGTCATCTCCATTTGATATCTTATCCGACATATATCCTCAATGAATGCATATGCATGTTAGGTACACAAAATTATGAAATAAACAAATAATAATGTTGAAATGTACTACATTCCAATGCTTCTACGGTTTGATCANTTGCTTTTACGATTTGATCATGCAAATTTCAAATGTACAACAATTCATATGCAATTTTATTTTTGAAAGTCTCAAAAGAAGAAAACTGTTAAAAAAGTGAAAGCAGTGCTCAACATTCGCCCCCAAGATATTACTTCATATTGAGGAAGAGGCAAGAGCAAACAATTTGACCTGCATAATTTATCAGAAAAACTTAAAATCGGTGCTCACATATCCATCCAAAAAAAATAAAACAATAAAAGAATTTGAAATAAACAATGAGCATTGCTCATTTATATTTCCTCTCATTACTTCTACTGATTGATTAGAACTTGTCAGGATGCTGTAACTTATATATCCTGCAAACTCCAAATGTACAACAAAACTTATACAATTATATTTATAAAAATTTTAGCAGAAGAAAAAAAAAAGTGCTCAACTTTCTTCCATAAAAATATTACTCTACAATGATGCCGTAGCAAACAATTTGACTAACATAATTTATTAGAAAACTCAAAACCAATGCTCATATAGCTATCTGAATAAAATAAATCAATAAAGAAATCTGAAACAAACATATGAGCATTGCTCATATATAATTAATTCCATTACTTCTGCCAATTCATCAGAATAGATAAAAATGCTGCTAACTTATCTATAATGCATATTATAATTGTACGACAAAGAATATGCAATTCTATTTTAAAAGTCTTAGCTGCAGAAAACTAAAAAAGAAACAATGCTCAATATTATGTGCAATTAGACCAGCATAATTTGTTAGATAAATTGAAAATATGTGCCCATCTAATTTTCTAAATAAAATAAACCAACAAAGATATCTGAAACAAACAGATAAACATTGCTCATATATGCTTTACCCTATTGCTTTTTCTGATTGATCAAGACAAATAAGAATGCTGTTAACTTATCTATCATGTAAAATTTCAAATGTGCAACATATCATTTTCTAGTTATAAGATTCTCAAATAAACTTAAAATAAGAAATAGTGCCCAACATTTTGAGCAATTCAAGCAGCATAATATGTCAGAAAACTGAAAACCAGCCCTCATATAACTATTCAGACAATAAACTAATAATGATCTCTGAAACAAACTGGTGAGCACTGCTCATATATATTTCACCACATTACATCTGCTGATTGATCAGGACAGGTAAGAATGCTGCTAACTTATCTATCATGCAAACTTTAATATATGCAGTAAATCATATGCAATTTTATTTATAAAAATCTCAGATAAAGTTAAAAAGAAGCAATGCTCAACATTTTCCCCCAAGATATTACTCTACGCCGAGCAGGGGGCAAGAACAAGCAATTTGGACTGCATAATTTGTCATAAAAAATTGAAAATAAGTGCTCATATATCTATCTAAACAAAATAAACAAAAAAAAAAAATGAAACAAGCAGACGAGTATTATTCATATATTTCATTCCATTGTTTTTTTTATTAATCAGGATAGGTAAGGATTCTGCTAACTTTTCTATCATGTAAACTTCAATTGTGCAACAAAACATATACAATTCTACTTGTAAAAGTATCATATAAAGTAAAGAAAAGAAACAGTGCTCAACATCCTCACCCCCNCAACATAGTTTGTCAGAAAAACTAAAAACCAGTGCTCATATAACTATCCAAACAAAATAAACCAATAAAAAAATCTGATATAAACAAGTGAGTTTTGCTCGTATATATTTCACCCTATTGTTTCTACTGATGGATCAGATCATGTAAGGTTGCTGCTTACTAATCTATCTTGCAAGTTTTAGCTTCTCATTAAATCATATGCACTATACCTAGAACGTCAAAATTTTCACAGAGAAAATAAGAAACGCAAAGGTAGGCAACAAATGAAGCTAATATATATATATATATATATATATATATATATATATATATATATATATATATATATATATATATATATATATATATATATATATATATATATAT